>JAYGXS010000008.1:28883003-28938556 GCA_036362985.1 Ligula intestinalis
TATTTGAATTTATAAAGGCAGTCAAAGTCAATGCTAAAATGGTAAATACCCAAGTAGCCACTTTCCTCGGTATAAGTCTTTTTTCAGCAGTCAAAACAAAGCTTGTTAAAAAGCCGTTATCGTATCGCAATCAGTATTACAACCCTATTCGACGCCGATTAGCGAGGGAGTATTAATCTCTTGTATATATTAGCGTTTAACATAAATTTTAGGTTTTAAAAGAGTTTCTTAATTGGCTCAATAAATTTTTATCCTACTGACTACTACAGCTGAATTCAATCTTTATAATCTATGCGCTGTGTACATCTTGTTTAAATGAAAAGTACGTCACCGCCTGCGGTTTGAGAAAGAAGTTACATAGTTATCATAAAATATGCAAAAGTTGTTGAACCTGCTGTATGTGAATCCTTAATACATTCACCGATGAAATGTATAATAAAAGAACATCTGACAATCGTGTTAAAAACCCATAATAAAAAAAATAATTTAAACCCAAATATACCCTTTCGTTAAGAAAAAAAACTTAGAGAAAGCGTAATCTTCTACCCAAAGAGTTCATTAAATATATATGAGTTATTAAGGGCATTCAAAATCAATTATAAAATTGCTTACTATTAAATCAGCTTAATTTAATCAGTAAACTTCTTGCAAGTAGTCAGAAAGAAGCTCATTAAGGAGCTGGCCTTCAGGCGTGACCAAAATTACTTGAGACGAGACTGCAATATAATCAGTATTTAAACGCTACTTAAAGTTGCTTTGCGAGGCATAAGCAGTTTTTCGCAAATTGCGGCATTTTGATTGCAGCACTCACCATACTATAGTTCACATGAAATATCCCACTAAAGAGCATACTTTACAGCATAACAGTACGTTGATAATCGATTAAAAACCTGGTTATTGATTCCTCGCACATACGTCTGAGCATTAAAAGTTCTCCTTTAGTGTTTTGACCGTGCTTTTAGTAGAGAAGCGCATTTTAATTATGGATTATTTGGCAGAAAATTGGCTGCTACAGTTTTTTTAAAAATTTGTCTTTTGCGGTCATAAATAAAATGCTTAAAAATGAGGGGAACACTTAAAGTTGACAGTAAAGATCTTTTGATCAGTTGATGGCCATTGCCAACTGTTGCCATGGCGATTCGCCGACGAGCTATAATTGACAGCCTATTTCCTCGTCCAGGTTTTTTTCATTTCAAGAATTTTCTTTGCAAGCTCAGTCAAATTTCATCAAGTAGAACCATCTATATTTGAGACCCTGATTATGAAAAAATGTAAATTAGAACTAAATTTTAATAGCATACATAAATGAGGTTTCGCTTTTTTCCCATTTCCATCACCTCAGGATCGCTGATCCCCATTGGATCCCGCATCCAGTTTGTGGATGACACCTTCACAGTCACTAGCAATTGGATCATGCCGCAGTCTGAATTCATCGTGTTCTATGTGCTTCTTTTAAACTCTTAAATATCTCTTTGCATCCGAAGAAATAAAACAAAAGGCGAACCTGTTCTCTGTTAAAAGTTAGAAATCTTATCGAGTACATTGTCGATTCTGGTTCCTCAGATCGTCTTCAGACATGAAAAGATTAAAAAAATCATTATAATTTCCAGCGTGCTTAAAAATCGATAGTCATTTGGCGTGTGCGTCAATTATTGGCCATTCTTTGCACAAGTTTGTATTAATCAGTCTTTTTCCCTTCCATTCTGCCTTGAGATTGACACTTGGGAGTTCATGGTCTCAAAAAATCTTGACCTCCTGTAGATGAGCAAAATGCAAAGAGGAAAGTTCTGCTCCAGGCGGAGCTGTGCTCTAAATAAGGGTTGTGCCTTGCCAGTTGGAAAGGTGCTCACGGACCTTGACTGCTTATTGATGTTTGAGAATGCGTGCGGAGATGGAGGTTACCGTTTGGCCACAATATCCGGCAGCACAAACCCCGCACGGCATCTTGCAGCGGAAGTTTTACATGTACAGATAGCCAAACCTATCCATGAAGTGTGCGAACTTAGTACGCCAATCTATCTTCGGTTTAAGCGCAACATTTATTTGACGTTTCCGCCAATGCCTTTCAAGTAGTTCAAACACTCTCCTAATAGAAGAAAAGATGTTTCGCTTAGCTGTTTTGGCGCCTGGTATGGTTGTGCATGCGATGTCCCCTTTGTTTCTGTACGAATATGTTTCAAGTCATTTCAGTGATAGAAATAATTATTGATCAAAGTAAATTTGTTAGGGATTGAGCAAGGAATTTTTATAACCCTATATCATGAAATATTTTTATCGTTGAACGTAAAAGCAATATTTAAAACAACTTTTGTTTCAATCCTTCAATGAAATGCCAAATGATCGCCCAGGCAAGCCCAGATAAAATATTTACGAATGACGTCGAGCGACACCAGAGAGTTATTCATTGCCAGATATTTCTCAAAACATTTTGATTTTGTCCAGTGACCAATGAGCAAACGGATACACACTTGCGAGATGACGATTTGACCCACGTGATGAGGTTGTTGACCTGACGTACCTCAGGATCTTACAAGTAGTGTAGGCTACCTAGCATTTCTTCAACAAAAAGTGAAGAAATACCCCTTCAAACTGAGTTTTTCTGGCGAAAAATATGCGGACTCAAAAAGTTTTGCGTGTAGTCCCTTCCACAGAATCTAAGGTCGCTGATGAATCTGAATGGCTAAACAGTACATCAAAGGCTTTGTTAAAGGTGTGTGTGCGTATAAACCTTGAATAAGCTAATTTAATGCATATTTTATTCAGCTTCCACGCACCCCCCATACGCAACTGCAACAGCATTAAAATAAAATATGTTGATTAAAGGCACAGTGATTGCAGAAGATTCCCCTCTCATGGGCTCCAGTGCTCAGAATTAATTAATTAAAAAAGGTATTCCAAAGCACGTGCAAATAAAAATATCAAGCAGAACCAAACAACATTTTGAAAAACTGCCTTTCAGCTTCAGCTCACTAATAGAGACTTCAGCAACACTCTCTTATATGGATCACTACGAAGAGTAAAATCCTAAAATTCTGTACTATGGGACCGGTGGTAATGGTAATTCTTTTTTATTTTTTATCAGTTGTTTTATTTTCAAGTATCGTACGCGTTTTTGTCGACTTTTATTACCTTATTTTAATAATTAGGTCTTCTTTTTCCTATTTCCGTTTGCTATATTTGGCTTATATTCTAGCCTGCGATCCCATCGTACCCCACCCAAATCTGGGTGTTCGGGGACCGTCGTGATGTATACAATGACCTATTACCCAGATTTCTTAGTGAAACCGCGAACAGACTTCATATCACCGGAATGCAATAATTGCAGCCCATACGAAGCAAGAACTGAGCGCTGTCATTTAAAGAAACAATTTTAAATTTACCTGTCAACCATAGCTAGCACATGGCGTCTACAGTGCACTCCAGAATTTGTGCAACATGCCGATATATGCAAAAAATTGATACTCTTTCGCTAATCGGAATTGACTAAGGTTGTATTACTGATTAGCATGTGGTCTCTTCTGAAGTTATTTCAGCCATGTTAGGATGCACGCTTTTTAACGGACATCGTTCTCACCATTAACATGAAGTATGCACTGTAAAAAGTAACTACTTAAATAGTATGCGCATTTCTTATTAATTTTGAGTGCCTTTATAAACTTAAATATATTTTATGAGAAACATGCACAAAAATATTATTTCTTGTACTCTTTTGGTAGAAATTTACGCCTTCTTTATATTTTATACTAAAAAAACGAGTATCTTCCGGTTTTAAAAAGGTTTCCTATTTTAAAACCTACCGACTGCTACACTCGAAATCAAGGTTGATAAACTGCTCACTGTGTACATTCTGTTTAAATAGAGGTATGATTTCACCTACAGATTGAAGAAGATGTCACATAGTTATCATCTACTGCTGCAATAGATGTTGAACATGTTTTATACAGTATAGGCAGCATAAGTAAATTGACGGATACGTTGTTCTAGCAAAGAACATGTCACAATCGTAAAAACGCTCATAATCATAATTTTTTCTAAAACCGAAAGATACCCTTTTAGTATAAAATTTGAAGAAGGCGTAATTTTCTACCAAATGAGTACAATAAAAAATATTTTCGTGCATGTTTTCCCAAAAATATATTTGAATTTATAAAGGCAGTCAATTTTATTAATCAAAATATAGGCAAACGCCTTTGAATTCCCTACTACTACATAGCATTTAAAAATTGCATCAGAACAGCAGAACATTACAAAGAAGTATTTAACATAATTGAAGGCAACTACTCATTTGTTTGAAGTAATACACTAACATGTCGTTATGCCTGTTAATACGAGCCAGTAGGTGTAACTGAGCAAAAGGAGCAGTGAAAAAACTACTAAGGCATGGCTCATAGTTCAAAAATGGGATGCCATTGGTGGTTTTTAGGAGAAAAACTGTCATACCGGGAAAAAGTATACGAAATATAAAACCTGCATGCTGCTGCGAATTTTGGCAGCACCCATGGATTCCTTAACGAGTAATATCTACATCTGAAGGGTCACAGGGTGATTAATTTGCATACTATTTAAGTAGTTACTTTTTGCAGTTCATACATTTTGTTAGTGGTCACAACGAAGTTTATTAATAAAGTCGCAGCTTATCATGCCTGAAATATTTTTGAAATAGACTACGCAAAGTGTAGTCAATGCCGTTTAGCGAAAAAGTCTCAATCATTCGCATATTTCGGCATTCTGCACGAATTCTGACGCAGAAGCTCTGGCACCTCTGCTGCCAGGAAAGACACTGTCTACCGTGTGCCGTACAATGAGGCAGGTACAAAGTACTAGTGCTAGCAGTTTTAAAAGTCGTGGTTTTGAACATCTTAAATAAAACTAGGGGAGGGAACGCAAATTGCGGTACATGTTGTTCTAGTCTGCTCAAAATAAAATACTGTTGATGGTCAGGATGGGGGTGATATGAAATAGCCTTCTGGCGTCGGTGTCGGCCACGGGAGGGACAGGGCTTGTGTAATCTTTTCTGGCAGCACAGTACTGGATTCAATAGGCATATAGCCACTGCTTCTGCTGTTGCCAGCACCCGTTGGCATAGGCCTTTGGAGAGGTTGGTTAGTGTCTGTTAGACAATTTGAAGGGCTTCATTAGTATCGACTAGTATCAACCAAGTGGGCGAGAATGGAGCTCGAGATCGATTTAGTTTCGCCTTTACTCAACTAGGCCTGTACGTGTTCACGAACTCACTTTTCTAGGCGCCTCGTCGTTCGGCCGATGTATCCTGCTCCCCAGAAGCAAGTAAAAGAAGTAAATACAAATGGATGTGGTCTTCAAAGTTGCTCTGTTCTGTCCCCACGGTAAAGTATGCTGGTAACCCTGCGCCCTCTTCCAGTGGTTTCGTCTCAAGGCTGTCTTCGTCTGCAACTTCTGACTTCGGTTTGACCGTGCTTTGTCCTTTGCTTACGTAATGGCGCAAGACTTCTGTAGGCTGCAGGCAGGTCCAGATGCCTGTTGACAGAATTAGCATCTAAGTACCATACCTAAAACATCAATCCTTAAACTTGTGAGGCTCCTTGGCCCACGTTGGTTGTTTCTTGAATATGGAAGTCGGGGCTGGTCTCCCCGATATGTATGGCAAGCTGCGAATTAGAGTCTTGTCTCCGGGCTGCCACTTTGTATTCTTGTGAACGGGTCTGCAATTTGAGTCTTTCTTCTTCAACATAATTACAGTTCCCATCGTTGCAACGTATTTTTTAGACAACTGCGGAGGTTTCAGTAGGGGGGCATCCATCTTTAGGTAACATCACTTGGTGGCGTATTGTCACCTGAGGTCGATTTGCTATGTCTGCTCTAGCGGGTTTTAACAGTCGGGGGACTGCTTCGGAGTCTCTTTTTTTGTAAGAAATGGCCCTTCAGACTTGGGGTTGCGGATTTGCTGCCCGTCGTCTCCTACGCGGAAGTTATATTACGCAAAAACATATATTGTCACAAACTCAGCATTTATGAAGCCTGATTGTTTACTGGTACTGCACACAAGAAAATATATGCATTTTGCTTACGGTCCCAAATGTTCGTTGCAGTAAAACAAAAAATGGTCTGAACTCACTTTTCTGCAGACTGTGACAGAACAGTTCACAAATAAACAACTAATAATTCTTAAGTAAAAATATGATTCTTTAAACATGTGTTTAGTAAAAGGGATTTATTTTACTTTTTTTGGTGCCCTCCTATTGCACAACGCATTAGAGCACAATCTTTATTTCTGTCATAGCAAATAGCACAGGGCATCTGTTCGATGGCAGGCAACTTCCGATTTCGCCAAAACTCTGGCTGTTACCCTCGAACAAACTGAACTTAACAGACAGCGTACTTTATAACGGTAAGGAAGACATATGCGAGTATCTGCTACATCGGCCCACATTCGGACCAATCAGATAGTGTCCTCAAGTCGATGGCGGCTCGACTGGTAACGTAGGATCTTTATGCTGACGACAGCTTGCACGTGCATTATATGTGGACAGATCAGTAGCGCAGTGTGGGAACGTGTGAGAGATGACTCCGGCAGCGCCAACAGACTGCGCCATCTCTCGCACCCTGCGTATACAATTCCTAAGTCCGTGTATCACAAGAATGCTTTTCTGTCTGCCTACTGTGAGTCCTGTTCCGCGATCGGTCGTTTGCCCTCTTTCCAATTACTTGTGCCGTTTTTTTCGGATTTTCCGCCCCACCAGCCCTCCAATTTATCAGTCTTCAGAACCAGCAAGGAGGAGATGAAGAACCAGGCCAGGCACAAATTTATCGAGAGCGCCAACCAAGCACACATGCTTCCTATCTGTGTGGAAGTGCTGAACCTCCTACCCGAAAAGGTGAACAAGTTCATCAACGAGAACCTGCTCTTTGACTGGCGATCAGGTAGCAGTAGCAGCAATATGGAGTTGGTAAGCTATTTTGGCGGCCAGCCACAATGCCTATCCCCCCAGCGTTGTCCACGGCTCACTGCCCCAATGTCATGTCATCACAACCAACTCATTACAATGCTTTCTTTCACTGGCGTCCCCGTCCCCCGAGGCTTTAACTCGCAGTTTCTTCTGGCTAACCGATAACAGCTGTGTCAACGCCCCCTCCCCTGTGCTTCGGTGTGCCGGCGGACCCAACAGTTGACCTCAGTTTATTGAACCATGACCCACGTGCGCACACGCCCGTGTGTACATGTGCATTCAAATAAGCACGACTGCCTTAGTGCAAAATGAATGCACCACCCTTGGCCGATGCAGTAAAGACCTCTACAGGCGACATTCCTTCGGGCAAATTGCAAGACCCCAATGACGGAACACTTGAATTCGCTTCATAATCATAATAATGTAACTGTCAGCACCTCCAGACAACAGACACAGTCGACATTCTCAGGCCTGACTGGACGCAGTCAGGACCAGCCCTCGATTCGCCAGTGGGCACTGCCACCTGAGACGGAAACTCAGGTTTCGGTGCACAATATAACTATCATTCTGGGGACTCTTCCCTTTTTCCTCTCTAAAACAAACAGTAGCTAGGCCGCTATAGTCTCCTCTCAGCAGTTTTCTGCCTCTTCCATCTTTTGTGGACTTTTTTTTCGAATTCAAAAGCAGCCTCCGACGCCTGCCTTTTGAGTAATCTTACTCTGCATTTACACCACTCTCTGTATTAAACTCTGCAACTCGGATGTCAGAACGAAGTCAAGAAGCTCGGAGAGGGGGAAGGGCACATGCCCGCGCAATGTACAGTGCGGTCGGAAATATGTGCACAATTCATGTACAGCCTATTCTCAAGCCATTTCACTCACATCAGCATGCCGGCTGTGTGATAAACCTCTTTCTGATCGCTAACGAAAAACCATTCTGTTAAAAATGGCTACTTGAGAAGTGTGCTATTCACTCATAGATTTTAACTTACCTTTTAAATTAAAAGCGTGTATCTTGTAGAAAAATTCACAAAATTATTCTTTTCTCTTCTTCGTTGGTAGAACACTTTGCCTTTATCAAATTTTATATTAAAAGGAAGGATATGTTTTGGTTTTATAAAGCCCCTAATTTGCCGAATAATTTTGTAATCTACTGACTGCTACACTTGAATTCAAGATTTGCGAACTGCGTGCTGTGTACACCCACTCTAAGAAAAAATATGTTTTTTTTCTCTAGAGTGTGATAAAGAGGTCACAAAATTGTGCAGTGGACTTGGATCATGCTGCATAAATTAAAGGCAAAAGTAATAAATTAAAGGATATGGTGTATAATGGATGAACATTTCACAGTCGTAAAAAATCTAAAACTAAAATTGTATCCTTCCTTTCTTGGATGAAGGCGAAACTTTCGACCAAACGAGTACGAGAAGGAATAATTTTGTGAAGGTTTTCAACAAAATATGCCTTCATTTATAAGGGCAGAAAGAATCAACAACTTAATAGCACACTACTTTAGCTGCCATTTTTTAACAGAATGTGCTTCATGCGAGCTTTCAGATAGAGGATCGTTAAAGATGCTGGCATACTGCTGTGACTGAAATAACTTGAGATTAGGCTGCACGATAGTCACTACTAAAAACCTACCAATGGCAGGTTGCGAGGGTTTATCAATCTATCGAAAATTGTAGCATTTTGCACGAATTGCAGGTCGTACTGTAGGTGATGCACAACAAATAAAGAGCACTTAAGATGTAAGGGGGCAACGTCTGGGAAGCAAGCTCCGTGCGAGTACCATTAACGCCACATTAAGAAGGAACCAGTGCAGCCTGACTCTCAGTCCACCAATCACTCATTTCACACCAAAACACGCAAGCAGAATTACGTCGTCGGTTGGCAGCGACGGCTTTTAGCGTAACGTGATGGCTTCACTCGCGCGTCAGCCGTCAACCTCCCAGTCTTCTCCAAATCCAGCATAAGGCCATCGTCCAAGACCGTCATTTGTTTGATGCGAAAAGTGCAGAGCAGTAGTTAAAATACGCGTCCAATGTGTGGAATGTAAAAATGTGTAAGCCCTCGCCTAAGATTGCCCCCACACAGTCCCCTCATGTGTAGCATTCATTATGGGCGCACGTTCTCAGCTATGCCTGCTGTGTTCTTATATGGCTTACGGGTTGGTTCAGTGCATCTGCCGTGTTGTGCGTTATAGAGACAACCTAACTAACAGTTCAACCGTCGATTTCGACGACGAAGACGATCACGGTCTCAACGAGCTGACTCATCGCGGTGAGTCCAATGATATATACAGTGAAAGCAGAACCGCGGAGAATCTACCCCACTCTCTGACCACACCCGCACCGGGAACCGGTTTCAAGACAAATTCGAGAAGGCCGGAGATGGGGCAGGGCGCAGACGGCTGGCACGACCAACACTCAGCAAGCGTACCAACGGCACGTCTCGCTAGGTAGGCTCCCGTCTGAGAGCGCCATAAAGGCCTCATTAGGAAGGAGCCATTGCCACCCGAATCTCCGTCCGCAGACGGCCACACTTCACAACGAGACACATGCTAAACCGATTGCGGTGTCCAAGTTATCCAGTCAGTTGGCAACCCTCCAAGTCATGGCTTAAAGCGCACAGCGATAGCTTACAGTGCATGAGATTGAGTAAAGTGATGCACGGAATGTGCTGAGGGTCGACTTTTCTCTCTCTCCACCACCGCCAGCAAGAGGCCACCGCTCAGCTATCGGTCGCCTGAGGTGGGAGACAGCATAACCACATACACGGTGGACTAAAGAGTCTGAAATTTATTTTTTTAGGTGTAAACCCTCAAAGCTTCTGGGCGTAAAGTTTTCTTTTCCCGGAATATATCTTGCGCCAGTCATATGTCCAAGCCCATCAACTGACAACAGCTGCGATTGAACGCAACCTCGCAAAAGGCATTCTGTCGTATAAATGTTAAAAAGGCCTGAACTCACCTACGCTGTTGAATTAACTGAACTCATGGGTCCAGCAACAAATGTCTACTTACAAAAACAGGCACCTGTCGGTTACGTCAACTGCAAAACTCCGATCGGTTATTATGGTACAAATCAACACTGAGAAGCCCTTGGTAGTAAGGCGAAAACCAGTTTGTGGAGAAGGGTGAAGCGCAAGTGACGTCAAACTCGATTTAATTTAGTCTTGCTCTGCCACGTAAATGCGAACCTGAAGCTCTTCCGTTATTAATGAAACAACTGTGTGGTCGAATTTCCTTTACAAACTGTGTTGCATGCCATGAAAACCTTTGTTCCATTCTCAGCCATCAATGACATTTAAGTATTTAGACGTAACTTGAATTTATTTTGATGCATGTACTCATCAAAAATTGACTAAGATTTTAAAACATGCATTGGATGCAGAAGCGGTACTTACAGTGAAGATAATATATGGTATTATTGTGAATAATGAATGCTAATCTTTTTCGTCACATGGCAACCTACGACAGCCGAATTGGAGTGTTTACGTTTCTTGAGATTTTTCCATTTATTTGAGGAAGAATGCATCATGACAACGCATTCTTTCAGAAATGTGTGGCTTTTTCCAATGATAGTTGTCCTGGAAATATGCCATCCCATAAATGTTCACTCTGCGTACAAATTAAGCACAGATGCCCTACGTTTATAAAAAAATATGCACATAAAATCCGCCGTGATACTGTATACTCTTTTATTTGACCGGGCGGACTACGCTATCCTTATTTAGATTATATCCACGGCGATTTGCGTATAGCTAGTTAACCATTTAGATCTACGTGCTCATAGAAGTATCTTTTAATGCAAAAGCACAATAACTGTGCCTGGCCACAATTTTGCAAGTTCCTGGTCATATCGCAGGTATGTAGTAATTTGGTTGCTGAAGCCGATAAAAGCGAATGGACAAGGGCAACAATCCGAACCGCTGTCGTAGTATAAAAAGTGAAACTGGTGGGTCCTACTCTATCATCTCGAATTTTTCTTGTCCCCGGTTCAAGCGGGAGAAGGTTTACAGTGGGGTAGAAAGCTGTTTATCTTTTTTCACTATACTTGGCTACAGTCAACATTCCTGCTCTTGGGCATATGGTGGACATCATCGAATTCGATGGTCAAAATATCATTATCACTCCTCGCACCAGTTGTATGTTCGAATCGGTTAACTTACGACTACTGCGATTGACCGCTAACTCAGCAAACGCATTCCGTCGTACAAAAATGTGAAAAAGGCCTAAAACTCACCCACGCTATTGAGTTACCGGATTCCAGCAACAAATGCCGATTTACAAAAACAGGCGCCTGTCAGTTACTTCAACTGCGAAACTCCGATGGGTTATCAGGGTACGAATCAACACAGAGAAACTCTTGGTAGTGAGGCGAGAAGAAGTTTGTGGAGAAGGGTGCAGCGCAAGTGACGACAAACCCGATTAAATAAAGTCCTTCTTTTCCACGTAAATGCGAACCTGCTATGGCAAATTTTTGTCCATTGTCAGCCGTCCATTACATCTAAGTATTCAGACGAAAACTGAATTTCTTGTGATGCATGCGCACCTCAGAAATCGGCTAAGGTTCTAAAATATGCATGAAGTGCATCAGTAGTACTTAAAATCTAGTTAATATACGATATTATTCTGGATTCTGAATGCAAACTTTTCCCACCACATGGCAACCTACAACATTCTATTGTGAAATTTTTCCATTTGCTTAAAGAAAAATGCACAAAGACATCAAATCTTTGTAGAAATTTGTAAACTTTTCCAATGCTTATTGTCCTGAAAGTAGGCCATCCCATAAATGTTAATTTTAAGTAAACACTTAGCACAAATGACATAAGTTTATGCAAAGATGCGCAGAAAATCAGCCATGATACTATAAAACTGTTTCAATTGTACGACGGACTACATCGTTCTTATTCAGACCCAGTCCATTTTGACTTCAATATTACTGGGTTAACATTTAGCTATGCAGACTCAAAATCATACTTCACTGCTTGGTACAAAAGGCTACAAAAATTTGCCCAGCAGACGGTATTGACGAATAGCCCAAAAAGATTTGGACTTATTTCGCGAAAACGGGAATTCTGACAGATCTATAACAAAGAATATGACTTCGAAAATAATAAAGCCAACCGCACATACTTTAGAAAAGAGAACACTATTCCTCAAAGTCCCCTTTTGAGGGAACGTGGCAAGTGAACTGCTAAAGTGACGCCTTCACCAAGCCGTTCCTCAAACCTTCTCAGCAGCTAGAGTTCGAGTAGGTTACCAGCTCAGACCACCTCCAAGTGCATCTTTTCACTTACCTGCTCCTGTGGAGCAGGTTATATGGGTTGCATGAGTCCATACTTATCTAAAAGTATAAAAGAACTCTTTATGGCATGCCTGATAAAAGCTAAAGTCGGGAGCATCAACAGTTCTATTCTGGTGCACATAATAGCAAGGGCAAAACAACTGTCTTCAGTCAGATTTTTGCTGTTCCCGGGTTTTGTCGCAAATATGTGGTAAATGGGTTGGTTTTACCGATAAAAGACAACTGACAGGGGCAACAATCCGAACCCTGTTTTAAAAAGAAAAAGGAAGATTTACAGGCAGAAATAGGGAAAATTGTAAAGATCAAGTACACTAGTCAGTTTGTGAACTGTGAGGCGTGGAAATTATGTCACAACATGTGTAGCAAATCGCTAGTACCCCTTAAAGGGTCAATTTCCTGAAAACATAACTACCTTATAATGGTTTTTATTGTCATCTTTACTTTATTCAATAACTTAAACCTTACTTATAATTTGACTACGTAACTATTGAAGATATAAAGAGCGATTATGAAAACATTTGCCAACAATGGCTCTGTTTGCGCCCGCAAGCATGCAATTGAGATAGTTTCTTCAATTTTTATTTTGTATTTATATATTTTCTAGCATCCTGTTGCCAATAAGGAGCTCAAAGGCGTTCGCTTTCCTTCTATGAATAAAACTGACATTGATGACGCTAAGCCTTACCCTAAACCCTAATCAAATCTCCCACGGTTAATTAATTCCTCTCTACTTGATAATCCTAAAGCATTGCAACTGTAGCGCCTAGTCCCCAAATACATCAGCCTCACCCCTGAATAACACATCATTGATCAAACTCCGTTCCTTGTGAGCAAACAGGGCACCGTTGAAATAAAATTGCTACCAAACTCTTTTGTACTATAAAACATAACTATCCACAGTTAATGAAGTTTAGTATATACGATCCCATTAGCTATGCAAAAGATTAACTATAAAGCAGGGCAGCCTTTCCGATCGCTGCCAGGATGCGTTCTCGGAAGCTCATGAGGGATAATACTCCACTTCAGTCGGGTCATCAAATTATTGCCCCGATTAAAATTAACTAGCATTGTTTTTTTCAGTTTGCGAAAAATAACCAGGTCAAGAGAAAGCTCAATATTCACTGTCGAGTGATATAATGGTGTCGTCCTTAGTAGGTGAAAAAACTTGTTTACCTTGTAGGAGATAAGAGGACTGGCAGTTTTAAAGCTGCATTTCATATGAAGAAAGCCTGTCTTTAAGTGTGCAGAAATGCACAAAAATTTAAGTTGGGTATTATTTTGGCAAATTTTTTTTATTTTCGGCTTACTTTCTTCGTGCCTTTTCAAATTCAAAGTCAGTTACAATGAGTTTGAAATGGTACGCCATTTTGCATTCGGGAATAGCAGTTCAAGTTTCACCAGCATGACCAAAGCAGCTCTTTTTACCGTTTAGTCAACTTCATTATTATAACAAACTTCTCGCTAGGAATGCCTCTATACGCACGATGAATCATCACACATACAAGCACTTGCGTGAGCTGCCACACTATCATGAGAATGCACACCCGTCCGTGGCTATTGATCTTTCGTCAGCTCTGATTGGTCCACGTCTCCGACACTTGCTTATCAAGAGTATCAGTGAATATGCACAGCCTTTATGCGAGGATGACTTGATAGTTGAATACAGGTCACATTGCGGTCGATTGTCTTGTTTTCTTCTTCCGGTGCTGGCTTTGGTATATCTCTTAATTTGACGGAAGTTTTAGATCACTGCTAAGCCAGTTCAGACATTTCAAAAAAAGAGTTTCCCTATAGCAGCACTGCGTTAGCTCTACGTTGCGTTAAATGCCCATTCCAAATTTCCCCTCAATGCTCTTCCCAAGCTTACTTCTCATTTACCCCATTCACCTTCAAGTATAATTGGTGCACTGTCTTCTATTGATTCTATGTAGTTAAACCTTAGGTCCGTGCCAGCAAAATATGTCTGTTTTTCCGGTTGAGACGCCCTGGGGCCCAACTTATCCTTTGAAGCGTGAAAACCCTGTCCAGGCCATTTAATTGCACCCTCGTTAAAAGATACCTCTCCCACGGAAGCAAAATTTTGTTTTTTTATTTTACGATGCCAAACACGCAGAGACGCCGATTTCTAGCTTTTGCTCTATTAAAAGCAATCTCGATTATCAGATCTAGCAACCCGTTTCGAATCCACTGTTAAACGAAGGGTCGGCTGCTCTCCTTCGCCCTTAAGATTTAGACATGCCTTCAAAGTTGCGCTTTCAGGATTTGTGTGTATGACGTCTGAGCGAAATAAGTAAACTCTCCCGGCAGAAATATGCAGTCGGTTTGTGAATTTGTGGTAAGACCACTAACACCTTTTAGTCAAATATAGTAAGAGAGCAGGAGTTCGAAGGTATGTCAAATATTAATAAAATGATTACACGCATATACGGCAGGATTTATGGGCGTCAATAAATTTCGTGACAGCTTCTCAGCCGCATCTTGACCCTGCATTAAATACTGCGCCAATTGCTAGTACTCTGTACCAATAATGTTCATTTTCTATTTAATGGACACCTTTACAGGCAATTGGATGGAGTCGCAATGGTCAGTCAACTAGGGCCCACATTCGCAGATATCTTTATGGGTCATCTTGAAGAAAATGCGGCATCAAGACTTAATAAGATGAAATTATATCGACGATATATTCGTGATTGTGGATTCCAGGGAAGACACCGATGACCTTCTCAAATTTATGAATACCCTGCACCAAAAAATGAAATTCACAGTGGAAACAGAACAGCATAACCAGCTTTCCTACCTCGGCGTCCTCATTTTAAGAAAGGATGATGGTTCAATAACGCGCTCGGTTTTTCCACAAAAATACGTTGAAAGGGCAGTATCTAAATTTCATGAGTTTTGTGTCAATGCAGGGGAAGCGAAATCTGGAAATACTCTCTTTCAAAGAGCGAGGAAAAGTTGCACTAGTGAGACCATGCCCGCAGAAATTTTCCACTTAAAAACAGCCCTACTTAACCGTGGCTATCCTTCACGCTTTATACAGAAGTACAGCAATTCTCTAGGTCCAAAATTTATCGAACATTCAGCTCCAAAAGAGCCCATCATTGTATACTTACCCTTTCGAGTAATTACATTTCAAATGCAATTAAGCGACGGTTGCACTGTACTATAGAAAGGACCTACAACGCAGCAAAACGAGTCTTCTTAAGTCCGACTAAAAGCATGCCAGTAAAACGGACGAAGGATGCCTTGCCATTGAACGCCACCTCAAATTTAGTGCACGAATTCACATGTACTTGCGGGTGCAAGTACATTGGGCCCACGCAAAGCAACTGGTGGCCAGGGCCAACGAGCACTTGCCCAACTGGCTTTTTAAGCAAGAAGACAGAGTATCATGGTCCTCTATTACTAAACATCTACTAGACAGCGGTCATTCTCTCGACGTCAAAACAGCATATTGTGTACTTCTTTGGGTCCGAACAAATTGAACTTTGTGCCACTTGAAAGCTGCTTACATACGACGCGAGAAACCTGACCTATACAAACAGCTTCACCACGTGGTCAACTTCCAATGATTCTGGTAACTGGTTACTTAGTTTTAATCCCTAAGTGATTTTCGGTTAATTTCCCTCAATCCCAATCCCCCCTTCCTTCCCATACGTTGATTAGTGCAGTGTACTTTACCTGATCATGATTTAAACTGAACTATGACCCTTGCTGTTATGCCATCCATTCTGCAAAATTTCAAACGGTTACATGTTTTCTTCGTTATCGTCCTCATGCAGCAACAAGATGCAACTGAGAAGCTGTCACGAAATTTATTGACCCAATAAATCCTGTCGTATATGCGTGTTTTAAATTTGTACCGGGGAACAAATACTTGTGAAAATGGTTGCAGTCCTGAGTCCTTGTGTACAGAGCGATAAAATTCTAGCGGTGCGGTCAGTGCTTTCAAACAAAAGGGTCAGTCAAGGAAAAATGAAGTTCAAAATGTTTAAGGTCAAAAATTGTCTGGGACCTCGCCACAGTATCCCCAGGCTAGAGCAAAGGGGCATAGAAAATAAAAGACGTCAAAGTAAGAATGGCACGTTTAAACGGGTGAGAAACGAGACAGTAGGGGAAGTGAAAGTGACGTTCAGTAAGGGGAGCAGGGGAAATGGGACCACAGGGCTCATACGGCGGAATTTCCTGGACGGCAGCTTTGAAGCGTTCTAGGCTCGCGACCTCCTCCCGTGGTCCACAAAGGGTGTGGTAGATCCTCTCACCTCAAAATACAACTCGCAACGTGAATGGTTCTGACTCCACATCAGAATGTTGCGTTTCATATGATGTTGGAGTCACAAATATGGTTATACCATTACTACCTTATCTTACGTTAATGGCAAAAATAACAGTCAAATAGGATAATGACAAAAACTGGAAGAGATTGACGGTATTGAAAATATTACCAAAATAATTACAACCTTGATTCCTGATTTACACAGCGGTAAAATTTTGGCGGTGTGTTCAAACACATGAGTCAGTCAATGAAAAAATGAATGCGAGAATGTTGAAAGTCAAAAACAGTCTGGGAACTCTCCACATAGTTTTAGTGCGAGGCATTCATCAACCATGGTACGCGAAATACTAATCCCATTGTGCCTTGAAGTGCGATCTCAGCGGCAGTACAGGTGAACAAGAGACTCACAGATCACGGTATTATATGATTGAGCAACAGTTTGTGGTTTCGAACTCCGGGTGTTTCAACACCTGATGATGCCTCCTAAGTCAGAAATAGTCATTCCCGTCTATCTAATCATTGTCATTAATTCTAGTCCGTCTATAAGGCTGCCACATCAGCAAAGTTTTCTGCTATCGGCTTCCAACTACACATTTCGGCTTGTAATAGTAAACTTGCAAATTAGAGCTTAACTGTTGGCCTCTTTGACTATCCGACAAAAGACTATGGTGACATTCCAATTTTGGAAAAACACGGAAAAAAACATGCTGAACTTAAAAAGCTAGCTTTCCATTTCAGCTTGTTAATTAGTCCCGTTTTATATTTTAGGTGATTTTCCTTAAAATGTTGCAATGATAATTCATAACCCTCAGTATGACTTCTTTGTATAAACTATCGCACCCTTACTGCTGTTAGACCTTTAGGGACGCAGCGTTGGGTCACATATATTTCATAAAATATTATGATGAATGTGGTTCTACAAGTGATAGGTTAATCTGCCAAACCCCCTAGTTAGGAATATTTTTATTAAATTTATAAGATTTTATAAGACTGTTAGTACTGAACACATGTTGAAATTAGGAAGTTTGCGTTTCATTTTAGGGTGTCAATTAACTCTGTTTTTAGATTTGCAACTTTTAATGAACAGCTGTTTTATCATTATTTTACGGTTTTTCTCAATTGAAATCACAAAAGGTCGTCGGCTTACTATTAAACATTATTTAAATAAACGTGGAGTATTTTGAGTTGACCCAAGTGTGAAAAACTCTAGGCGTTTGGTGGGTTTTTCACACTTGAGCCCAGTCAAATTAAGCAAATATGTCAAACCAACTCAATAAATGTGAAATAATACAAGTAGGCCTATCCAAGATTTCAATAAAAACCACTTTTTGATCCTAATGTTCATGCTGTCGACGGAAGTGTTTGATGTTGAGCAACCAAAGTCAATCAAACACTATCTCTTTCATGTAGTTACTCAGTAAATGTAAGTTTGGGTTAAATTAATACCTTCTCATCAGGTCAGTACATTGATGTGTGTCCAAGTTAAAAAAATGTTCGTCTTTTCGTACAAGAGGGGAGGGGGATGGGCTGGGGGGGTTGACTAGCCAAGGCTACTTATGCGGCGGCGAGGCTTTTGTGGAGCCGACCCAGAGATAGGGAGAGGGAGGAGAACAGAGAGCGCTTAAGAGCACAGTTGGCTAGGTGACCGTTGGCCATACCAAGAGCAAAGCTTTCAGGAGGCTCGTTTGTGCACACAAGACTTGTAAGTTAACAGGAACCTGCTTAAGCATACAGTATACCCAGGAAATTGTGCGACTTCTATGACAACATTTGCCTTGGTAGTTTAGCATATGTAATTTGCCACAGTATTTTGAGCCACAGGGTTGATTCAGTCCTGAGAAAGCCTTTTTGTTAGGAAAATTGTCCTTTTTAAGTTTATTATGGGAAATGGGCATTAATTTTAGCAAAATTGGGAGCAGTCTCATATTGAAGGAATTTCTCATTCCATTAAGTAGGACAGAACAAACTTTTCTTATTCACGTGCATTGTGCTATGGAAGAACTAAAAATGTGCAAGAGAATTTTATAAAATAGCCCTTCCACAACCGAAAGATGAAGTTTTAATTTGCTTAAAAGAAAGTGGAACCAATTTTAAGGAATTGCATCTACAGTACGACCTAGAATTCGTGTAACATGCCGACTTATGCGAAAGGTTGATACTCTTTCAGTAATCGGAATTAAGTAAGCTTACAATGATGAGTATCGTGTAGGCCATTTTGAAGTCATTTCAGACACAATCTGATACCTGATTTTTAAAAAGCAGTAGGTATGTGCTCTAAAACGGGCGATAAATTTATATATATTTTTATCATTGATTTTGACTGCCTTCATGCAATCAAATATATTTTATGGAAAACATTAACGAAATACTAAATTTAGGTAAGCCAGTGATAAAAAATAACGCCTTTTGTAAATGTTTTCCTTAAAAAAACTATCTTTCAGTTTTAAAAAAATTTTGCTCTAATGCCGAATAATTTTTTAACCTACTGAATGCTGTACTTCAATTAAAGGTTTCAAACCTACGCGCTGTAAACATCCTGAGTAAGAAAAGTACGTTTTTTTCTATTGCTTGAGTAAATTTACATTTTTCTTTTGACATTTACTTGGAAAAGGGAAACATGTACAGAATTTTGTCAGCTGAGTATCCACTTTAATAAATTTTAAAGAATAAGCCTATTATAGAAGGCTTTTTGTTAATCTTACGAATCATTATATCAGACTTATTTTGCGGACCTTCTTTTTGCTCGACAATATGTTAGGCTGTTTGGATTTATTTCTAGATATGGCTATGCGGGTCACGCTCATACGAAGTAATATCTAAAAACTCATTTTTTTGTAAATCCATTTGATCGATATTTCATTGTAAAGGTTTTAATATAAACATCGAATCAAATCTTGATTTATACGCTTAAGCTTGAAGACAGTGAAAATACCGGACAAATTATTTGCGTTTAAAAGTCCGTTTGTATGCTATTATATTCAACTAGCAGCAAGGTTTACAATGTTCCGACTTAAGAAATTTTATTTTGGTACAAAGTAAGTGGTATCTTTAACTTTTAAAATGAAGATACAATTTCAATGTATTTTTCTACTTGGCTGCTATTGTAAAAGCTACGGAACTTGGGAATTGTCAAGATAATTTAGTTTTTCTTAACGGACAATTAGATTTCCTTCTACTTCTTTCAAGCAAAACATTTTCTAGGCTTGTTCTTTATTACTTTTAAGTTTTCGTACATGTGGTAAGGCCAGTTTGCAAGTTCTTGTCAATATTTTGCAAACTTCGGCATATTGCACGAATGTATGCTCCATTGTATGCTCCATTTCGAACAAGCTTTATTCAGACCGTTTTGGAAAACAAATATTGAATAAGTACATATTTTTTCGTTGATTTTCGATGCTTTTTTATGTTTTAGAGAAAAACTGAGCAAAAATACTGTTTTTGGTACGCTTTTATCAATTTTTTTAATCAAACAAAGGTTATATTTTGGTGAAAGGTTGCTTTTTTAACTTCAGATTGCTTATACACTCTACTGGCTGCTGAATTCGAGTACAAGCTATCAAAATAAACCACATGATAGAGGTTTTGAGTAAAAGAGAAGGCTATTCAAGCATAGGAACAGTCCTTTTTTGTCCTGACCATTCTCAGTTGTACAGGAGTTCATTTTTGGACCTAACAGCAGCAACAAAAACGATGACCACTTAAGGGGGTTCTCAACCAGACAACTTATTTATACATTCGGCTTAAAGAATCTTAAATTTGTTTATGTTGAGAGACAGAGGCCACATAAATTGTAAACGATTTTGCGATGAATATGGAGCAGATTATAGACTTTATAGACAACATACATAAGTTGACGGATACGATGTACGAGGAGTGAACATATTATAGTCTTTCAAATCTCATAACTAGAAACGTTTGCAAAACCGAAAGACAATTTTTATGTATACATTTTGATGAATGCGTAGATTTTTAACAGACACGAACAAAAACCACTATTTACTGTTTGCTTCCTTACGTAAAAAATTATACTCAGTTGATTCCTTCTCAAAGGTCGAGATAAATATTAAACCCCTGTGGTCTCTAAGGAAAATGTTTCTTCATGTTAACCAGTGAGAAATTTTGCTTAAATGGAGTGCAATGCTGCCTCTTTCTTGACAAGATGGCATTGATGCAAAGGGAAATTATGCGAAACAATCGTCACTTGCCATTCCCAATCAGACTTTATTTATCATCTCAAATGCTCTAAGCGTAGTTCATGTATGCAGAGACGCAAAACTTCCCATCATAGGGGTGGCACAGAGATTGCAGAGGAAAGTATTTGCTAGCCGATGGCTCTCCTTATCCCTCATTGCTCACCAAGAGGGCTGTGATGTGCCACTTATCAGGTCTTTCAGGCTCATGGTTCTCCACCCTTCTGCAGTAACCACCGCCGTCTGACGTGGGCTGTATTTGCCTTTAGCCGGGAGGGTGAACGGGGTTGGGGATGGGGTGGGAATCAAACCGCATTTCAATTTCTATCTGCAGACAGCTAAATGGACTGCTATTGCATCAGGACAGTTTTAGCTCTATCAGTCAAGCAGGCACTTCAACAACTTCCTTTTTTTATAATGCAACTGCAGTATGATAGAGTAGTACTCCGGAGGTGAGCAAAACCGAGACGGCACACCGTATTTAATTTTTTCCATTTCTGGGGAAATTGCTGCACGAACTTTGGCCAAGTCTTTCGGAACAAACCTTTTTTGAGCTGGAATCCATCAGCTACTGCTGCTGCCAACAGGCTGTCAGAGGTATAAGCCTGTGTGCAATTATTTACCATACAGAGCACAAACCAGCAAACAGCCAGGGGAGGCTGGGAGTCCTACTGATGAGTTTAATGTTTCATTTGAGTAGCAAAACATGCCTTATGCTGCTCATTATCATTTCTAAGTTTTCGTAAAAGCGTTGAGGTCGGTATGCGAGTAATGAGCAAACTTTCCCAGACTTGGGTATTTTGCATGCATCATTCACTATCCTGTACAGGACACGCTGGGTGACCCCCTGATGAGCCGACCCCCCCCACCGCAACTGTGTCAAGTAGCGCCAAAAGATTAAAAAGCACTCACGAATGGGCCTTTGCTGTCAGTGTGGTTGCGAGTTTATTTCTGTTCTGAGACGGAGCGCAAAAAATAGTGATTGCGAAAAGTCGAGTCAATCATGCTGGCTGATCCTGCAAATATTATTGAGTTAAGTTCCGGAGTAGATGCCGGACTTCAGAGGTCACACTGCTAACGGGTGTACTTCGTTTCCTGTTGTTTGAAAGCGCTTTTTTATGATCTTCCTGAACGTTGGCTGCGGCCGGGTGTCGTACATGTCCAATGCAAGCGGAGGGGCAGCTGTTTCAGTCAGTCTCAAGTCGTTTTCACTCTGACCTGGTTGACCGAATTCAGTACTGTTATTAAGTAGGAAGGGACCTGCCGGGCTGTCGCAGCAACCTGACTGCTTCCATCACAACTGCTATCATTACAGGGGCTCCTAATGCTGTATCCCAAGGAGGTGACTCTGACGTTGGCAACGTCATCGTCAACGTTGTTGATTAGGTTGTGGATATGGCGTAAAAAACAACATGGATTTCTCTAAAATCGGAAGTCGGGAAACGAAGCAGGGTTGAGCAAGATTCTTATACGAAGAAGGGCTTGAGGGAGAGAAATATGCTCCATTCACCGAGCGCAGGGGATAAAGTAAGGTTAAGGGTCATAGAATACTCAAAGTCTGAAGGTTTACATCATATCCATGTCTGATTTAGCCTTATGAGTTTCAGTTTCTTCACACGTGAGACAGCGTGCTAGGACTGGGAGTAGAGAAAGCTAATATGCCGATATATGGCAAAACATATGACGAAGGCTTCAGTGCATAGAACGGGAAGCCTTCAAAGCCATTAGTTCAGAGAGAAGAGGATGATTGATATCGCCAAGAGTGTGGTGAGCAAATTGCTTGACCCTTTTGAAGTGTCGCTGGATTATAATATCAGCTAATAAAGCATAGGAAACACCGGAAACTAAAGAAAGCATTCAGAGGGCACGTCTGAAAATGGCCAGGTCTTTTTTAAGTAAGGCTGGAAAATAACTGGAGACCAGTAAAGAATGAGGGGGAGAATACAGGCATCCGGAAATCGCCAAATCAGGGCTTGCGGTGTGCGATATGAACGCAAATGGCAGATATAATGTAAAAGTTTACAAGTTTCAATAAGGAGGCCTTTAATAATAAAAATAAATGAGAACTTAGATGCCAGCGTAATACCAAGGTCCCGAAAAGGGAATACCTCATTGAGTAGAATGTCTATAGAAAGTCGCAATCTAAAAACACATTGGACTGACTTCCGGTAGTTTACTAGAAGAACATTTGCTAACGATCATGCTGAGACGTGGTCCAGGCCATCTTTCAGTACTTGAAGTTCTATCGGACTTTTGATATGAGGGCCAACAACTATATCGTCAGCATAGTTAGCAAACAAACCTTCGTACAAACATGCATAATGTACGCAACAGGCATTCGGTGCTCGCTATCTCCTCGGGACAGTTGTGCGTTTCAGTGTCCGCAGGCAAATGGCGCACCTTGACTGGCTTGGAGTTTAAAGATAGCAATAACGGCAAGATTTATTGGATCCATGCCATTTCGAGAGAACTCCTCACTTGCTGCCTCTCACTGCATAACGTGAATCACACAAGAGAAAATACTAATTGAATTCACACAGAAAAATTGAAAAAAACAACGAGGTCATAAGAAATGACCAAGAGGCAAATCAATAAAATAAGAAGTTAAAACGCTATGGTCAGCAAAAACCGGGGAAGGACGTCTGAGGTAAAAATGTTGGGAGGGGAAATGTGTAAACAGGAAACCAATGTTACCAAGGCAGAGTTAGGTTCACTACACGCTCCAGCTGTTTACAGAGGTCGGGTTTGAACCGCCGTATGTAAGCTGCCTCCCAGTAGCTTCAGGTGCGAGTTGTTCGTGCTCGAACAAGTACTCGAAAAGAACTTGTGGGGTCAACAGAATGGCCCGCGTCTAGCAGCTGTTCAGTAATAGATGATCGGGGAACTCTGTTTTCTTGTTTCATCAACCAGCTAGGTAAATGTTCCTTAGCTTTGGTGGCCAATTGCCGTTGCGTTCGCCCTATGTACTCTCATCAACAAGTGCATGTAAATTCGTCAATACATTTTGAAGTGGCGTGCAACGGCAAGGCAACGAGAGACAGCAAATGAAGAGCTCTCTCAAAATGCCATGGCTCCGACAAATCTTGCTGTTATTGCTATCTTTAAATTTACACCTGGCAAACGTGGCTTAAAGTTGTCACAAGCCTACTACAAAGGTAAGCGTGACCACACATGGAGCAGCGGATCGGATGGCGTGAGTCACCGGTCTTGCGCTGGTGACCACCCAAGTTGTTACGCGGAAATTGTCACGCTTGGGTATACAAGGCTCGGCCGGCCGGCCGGCACGAAAGTAACACGAGTCACGCTAATCACAGCTTACCACCACGAGGTCATCCTACCGCTAATGCCTTCCTCATGTCGAGGTGATGATCAGGTTGGGTCGGCGACATCGGCGGGCGGGGGTGAGGAGGTGTTTACAATAAATAAAAATGAGTTCTCGGCTAAGGCTTGCGCGTGAAGATATAGAATGATTAGACTTCGCACGCGCTCAGCACCTTGTCTTTTTTCTTCGCAAGACCCTTTTTCCGCTCAACATCACCTCACATTGACCTAGTTTCGTGCCGAACTGCGATTTAATCTCGTCAGCGTCTGAAGTGCCCGGTTGTCTCCCCTGGGTAGAACGGTAGGGGAGCATTTATTAAGTTATGGCAAAACGCAATGAAATTACCTTGTTTTGGCCAAATCACCGCTTCTTTGTTGGAAGTTAGAGGAGGGATATCCTGCTAAATGCTAAGCAGGTACTTTTTGTTTGTGGGGAGTCTGCAGATGTGTTGTTCATTACTACCGTCTTGACAAAAAATAAAGCATGTTTACTTTTTTTGTCGAATCTGAGAAATATTATGAGCATGGGAATATATTTTACTCGGCAACTCAATCTCAGGCCACTGGCTGTGAAAAGGGTAATTTCGGTTAAGCGTCTTTGCGGAAGACAACTTTGCCTTCGCGCGAGATAGGAGGCTCCAATTCTTAATGCATGTTCCATTACGGAGGGCGTTATATTGTACGAATTCATTTAAAAACAACAGAAGGTTTTCCTTGCGCGTGAATACCACCCTCGCAGTTGATATGGTGCTCGAAGCGATTCGGTAAATGTTTCGTCTATCGGTCATAACTGAGTCGGTAGACCTAAGAGAGGTCACCTAGAATGTTGAAGGTGAAATATTACGCAAGCATTTACATGTGGGAAATTTTTTCACCAGTTTGGAGCCCCACGAAATTCGTGTCCTCTATAAAAGTTGCACTTTAGTCTACGCGGAAGGTCTCATTAATACTACTATCAAGCCCATCTAAAAATGTTTCATGCTTCATCGGCTAACAGTCTCTCTAAAATTTCCCCCACAACATACTTAATTGATCCCTGCTAAGAGTGGTAGCTTCCTATCTGACCAGCCGCTCTTAGGGAGGAAGATTTGTGCAAGGGGTATAAATTTGGCCTCTAACTCCACGCTCCCGTCATGGATATGTCCTGATATGTGCTGGATATCTTATGCTGAGTAGTTATAGTTCTTTTTTTAATTTTCTGTCCATAATTCGTGCATTTTCGAACTTCGCAAATGCCTAGGGGCTTAACCCCGTGGATATCTGGGTATTACTCTACGTGCTTAACGTTTACTATTTATCCTATTCTGTTTGAGAGAAGCAGATTTTCTTTAATTGAACCATCTACCGTATTTAAAAGAAAAACTCCCCTTCAAAGTAGGAAGCAGGCCTATTTGCAGGGTTTCATATTATAAGTCTAGAGAGCTGATTTCCAAAAAGAAAAAACCTATTTATTTATTCCCTAAATGGAGGAGGTCCATGAGGTTGGTGGCAATGACTCCGCTTTCCTTTTCTAAAGCAAGAGGCTCGCACCTGACTTACCATCTTGACTATCTATTGGCATTTAAAACTAGGGTGCCTGGTGCATAATGTATAGAACCGAATGTCGTTTAGGTGAGCGGGGACAAGTGTCTATCAGAGCAGCATTTTGACATATTGACGAGCAGCATTCGAATGATCCGCACGAATTGCCCCTCATTGAACTCTACGAATGCTTCGTCTTTTACGTCTGAGCCTCTACATGAAAAAAGTACTTTTTTTGTTCACTTCAGAGACCAGAGGTTCGTCTTAGCCGCGCCCACCAAAAGCTGCACAGTGTTATAGAGTTATGAAGTAGGCTTCATACTTTGTGAAATTGCTCGTGAGAACCTCGGCCTGTATCTGCTCGCAGGAAAATTCGGGTGTCTTACACAATCACCACATGAATATGAAACATTTTATAATTTACCATTCCAATTTGTTCTATTTATTGCTGATTGCTCCGCTACTAACACAATTATGGGAATTACCAAGTTTCTATTGCCAGTTGATTCTGGAGAAGATAGCTCCCTATTAGACAGGAGATGTTTTGTAGCTACTTAGCTAGAGCTAGGTACTGTAGACAGCTAAAGTTAGCCTGAAAAACGGCAAATTGCTTTATGTTGCAACCTATAGGCATTGTAGAACTTGAGTTATTATTTTTTTAAAAAACGTTTCAAACTCTTCAGTTTACTAGTTGCCCGATATAGGTTGAAACTAGATACTCGCTTCCAATTTCCAACGTGCACGTACAAACTGTATTATAGTATACTATTTATTGGTCTAAGCAAGTAGAATTATGACAATTAGCACTCCTAATAATGGCATATTAATTTTAGCTGCAGCATCCTAGTCAGTGCAATCTAAAGTTAGGAGAAACTCAGGCAGTTTTTTTGCTGCATAGAGGAAAAAGGGTAGACACGCTCCGTGCCTGAAATATGCATGTGTTGGAATCCGTCGCCCAGAGACACTGCGCCTGCACCTGCATGGCTGGCTATCGTACGCGGCGCCACTGTAAAGCTTCTTGAGCAGTAAATATGCTCAAAGTCTTCCCAGACCTGTTATTTGGGGATCCTTCTGGTGTTGAGACAGCAACTAGCTCTCAATACATTTATTCGGGAAAGCATAAACCCAGATTCACACTCTTTGTTGAGATCCAGGAGATATGAGCCGCAAAGTTGATTTTTAATCAACGTCACTTCTGAGTAACATGAGCGTCAGTTATGGTACCAATTTCACTAAGACTCAGCTACCCTGCTAGACAGTAGAAGTAGAAATAGTAGTAGCCGCATCAGTCTTGGCATATTAGTCGTGCAAAGCCTACTGTCACCTAAGACTATGTTAAGCGGTGTTTCCAGCTTGTATTAGAAAAAGCGGCCACAGCCGGATTCCGTTTGGTCTTCTTCTTGAAGGTGAAGAGTGCGGTGGGCACCAACTTAGTTTGCTCTCTCTTTCTACCTCCTGCGACCAGTTACCTCCAGCGAACCAACATGACGTCATCGAAATCGATGGTCGAATACACAAGCTTTGTACCCTGTGTTCAATAGTGTAAAACTTGAAACCAAAGTACATCGCGGATAATTGTTAGAATGTGTCAAAACAGATGCTTTTCATGACAAAAAATAATAACTGCACGCCATGTTGTTACTAAAAATCACTATTAATAGTAAAGGTGTAGGAATAAGAAACTAGTAGAATACGAAATGCAAGGGTTGGGCATCATCTTCTTGAGTTAATTCGGCAGTGATGGCTCCATCGCTGTTCGACAATAAATCATTGACAGGGCGAAAGGGAATGAGACTGTAAGTGGGAAATCTCTTCCTGCAACCGCGTTGTCAGCGTAATCTCCTGCCGACATAATTAAGAGTCATGGCTTGCAAGGCCATCCACGCAGAAAGTAACTTTCTCCTTCTCAATCTTTGGACTCAGGCTGCAATGGCTCCTCCCTGATTTGGCTTTTTCGAAATTCTAGCGGATGTTAGCTCCGAAACCGATAATTTCTCGCAAACGGACGTAAACGCATAAACGAAAAAATTTAAGCAAATTTTAAACTCGTAGGAAAAAGAAAATTTGAGCCTGCTTTGTCCAGAAATACCATCTGGCTGGTGAACTAGTAAACCAGTC
Organism: Ligula intestinalis; assembly: GCA_036362985.1. Lineage (NCBI taxonomy): Eukaryota > Metazoa > Platyhelminthes > Cestoda > Diphyllobothriidea > Diphyllobothriidae > Ligula > Ligula intestinalis. Next base: position 28,910,670 of record JAYGXS010000008.1, read on the forward strand.
ATTTTGTTTAACTGAAAGGAACTTTCCTTTCGTGAAATTTTTGTAAGTATTTTTTGTATTCGTAAAACAATAAATTTCAGATCGCCCTTGAAATTCTGCTGAATACTTCACGATTTCCTGTGTTTTAAAGCTCTTCCTTTAGATTTAGTTTATAAAATTTTTGGAAATTAGTTATTTCTTGAAAGCATTTACGGAAGTTTTAAACGTTTGATATTTTTTCTAATGCATAGGGCCGTTTGGGGCGTATTTATAGATTTGCCCAAACATAAAAACTCATGGGCGAGAAAATTGAACGTCCACAAGAAAATCTAAACATCTTTATTGCCTAAGATGATTACATAATTTCTTATATTCAGTTACATTTTTAAAACGAAAAGCCTTACTTGGGTATTCATCTGACGAATATCTGCGTACAATCAAAGTGAAAAGGGAGATCTCTGATCGGTATTTTGAGGCTCCTGATAGTTAATGGTGCCCTTTTGGCTCAAAAATAAGTGTTTGCTTTTATTCTTATACAAGAGTGTTTTTCGCTATGGTGGTTGAATTTTAAACTCCATTCTTAAATTGCAAGTGTACCAAAGAGTGTCCAAATATATACCAAAATTTTACAAAAAATGCTTATCTTCTGTCTGATTTTTTCATCAATTGACACTGACGGAAAAATACTGAACAAAAACCTACTTTGCCGCTAGCGTCAAAGTTAACATAGTGTGTTACTGAGGTCAAATATACGCATTTGGGTTTAATTCCCAATTCCTTCTGTTATAAACGAAGATACGATCAAACAAGTTTATTGCTGTGTTTTGTGGCAAAAAATACGTGTTAAACTTAGGTTTTCTTTCCTTTTTGGAGAAATTGTTAATCCTTACAGTTGCCGATACCTGATTAACATTGAATTAAGATCGGATTTCCCGGTGTTGGAAGAGATTCATGTGAAATCGTTTGTGCTCACATTGGTGAAGAAGGATTTGGACGTTATTGGCCAGCAATTGAATACAAGATAGATAGACAAACGTGTCATTTCTATCCTATGAAGAAAATTTTGTTAAAAACTGCACATGCAGCTTTCCAATACAAAGGTATTCGTTCTTTTCCCAATAGAACCTTGTATTCAGTGAAAAAATTCATTTTTTAGCTAATTGGCGTGAGAAGTTACAAGGAAATCTGCGATGAAATTGTTGTTTTGGTTTTTAGAAGCAGACTGCAAAACCTATCAATACCACTTGGTTATGCGACGTCCGGTTAAATACTTTCAAAATCTAACACTGATGGCATGCTTAAACAACTGAAAAACGTTCAGCCATGATACCCTTGTAAGCATTCAGGAACTCAAGTTTGGCGAACGTACGTTTTCAATTATTAATCCCTAGGCGATTACAATAATATAATATAATATATACTTGCACAAACGTTTGAGTAAGCAGGGGACGAGGTGGTCAGGCAACATAGAGAGGGAGGGGAGGAGTAAGGGCTCTGAGAATTAATTCACCTCATCATTACTGTGATAATGTCAATAAACGCTCGTTGATGAACGTTCACCCAACCGCTAACGGGACTCATCTGTCCCGCTCTGCCTTGGGTCTCGCCAGAGGCCCTGACAGCTTGAAGTAGGCAGATAGTATTGCTGGCAAAGGTAAGGGTAAGGCGCTGGCTAACAAAGCCCTGCGCAGCCACCTCCACGCCGGCGTTCCCGATTGTTGGTTGAAGAACAACCGCTATAATTGTCACCTGTCATGTTTTACCTCAAAAGGTGATCTCCTATGCGACTTCGAAATCTAAACAAATAAATAGAAGTTCCTGGTCGTTTTCCTTTCTCGGAAGACTACTATGGATGTGCTCGAGTGTTGATTTGAGCTTAATACGCGGCTGGGCTTATTAACCGTGGGCTTAGTAACCTGCGACTACTGTATTGACACAGTTTTTGGCAGGACAGATGACTTCCAGTAGCGGTTGGGTGAACGTCACCGAGTAATCACATCTGCTTACCCTTGAATAGAATATCACTTTGCACACTTGGACTGAATCAAACATCTTTCGTAGGGAAAAACGGCCATGTTCTACACTATTTTACTGCCTTAAACGAGGGAGCTTATAAAAAGTTAAAAGAAGTGCAGTTTTTAACCGTCCAGTTTTTTCATCTTCCGCTTACGCTTTAAAGGCTTCCGTCTGACCAAGTGGGCTCTTTCCCCTCTATCTTTCAAAGCAGTAGCAAACTGACTGGCTTTTGAAAGTAACCGTATTTTTTAAGTTGCCATGGCGATCAAATAAAATTACTTTCAATTGATTGTGACTGTAACGTCGAGGGCCCTCACACGCAACAAAAGTAAAGTGAGCGTTGGTTTTAACAATTTTACGACCACTCAAGTTAAATGACTTTGTGTTAAAAGCTACTGAGCCTGGGCAAAAAATCGTCCGCCTACTGTTCTTTTTTTCGTAACATCCAGCTGATTTAGCGGGGTGTTATCACACGGCAATGTTAAACCGTCGGGATATAGGTTAACGTTGTAAAGCGGCCCTAGAGAAACTTCCAGGAAAATGAACTTTCGTTAGTGAGATGCAGTCTGTGACAAGCATGTACAGGACACTCAAACAATGGAATAAGGCTTCAGGGGGACTGTCAAAGGAGTTGCTATCGTAGCTCTAGGTTGCAAAAACTGCATCATGTTAGAGTCTCTACGTGTCTTAAAAAGACGGGATTAACTGCAAGGCGGGGGTGGACAATTTCATGCCAAGTTACCACTCTGGTAAACTATGTTGGCCGAGAGGAGAGGTGTCAGGCGATATGGTTGTATGAATGGATTAGTTTGTACGGTCCTATCTGGAAGGAAGGGATTGGAATGCCATGGTTCGAAGCTTAAAGCCGAAAATTGAGGTGTCTTCTGAAAGAGTGAAGAAACAGCCGCAGCTTCGTCTAATAAATGGGAAAAATGTATCCTGTCGGACTCATCAGTCTTCCAGTCCTGATCTGAAATGGTAGAAGGTATAGGGCAGTCAGCTTACTCCTCCGTATTGGTGGATTCCATAGGAATGGTAAAGTTTGGCGGGTTAAATCAATCCAAGTTTTATTAAACTCACGGTGCTAGACATGGCATTTGTAGCTCAATTGGTAGAGCATTGGCTTTACGTAAAGGCCTTCCCTATTATGCGGGTTCAAATCCCGCCGAATGACGCGAGGTTTTTAACAATTGGGTCAACTAATATACAGTCGATTCCTTATCTCATGAAACGTCACCCGGTACTCTGAAATGCGTTTTCGATTCAAACATATTAATAACGTATGGTTTTATGAATGACGATCGTACAGCCTAATCTCAGTATATTTTGGTCACATCAGGATGCCGGATTTTAAACGAGCTCCTTTTGGCTGCTAAGTCAAAGCATGTACTAGAAAAAGTGGCTACTTAAGAAGTTTGCCTTATCGTCATTGATTTTGACCACATTTATAGATCCAAATATATTTTGGAAAACATGCAGGAAAAGAATTCTTGTACTTTTTTGATAGAACATAACGCCTTCTTTAAATTTTAAACTGACAGCAGTGCATCTTTCGGTTTCAAAAAAAATTCTCATCATGAGCTTTTTTACAATTTTTAGGTGTTCATTCATGGAACATCGCATTCGTCAATTTGTTAATGTCGCCTTTACCGTATAAAGCATGCTCCATATCTATTGCAACATTTAATGAGAACAATGTGCAATCTACCTGAAACTTTAGACGAAAACGTACTTTCCCTTAAACAGGACGTACACAGTGCGCAGTTTGTAAACTTTTATTTTCAATGTAGCAGTCAGTACGTTTTAAAATTATTCGGCAATTTAGAAACTTTTTTTTGAAACCGACAGATACCCTTTCTTTAAGTATAAAACTTAAAGAAGGTGTAATTTGCTACCAAACCAGTACAAGAAATAATTTTTTCGTGCATTTTTTCCAAAATATATTTGAATCTATAAAGGCAGCCAAAATCAATGAAAAAAAGGCATACTACTTCAGAAGCTACTTTTTCTAGTACATACTTTTACTTAGCAGCCAAGAAGGAGCTCGTTTAAAAGCCGGCATCCTGATGTGACCAAAATGTCCTGAGATTAGGCTGAACGATCGTCATTTTTAAAACCATACGTAATTAATATGTTTTAATCGAAAACGCATTTCCGAATTCCAGGTGACGTGTTATAACATAGGAAATCTACTGTAAATCTATTTATTGATAACTTATCACAGAGTAGTCGGAGAAAATGCCAAACAGAAAATGATACAAAATGGATTTATCAGCTAGAAACAGTACAAAAATAGTGAGAATTGGTAAATACGTTACGAAAATTGTGTGAAATAGGTGGAATCAGAAAAATGTGAGAAACAATTCAACTAATAAACACAAAACCTGATACGGTACCAAAAATAATGAAAAACCTAATGCGGAAAATGTCTGAGGATGAATCCGCGACGGATCTCGAAATGTCAGGCGAAATATCTCCCAGCGATCGAGTCGTCTTCTTATCATTAACGGAGATCTTGAGAATATCACCTGAGAGATGGCTCAATGTTTCCGTGCAGTCTGTAGCCGCAAAATTGCAAACTGTGCCCACCAAAAAACAGCGTCCGCGAGTGTCCAAGTTGCCTATTATTGTTTTGTCGTAACATTTTGCTGCTTCAGCGGGATGTAATCACACGGAAATGCTCAATCGTCAGGGTATAGGTTAACGTAGAAACACGGCGCTAGGGAAACTTACACGAACGTGAACTTCAAGTGGGTGGAGTGCAGTCTGTTACGGCTGGGTGACAAACACAGGCAGGACACATAGAAAATTGAGCAAAGCATCGGGTGGACTACCAAATAGTCAAGCCCGTAGCTTCAAGTAGTAAAAACTGTACCTGGTTAGAGTTTCTAATGGGGGTCTTCAGAACCTGACTTGGAAGGGGGGTCAAATTTCTAATTTTTCTATAGGAATAATTATTAAAATAATCTTATGTTTGTCAACAAAAGGGTGCTATAATAAAAGGGGCAATTATGCAAGCATCGGGGAATAACTTAATGAAAAAATAACTAGCTGAAACTAAAATCAACAAACTAAAAGCGTAGTCTACAGTAAGCTTAACTTACTAAACTAAAATAATAATCAAAAACAAAAATCAAAATATTAAACATAAGCGTTAACTGAAAAATAAACTGCAAAAGGAACCTATATATATGTAGTAATAGTGCTAAAAATTCGATTCCCAGGTAGTTGATCAGAAGAAAGGGGAGCGTTCACCGGGAGAGGTTTATCACAAGTCTGACGTTTCGGGTAGTGGTCTCGTCTACCCATCTTCAGAGAATGGATACTCTGGCTCAAAATTCTCGTCTTTATTCCGACCTTTCTTGCGTTTGCCCGTTCGACCAATCACGTTTGAGCCACCTTGTGTGTCTCTGGCCGCGTCCTCGGCCGCCCTGTCATTCGGTCTCTTGCCTGTCAACGTGTCGTCCTTTGTGACACCATGACTGGTGCTCGGAAAAAGGGCGTTGGCCGCGGCTGCGGCGGCGGCGGCTGACCGCGTGGTAATGCCGCATACGCTGGTGTCAGGCCCCCGTGTGTAGATTCCATCGCCTCCCGTGGTGTCTCGAGTGGTTTCTGGCATACCCACGCTGACCGTCATGTTGTCTACCCGCGTGTTAAACTCACGTGCGTCGGTGTTGGCCTCGTGAGCGCTTGGTCCATCGTCCTCCGTCACGCCCGGAATTGTTCCCTGCCCGCGTTGTCCGATATCGCGTCCATCCCCGGATAAGAAGGTCCTTAAACAACGTAAATTTATGTGACGGTTGACTGAACAGTCAGTCGACATCCAGGCCTCTTTAATCTGCCTTGACGTGTGATCATCACCTCGACCCAAAATTTCAATCGCGTCAAAGTTGAGGTCGTGTCCCATTGCTGCCACATAGGTGGCTACCTCTGACTTTGGATCCAACATCCTCATGGCCCGCTTATGCTCCTGCATTCACGTTTGAAGTTGTCGGCCGGTTTCTCCAACATAATTGCACGTCCCACAGCTGCACTGAAGTCGGTATACAACGCCTGACTTCTCCTGTTTAGGTATAGGGTCTTTCGGCCGCATAACTTGTTGTTGGATGGTGCAGGTAGGCTTGTGGGCAATCCCTATTCCAAGAGGCACGAGAGATCTAGCCACAACTTCGGAAACTCCTTTCATGTACGGGATGCTACGCCACGACTTTGATAAGCAGGGTTCCTCGGTTCGCGGTTTGGGTGGCACTTGAGCCCGTTCAACAAGCGCTCGTGGATAGCCATTCGTTCTGAATAGTTCTCAGAGGAGCTTTGTCTCGTCCCGTTTGGCAGGCTGGCATGCTGCAGTGGGTTTCTACCCCTCGGTATAGCATGCGTATACAACTGCGCTTGTGTTGTAGCGGATGATTGCTATTGTAACTCAAGATTTGTGACGTGATTGTAGGTTAACGGTAGACCGACAACGCTAGTTTGCCATCCACTTGGCGGCATACGAGAACGTCTAGGAAAGGAAGTCGGCCCTCCATCTCTTCTTCCATCGTGAACTGCAGGTTGGGAAAAATTGAATTCAGTCTTTCCTTGCAGTGGTTGATTCAACTCTGGTTGATGACAACGAAAGCGTCGTCAACGTAGCGTGCCCAAAACTTCGGCTTGTACTCTTCAAACAACCGTCTCTCGAGTTTTTTAGTACGATCTCAGCAATGAACCCGGAGATTGGAGACCCCATTTGAGTGCCCTTGATTTGTTCATACTGGTCCCTTAGAAGGTGAAGAAGGTTCTGAGGCAATGCTCCACGAGTTCTACTATATCCCGAGCTGTGGGTTGACCAACTATCGCATCGGAATCCTGACGTAGGTGGTTGCGGATGGTTTCAACAGCAAGTGCCTGTGGTATGGAGGTAAAGAGCGAGATGATATCGAAAGACGTCATCCTTTCATCTGGATCCACTCTGGCCGTCTTTATTTTGTCAGGGAACTGTACCGCCGAATGGACTGTCGTTCGTGAGCCCACCGTGAGGAACTTGAGTCTCTGGAATAACCAGTTTGCCAGCCCGTTTGTAGGCGTGCCTCGGAGGGAGACGATTGGCCAAAAGGGAACGCCTGGCTTGTGTACTTTTGGGAGACCGTAGAAGCGTGCCATAGCAGCTTCGGTAGGCTTCGCCATGTACCAGTCCTTGATGGTGATGACCTTTTCTTTCTTGAGTCGACCCTGTGTTCTATTCACCTTGGCTAGTAGCGGCTTCGGGCCGGCGGCGTTGCTGTCTCTGTAAGACTCTTGATCACTGAGGAGCGTTCGGATTTTGTTTTGGTAGTCAGTTTTATTTAGCACCACCGTTGATCGACCTTTGTCGGTGGGTAGAATGACTAAATAGTCATTCGTCTGCTTTCAACTGTCTTAGGGCCTTTTGTTCCCCTCCTAGTAGTGAGTGAGTTTTTCGGTGCGGCATAACAAGGGAGGTGACCTGGTGTCGAAGTAGCTCCTTGGTTTCGTCTGCTGCGCATGTCTGGCGTAGCACTGATTTGAAGGCGGCAACAAAGGTGACCGGGTCAGCGTCGGTCATGTTGCATCCGGCTCCTCGTTGCAGAACTTTTGTTTCAACCTCGCTAAGTTGTTTTGACGAGAGGTTGTGCACTAACCTTTCCTCGGTCTTCGGGCATTTTGCGGTCTGCAGTGCCCCAAATTTTATCGATAAATCCGCATCCCTTTTTACCCGTTTCTGTCGTCCCAAGGCCATCAAGGTTTTTCTAAGGTGACGGTGGTCGCTTCATTGCAGCGGCGGTTGAAAAGTATCTTAAAGTTCTCACAACTGTATGCATATTTCTTTAACCGGAGATGACAATCTTGAATGAGCACTCTGCTCAATCGCCGACTGTGTCTAAACATCGTTTGTTTTGCCCATTCTGTGTTGACAGGAGGCTTTTAGGATAGGCATTTGGGCATAATATAGTTGGCGAGGCACCTGCGTAAGAAATGGAGCTGTGCATAAGTCTAGGCCTGTCGACGGACTGTTTTTTCCCAACGACGAGCCAGTTGAAGCGCTTCGCGCCCCAATGTTGTTTTAAGGACCTTCCTATCCGGGGACGGACACGACATCCAACACCGGGGGCCAGGAAAAAGTCCGGGCGTGACGGGAGACGATGGACCGAAAGCTCAGGAGTCCAACACCTACGCACTTGAGGTTAGCACGCGGGTAGCCAACATTACGGCCGGCGTGGGCAGGCCGGAAATCACTCGAGACACCATGGGAGGCGACGGAATGAACACACGGGGGGCTGACACCAGTGCAAGCTGCATTATCACGCGATCAGCCGCCACTGCCGCGGCCGACATGCTTATCCCGAGCACCAGTCATGGGGTCACAAAGGACGACACGTTGACAGGCAAGAGACCGAATGACAGGGTGGCCGAGGACGCGGCCAGAGACACACAGGGTGACTCTAACGTGATTGGTCGAACGGGCAAACGCAAGAAAGGACGGCATAAAGAGGAGAATTTTGAGCCAGAGTATCTATTCTCTGAAGATGGGTAGACGAGACCACTACCCGAAACGTCAGACACTCGTAATAAACCTCTCCCGGTTAACGCTCCCCTTTCTTCTATATATATGTATGCAAGTTAAATAAACCTTAGATAATAAAACTAACGTAAAGTTGTTGCGGATGTAAATTAAAGGTTTTCGCGACGCTTCTCGCCGCGAACTATACTTATCCAACTCCAGAAAGCTAAGATGGACCCCAGATAATTTGAAGTCGAAGACCTCCTAACCACCAATTATTTTCAGGAATATTAATTAGCCAATAAACTATAATGTATAAGTTGGTTAAAATGTCCGAATTTGTCAAACCAAATAGCACATAAGTGAGAAAGAATTTGTAAGTAAATATATACGTTTATTTATTGCGCGCTATCTTCTTATTATCTAAACAATTTATGGGACTTAAAGTAGGAGGCTACCCCGTTACCAATATCAGCACTTTCAACACCGCCAGCTAATCGCGCGCATAGTGCACCGTACAATTACATCACGCATCAGCTGCTTTAACCTCCCCAAAATCCGTCTGCCTAATATTGGCAAACCAGTGCCAGGAGACCCAATATAGAGTAGGTTCCCTAGCTCCTGAAATGCCCACCGAAATTCTGAAATGTGTTTTCCATTCGAACCTATTACTTTAATAGCCTTGTAATACTGCTTCTTGTATAGCCTAGTCTCAAAGTAAATCAGTCACACAGAAGTGTCGGGTTGTAGGAAGCATACTTTGTACAAAACGGCTATTTATGTAGCATGCATTTTTCTAACTGATTTTCGCTAGTTTTAGCTATTCATATTTTTTGCAAAGAGTATGCTCAAAAATTGTTCTCAAGCTAATGACTTAAATCAAGCCTTCTTAGATTTTTACATTTGAAGAAAAGGTACCTTTAAGTTTTAAAAAGTTTATTAATTGCGTAATTGTTTTGAGTCTTACCGGCCGTAACACTTGCATTCAAGGTTTCCAAACTACATGTTGTATACATTCTTTCTGGAGAAATGTACACATTTCCCTATGGGATGAGTGAGAGGTCACAAGGCTCTCAAAATTTTGAAGTGAATGTGGATTCTTTTGCATACTTTATAGGCAAAATCAATATATTCATCGATACAATGTGCAACGAATGAACATTTCACGACGGAGAACCCGAACGATACCCTTCCTCCAAGTATGACAGTTTAAAAAGGCATGATCTACTGCCAGGCGAGTACAGAAAGGAATATTTGTGTGAATACTTTCTATCAAATATATCTTAATCTATAAGGGCATTGAAAATAAAGGAAAAAAATGCATACTATTTTTGTAGATCAGAAAGCAATTTTTTAAAAACCTAGCATCCTGACTTGACTCAAATATCTTGAAATGAGTTTGTACGGTAATCAGTATTATATGGATACTTAAGTAGATTGTTTGAATCGAAAACACATTTCATGAGATAGCGAAGTTACTGTACACTCTTTAACTCTGCTTCAGCTATCACACTACCCGCGGAAATTCAGTCATCGCGGAGGCCTATTCACGCATATGCGTCTTCATGAAAAATTGGTGTAACGTATCGTACTGCAAACCCCATTGCCAATATGAGCTATATTGAAAATGTTGTCCTGTTCCCCCTTCGCCCTTACGGAAACAGGCTATTGGCGCATTTCATTGCTGGCATATGTGCTTTTCCTAGAGAAAAATCACTTATTACTTTGGGGGAAAGCAGGTCAGTGTTCATTACACACACTGCTGTCTTGCAAAATCCACCCTTAAATTGGAAACCGATTTATGTGGTTTTAGGCATTGCAAATATTCTCTCTTTTTGCAGCATCATTCACCTTCCTCAAATCCCAATTGCCTGAGGCCGCCTAAATGACTGCGAAGTCAAATAAAACACTTTTGCCAACAGGCCCATGGCTATCTTGCGCAAACACTTAATGATATGTTGGCCAGAGAAAAGGCGGTGGACACTGTAGGTGGATGTTTAATTTTGACCAGACACTTAATTCGAAAGATTGCATACTGGCGAAAGGGTTCCAAACCTATTTGACACACTTAAGAGCAAGTGAGACGGAAAATGTATTATTACTTCCCGGAATGATGAAGCATTCCCTTTTTTCGCAGTCACAGCAGTAAATTAATTTTCTATTGTTGTTACTTGACATGTTACCCCATGTACTTATTATTATCTCGTCAACAGTAGGTTCTGTAAGCCACTGAAGCACCCACTAATTATAGTATCTAGTTATGTACAAGAAATCATAAAAGATTGAGTTAATGTCTGCCAAATTTATTCTTATAAGTCTATATACAGAAAATTAATTGTGACTTATATTTAATAGCAACGAAACAAAAAAAACTAAATAATAAAACAACCTTGTACATGTCATTATCCGAATATAGTAAAGACAGAGGTTTACTTTTCATAGTTATGCAATATTAAACCAAGCCAGATCAGGCTTTACATTTTAAACCCAAGGGGCACACTTAACTTATTTTATCGAAGCGCCTTTTAGGATCCACTCCGCGAAAAATCGTTTACCCATGCCGCCAGTATAGGTTGAAGTCGTGATTTTTTTTATGATTGGATTCTACTTTAAAATTAGTTTATGCTTTCGGAGATAGTAAATCAGGGTTTGGTTAGGGTTTAGCTGGGTAGCATTATAATAAATAATAGTAATGCTGGTGCAAGTTTAGATGGTCGTACACCTAGACCCTAGTTGTGTGGTAAACTCGCTTGCCACTGTTGCGTTGTGATTGGGTTTTTGAGCCAAAGCACTAAAGCAGCCAACCTCGAACAAGCAATCCGAGGGGCTGTTGGGGGTTTGTCTGAAGTGTAATCACCCAAGAAACCCAAACCCTTCTACTCTCTGTCCTCATCGTTGGCTTCTCCTCTTTGTTCATTGTTTTTAAGGAACTTTTTACTTCCACATTTTTAGAACCGACCGAGTGGGTAGACGGCTTTGGACGCTTAAAAGGGGCAGAAATGTGATTGAGTTGGGAGTAATGGTAAGTTGTGTTTTTATTGTATATCCTGTGCTTGGACTAAGAGTATCCTTCCGGTCAGGTCTGAGATCCTGGAAGGAGAGATCTGCCTGTCAATTGGCTGCGACAACATCGCACGGATATCCCAGGTCACCCTAGGAAGATGACTGATTTGGTTTGATTACTTTATTCGTCGTCATCCTCAAGAGATCAGTATTACTGCCCTCGACCCGACACCGTTACCCAATTAGGGAAGTCAAAGAGGGAGGTCAGCTCAAAACCCGGCTGAACTTCGTTCGTCAGGATATGGAAGCTGTTCTTAAGCCTTTGGTATTCGGTCATAGGCATTGAACTGTCTACGTCTACTGTGACGGATCGTCACGCGTGGAGAAGTAACACCCGAAATCTCGTCGGGGTCGAATAGATGAGTCAGGATTGCAGCCGTAATAATTTCAAATAAAGTTAGATCTTACACAGCGGAAGCTTCAAGGTTTAGGGTTTTCTCGCTATCCAAATCCGAGTTTGTTTGAAATATACTGATCCCTCCTCTGTAGCGGAAGAAAATGGACCATATAAAGTTCAGTATTGTAATGCTCGCCACTTTCTTGTCTGCGAAGTCCTGCCTACACGTTTAGATCCTCTTAGCGTTAGTCCTGAAACCTTGGGATCTGCTGTATACCCTTCAACCAATCCCATTTAGCTTTTCCCAACCCTGAACGAAAAATACTGTCCCGAGATAGCCCTCATCCCATCCATCTGCCAGAGTGGCCAATAATGTCTTAATTGAAGATAGTACGGTAACATCAAAGCTGGTCTACCACCTTGGATACCCCTGCCCCGGAATTCTGTCTGACGGGCCGGGTGTTAATAACTTAGTTTAGTTTCTAATTTATTACTAGAGTTAATTTATATTTTAGTCAGTCATGTGAAGGTTAGCTAAGCTTTGATATTATAGCTCAGTATATATTAGTTATATGAATTATTAAGAAAGTATATTCATCGAACTTAACTTAAGTCAGATAATCAACCAAATACTAAACTAACAAATAAAAAACTAAAAATACTAGAACTAAACGAAATTGCAGGACTAAGAGCAAGGGGTATCTTAGGTGGTGGACCAACTTTATTATTAAAGGCATTAGTTGTAACCCTCTAAACTCGGTGCAGTCGAATCCAGCTGACTCAAATGCGGTTGGTGCAGTAAAGGCAGTTCACATGCATTATCCAATCAGGAATACTGGTCAGATCGAAAGAAGTGGATCATTTTGATATCAGCCTCAGTCGAAGTATCTAAAATGGTGATTTAAGTGCTGAAGCAGAGTACAATTTTTTCTGCTTAAAGTAGCCCTTTGGGCCCCCATTTCGTCGGCCAGTCGTTTTCTAAGTTGCTGTTGGGACCAGAGGGAGAGTCTGGACAAATTTTCTTCACTCGAATGTTGTTGCCATCGGTCAAGAGAAAGGAGGAAGAGAAGTTTTCAGAGGTTAGAATCCACGCAACAAAGTAAAGCGTTTACTTTAAAAAGATTCCATTTCTCTGAGTGGAGGTCTAAATCTGTAGGCCTTCTTGCCAAGTAACTCTACAATTCTGTGGTGCCCCTCTTCGCGAATCAGCGCACTTCTTTTTAAGCGTACAGAGGTTATACTGGATTACCATGGTTCTGTTCCAAGCTCTTATTTTGTGGTGAATGACGGAAGCTGAGGGCGAGACCAGTGCATGTACCACACAAAAGGCAGGATTAGTCATGCTCAGTCGCTGCGCTGTCGGTTGGTAATTTTTACACAGCCGTAGATGGGGAGCCGGACCGACTGCCGATGATGACGCGGCCGTCCCAGCGACGTTAGTGGTGTTGCTAATGATGGGAGGTGATGATGATAGTGCTTATTGAGGTAGCAGTTGTAGAAGTACTCGCCGTTTTCTTGCCTTCCATGAATCTTAATGTCACTCTCGTCTTCGCAGCCGCCTTTGCTTACCGTCCACACACCGTGGCTCTGTCCGATTTTTTATTCAAATTCATTTCAGCCGCTAGGCACATAGTGCCATGCGGACGTTCGGCCCTTGGAAGGCGGAGAACACACTTCTAGAGCTTCTCTGTTGATATTTAATCTGCCTAAACGGGGACATCGGCAGTGGATTGTAATGAAGTGCCATAAGAGCACCGTCGATAAGTGCATTACAGAGATCGGCCACCTGCCCCACTTGCGATCGATTTTCCTCGAGAGAGCGATACGGCCAGCTTGATGACCTTGGATTAACAACCAATCAGCGCGGCAATAATCGTCGTTGTGTGTGAAGCACCAACCTTTCATCGGCGTTAAAGCTTTGTTTTTTTTCTCGCTATTGGATCAGTAAACGTTCGCCCCGAAATATCTCTTCCGCCTCTTTTCACCGAACTATGACAAAATCTGTAACAACGGGCATAAATTTAAATTATGCATAACTCCATGAAGTAATTTTTTTGAATTCTCGGGACCAAACACATATGAGTTACAGCGCATTGAAAATTATAACCACGGCGCAACATGAGTCTTGGAAAAATATAGTTTAATCCGCTTGTCTGTAGCATGCCAACCTTGTTTAGTCGGCTCTCGTTTCTTAATGATGCATTTAGGTTAATCATAACTAACTAATTTAGAATTGAGGAGAATATATTGACCCCATTGTACTCTACTTTGTTCGATGACTTGATAATTCAACAAGTGGTACATTACGTCGGAATGAAATAAATGCTTGCAATATTGCTATTCACTTTCTGTGAGTAGGTATTTTTGTTTGTCCATCGGATTCGGAAATTTTAATTTCGACGCTATGTTCACCATATTCATACGCTTAGACTACAGTAGAAGATCGGCCCTATCTCTCTCCCTATCGTAAATGTGAAAATATGCTCACCGTAGCAGCGTTCGCCATAAAGCCGCTTATAGAGAAGACATGGCAATATTAAACGATGACGTAATGGGAATTTACTTAAGAAACAGTAAGTTCCAATCTCGCTTAAAGTCTACTTGGCAATCGCATAGCACCAGGCCCAGGAGGAACAACGAGGAAGGAGTGAGCGTGTTGGATACTGCGCAAGCCTACTAAACCAACTCATGCGCAAGTCGCCCTCCCTGCGTTTACTTTGTTGCGGCGCCTCCGACGAGCTGGTCTTACAATGATTGATATTGTAACATTGTTTTCCCGTAGGAAATTTGAAAAAGGCCAAGATCACGATTTGAGCAGAATTTATTCATGTCATAAAATTTCGTGGCCTCTAATTTATCTGCAAACGGTCACTGCCTGTTAATATAGTAAATTAACTGCCCAGTTAGAAGAGTGAAGCTTAATAGGTATAAAGGATGGGAAATATAAGTCAAAATTTGGGTGCTTAGTGAGGGGTAGAGGAGGGGGAGGTAATTATCACAGCAAGGCAGTTCGGGTTACAGTGGAAGCCAGTGAAATATAACAAAAGGGGGGAACTACAGGGCAACAGTCCGTCATAACGGGGGAGGGAGAAGGCGTGAAAGGGATTTAGGTGATCGATCGTTACCAAGGCAATGCGAGGTTGATCACAGGATCCAGCCACTCCTCTGCGTATTGCAACGGCCTCGGAAAATCGAAGGAGACGTCCGGTCGCTGTCCGAAGTACGACCTTAAACTTGGTCTTTTGGTCAACTGTCTGGCTCGTATCCACTAAGCGCTTAGTGATTGAACTCTTGGGTACTTTATGTTCCGCCCTGAGAAACCACTTCGGCGTGTGTTCAGCTGACCGCATTGCCAACTGCCTTTGCGTGCGCCCGATTTATTTGCATCCACAACTACATGTGAACTCGTAAACACAGTTTGAAGTGGCGTGCATAGGCAGAGGGTCCTACGTCGGAAGACCTGGAATGGCCGTTGTTGTGCTTACGTACAACAGATTAGCGGCGGGATAAGTTCTTTCAATTGCGGCTCGAACCCTCCGTTTTATCACGTTTGAGACATTATCACCCATGAAAGGGAGGAAATGCTCACCGGCTTTTTTGTACTGGTATTTCGGGAGGCATTTCTTTTCTGCGGTTTTGATACTTATCAATGAATTTCACAGGTAGCCGTTTCCAAGCAGCATATTCTTGACGTCACTAAATTCTGCCCAACTCGTGATCTTTGCCTTGTTTAAATATACACATATGTTGGCAGATATCTGCTCGCTGATCGTTTACAGGACTCACTCGTCCATCTTTATGCCTTTCGGGCTCACATTTGGGCCGCGCCGCAAGGCGATCGAAACAGACAAGGCAACGAGCCCGTGGCTTTAAACCCCGCGTGATGTACCATCTAGATTGGCCATGGCTGGCTGATGATGGCTAATAAGCAGGAAGTGGACATCTTATTATTATTATTATTTCCGCTTATACTACCAGCCGCTGCTAAAGAGTCCCGTAAGCCATTGGTGAGCGTCAATCCACTACGTCCGTGACTGCAGAACCCCTGAAATTCAGATTTTAATACCACGAGTCTGCGTACAAGACTCTACCCAATCACTCCGCCCCCAAATAACTTCTAAATTAACAAAAGATTAGCACGCGCAGTACTACGAAACGACGGTGAGATGCAATTACTTTGTAGTAAGTCAAGCACGCACCTTTTTGAAAGACTTCATGGGACACAAGCTGATGCGTACTGGAACGAGAGGCTAGCACGTTTAACGTGGAACAGGGTACATTAACACGTCAAGGAACTCAGGCAAAAGTTAAGGTCTGAAGAACAGAACCAAAGGCCAGAGGGCTGTAGATAAGCTCCTGCCAGTTAGACGCACTAATTTTGGTTGGGGGGTTAGGGGGGGGGGGCGAGATTCTGGACAGATGAGACAAGCATTTAGGCCAGCGGATGGGAATAGGCTGGGGTGAGAGAGTAAAGACACAGGAATGCCGCCAATCCTGAATATATTACGTTGGGGAAGTCCTGCCAACACGACCAACAGAAATTGCAGAAGGTCCTGTGCACGGACGTGCCTAACCCTATACTACCAGCCGCTAGAGCTGATGTCAGGGCCCGAGGAGTGAGAACCAAGGCAGAGGAGGAGGGGGGGAGGGACAGATGCATCCGCCAGTACATGTTAACACGTAAACGCATTTGAGGTGGCAGACTGTCTTTGGTTGTTCTAACTGGAATAGCCGTTGCTGTGCTTATGTACAACAATTTAGAGGGGGGGGGTACGTTCTTTCGATCGTTCCTCGAAGCCTTCGCTTGGTCACACTGGACACAGTATCGCCCTTGAGAGGGAAAAGATGCTCACTTGCTTTTTTGTCACCAGTATTTCGGTAGAATTTTCTTGTTTGTGTTTGCTGTACTTATCAATGAATTTCTCAGGCAACACTTTCTTGGGAAAACACATCTCGTCATCGATCGTATAGGTAGAACGGATGCTAGTAGCTCTATTGAAAAGGCAAAATACCAAGTTTCGTTTCCTCTGGATTGGAACGAAACTAAAAAGGTACATGTGTTGTCCTTTCCATTTGGATTTCCGATAGATGGACCTTTGAATGGAACCAGCTGCCTGCCTGCGTAGAAGCACGTCTAGGAAAGACAATGTGTAGTACTTCTCATGCTCGATCGTAAAGTTGATCTTTACATGTGCTTCTTTCATGGCTTTAAGTAGCAGTTCTTCCTTTTTAGGGTTTTTGACTATGACAAAAATGTCATCCACGTACCCTCTATAAAAAGCAGTCTTTTCGATGTGTTTGGCCAGTTTTCGTTCAAGGTTCGGCTACTTACTAATTTATTATATTAACAGGCAATAACCATTCGTAGATTAATTAGAGGTCACGAAATTTTATGACGTTAATAAATTCTGCCTTGTTCAGATTGCGCGTCTATTAAACAAAAACAGCTTACTTACTAGCAGTTAGTGAGCAAGTTAGTTCGAACGTATTTTTATCTACGTCGGAAGTTGTGCAACGTAGAAGCAGAAGGGAAATTCCATCAAAAAGCTCGACAAGGGATTTGGTATTCTACATGCCAAATAGGTTGGAAAAGTTGTTTACTAGCAGTAGTTCAAAGCACGTAGGATGTAGTCTATCATACAGATTGCAGGCCAACTGACAAGGAAACGCAATCTAATCGAAAAGAGATAGTAGAATACGTAGGAAAAGCTTAAAGATACAAAGGTATTTTTTGTGCACCAGGTAACCGGAATAAGGGAACGGAAGAATGCAAGAACACTGCAGGCCTCAACAAAGTGTCAGGTTATGGACCGAAGTGTTCTATAGTTTGAAAAGTCCACTTGACAAGCATGTTTTCAGTAAATCTTCATCAGTTCAAAGCAGTTGCAGGGATAATCAAAACTATACAGTTGGACAGGGTTAATGAGTGTAGTTTGAGTACAATTCATCGCTTAAACGCTGCCTGCAAGGTCTTTTGTCTAACAAAATGCTTGAAAGACTGAGACCTGTAGGCACGACGATACCCGGAATATATGGCCTTCCAAAAACTCACAAACAGGGGCTACTCATGCATCCTATCTTGGACATCAGAAACTCTGCTTATCACACCATTGCCAAATGGCTGGTAGAAAAGCTGAAGCCATTTGGAAATGAGTTACATCCTCAAAGCTTGAAAGACGCATCGGACTTTGTTGAAGTTATAAGGAATAGGAACGCTGGTGGAAGTAGGATGCTCTCATTGGATATATCACCACTTTCTACCAACGTACCCGTGGAAGAAACCATTATCTTCCTCTGTGACTTCATTCTGGACACGAACTACCAGACAGGTATGCTCGTGAAAACCCTCAAACGACTACTTATAAAATGAACAATTTCTATGCAATGGTCAGTTTTATAGACAGACAGATAGATGGTGTGCTGATGGGCTTATCACTTGGTCGGTTTCTCACAAATGTCTTTATGGACAAGATCAAAAAAAGGAGTCTAAGGGACACCATCAATGACCTTTCATTTAACACTTGATATGTAGATGATATCTTCTGTTCGACAGACTACAAGGCTGACACTAAAGCACTGGCCGCGAAGTTTTACAGCGCGCATCCATCGCTCAAATTTTCTGCACAGACTGAGGTAGATGATGAAATTGCGTCCTTTGATGTCCCTCTGCGAATGTGAAATTATGGGTCTATCCTGCGTAGGATATTTCGAAAGAACACCTAGACGGGACAATACAACAACTTTCACAGTTTTGTTGCCGTAAAAATAAAAGGAAACCTAGTCTTGGGGTGAGCAGCTAGAGTACGACAGGTCTGCCCTCCTGAAACTGTCGAAGCAGAACTCGAACAGCTGGAGAACACGCTTCTTGAAAATGGATACCCAGGAAGCTTCATCCTCAGGAATATTGGCGAACGCGCCAAAAAGCCTGTTATCTTTACCGCAGAAAAGAAAAACGTGTTCATGAGACTGCCTATCTTAAGGGGATGCAACAAGCGAGCTGGTCAGGACTGCGATCGCAAGTGCTTGCCCGCGGCGGACTTACACATGTTTTTCAGGAACTCTCCCCTCATACGATTGAGAGGTTAAGACCGACTCCTGTCGAAGGTCACATCTACGTGCATTTACTCTTTCCCTTGCTCCTGTGGAGCAGGATACATCGGCCGAACAACGAGGTACCTGGAAACGAGGGTGCGTAAGCACATACCGGGCTGGTTAACTGAAGGTGAAACTAGGTTGATCACAAGCTCTATTTTGGCACATCTTGTCGATACGAATAATCGAGTCGATGCTAATGAAGCCTTTCAGGTTGTCTACCGGACATCAGCCAACTTTTCCAAGAGCATACGCCAGAGGGTGATTGCAACAACCGAAGCAGTGGCTATAAGGCTAGCGAATCCACTGATGTGTTATCAGAAGGTGCTGACGCAAGCCCTTGCACTTGCGTGGCCGACCTTAGCGCCAGATGGTGATCGAATTTCGCCACCACCCCCTAGTGACAGTCGTTCGCTTCCTACAAAAATAGCAATTATTACTCCATATACCTGACCTCTGATCAACACCCACAACTTAACCTAATTCCCTACCCCCCCTCTCCCAAAATAAGAACCTCCACACGCCGACCTCCCAATGCGGGCGGCGTCTAAACGATGAATCGATTTCGAACTACACTTATCATCCCTGCCCAACTCTACTGTATTGCCTGATGTTGAATTAATCAACAACGTTCATTCGCTTAACTTGACTTCCCTAAATCTACAGTTTTCATTATCCCTGCAAATTTTTTGGCCTGATGAAGATTTGCTGAAAACATTTGCTTGTAGTGTTCATTAGCGCCACTGTGCGAACCCGTGATCACTGACTCATCACGCAAAGGCTGCAGTCATGCTGACTGCCCGCACCTTGTCTGGCGCGACCTACTAACACGCCCAGTCCCGACTGGGCCCACGACGCTGCGTAACCTCGCGCGTTCCAACCAATGACCTTCAAGGCTGCAGCCAGCGGTGGCCGCTCGAATGTCTGCCCACAGACATCATTCCCAGCCTAGCCCGTCTCGCGGGTGGGCGTGCAATCTGATAGTCAAAACTTCGTCCTAATTATTCTCCTTTCCGTCTGTATAGAATACACTCTTCCTATCACGCTAGCCTTTTCATGACTCCTCTCACCTTCTAAGCAACCGGGTCCATTAGGATTAAGCCTCAGCCTTAACACCACGCGATGTGTTTGCCAAAGTGACTTAAAATTAAGCATGGAAATCTTTACAGAATTTTTATAGTCTGTTTAGGGAAAACTTGGCAAAGCTCGGATTTGAAACCCCACCCAGTAGTACATGGGTGCGTCCTGTCTGCGAACAATATCGTTCTTGTCGCATGCTGTTAGGCGCTCTTTGCCTAGTTGTCTTCACACCCTATACCTTTGCTATTTGATGCCGTCTCATGTACTTAGGTTCTTCCAAGACATAAGTGACCAAGATCCTTCGTATCTCTTCATTCGGGGCACCAGTTCTCTCTCTCTCCCTCAGGTCAAAAACGAAGGAAGCCTTGGTTTGTCCAGGAAATACACCGCAGACCCACACGACAAGATTTTAACAAGGCAGGTGAAACTTTACTACTTCATACCAGGGGGTTTGGCGGATTTTAATAATTCAGTTGACCCAATTGTGAAAGCCTCGGGGTGCCTCCGTAGCTCAGGTAGTTAGAGGGTTGGATGTACAAAAGCCTTCCCTGCTGTGTGCGTTCAAATCCCACTGAGGCCGTGAATTTTTCACAATCAGGTCAACTGAATTAGCTCCTTCTGTTTTCCATTTAAAGAGCAGAATTTCGCGCTTGGCTATGACCATCGAGTGGAGGTGGCAGGAACTAAAGTCATTTAGGACCTTTTCATGCTTGGAAGCAGATTACGGTCGAGGACTGCTTATCTTAAAATGCGTACTACTTGCAATGCTTAAGTAGGCTTTGCATCAACAGTTATTTTGCCAGACTTAAGGAGGTCGGGCTCACTTATTGAACGCAGACTGATTAGCACAGAAGCAGACCCGATGCGACCCCCGTACAATCGAACGATCATCTAGACGGCAGAGATAAAAGAGTGCAGCGAACATTCTAGCAGGTTAGAGAAAATGATAAACGCGTCTTATATAGAGTCACTGAAATCCTGTGCGATCTAGGGTCCAAACTGCCGCCTCTATCCCCTTGTTGTGTTAAAATCCTGATGAATATCCTGGAATATAATGGGGCATGTGACATGGAGGCCGCGACTTTGTAAACTGAGATGTGCGCCAATGCTCCCGCTGTCTAGTTGTTGTATTAAGACCCTAGTCAGGGATTTGTTGTTGACCTGTAGCGAACCCTTATTCTTAGTCATGCTTTCCTCGGACGCCGCGGGGAAAGGCCATGTTTGGCGTGACCACCACGCGGACGCAAAACACGACAGTCAAGGCCTCCACTCAAGGTCGGGACTGGTCTGGCCTCACTAACCAATCACTTCTCAAGGTGAGACCAGTGCACAAGATTCGGGGGAGTTGTTTATGCTCAACTGCTCCCGGAATTGACGATCTACCGTTCGGTTGCAGAGCTCCAGACCCGGTGATCAACTTGCTGGACTGAGCCTCTGGACTCCGGCCCATTCATGGCTGGACTGCACTTGTCTGGGAGTCACTTGCATGTTTCTTACTTTCTACACTTGTAAATTATCTATAACAATCTGGCCTTTCACGCCTTATCCTACCAACTAGCTTATGCATGTTGGAATACGTTAGGTTGTCTTTTATCTGGCCGAACCAAATATTAACCCACAGACCAATGAGCTTGGTGAAATGCGTAGGTGCGGGCTGGAGCCGCTCCCACCTGATCTCTGCCCGATCAAGGCACGGCAAGCTATAACACTGCGTGTACTTAGGTCCCCTAAACGGTCCGTGTTATACTTGCGATGTACCAACACGCCTGCGATCCCATAACAAATGCCGAGCATGGGGGTGGGGCGTGGTGGAACGCTCCAGGAGGGCTTCGGCTGTGGCACTCACCTACGCCCTCACTCCTCTGCAGTCTTCTTGACTTACTCTTGACATCAGACGAAGCTGGAGGAAGAGGGGAAGAAGGAGATAGATCTATCGATATTATACTTTTATTTTACGCCACCATCTTCCGAAGTCCACGGTGGACGTCGGCAAAATCGACGGTCGAATTGTCGTCGTGTGTATGTTGAATCGGCCGCTTGGTCCGGACAGACGACCCAAGCGGCCATTTTACGGTGATTACGCTGAGGGAGCTCGTCAAAAACGAGAACAAAAGAGGCACTACAAGGATTCGACAGGTGGCGAAGTCGACGACAGAAGGTTTCCCATATCAGAAGTCAGGGAAGCCTGGTAAGTTTGAACAGCGTTTGCTGAGAGCGAGTGCTACTGGCAGTCCCCTCAGGTCAATTGTTGTTGCGTGTGTGTGTCCGTCTGCAGGAAAATGCTGCACATTAATTGAGTTCAATCGCTCGAGAGACGAGGGCCTAGACTCGTGTGGCCGCAATCCGAACGTGAGGCGGACAGCGGGGGCGGCTTTCGCCACGGATCGAACGAGAGGCCGCGGGGTAGCATGTCACGCGCTAGTATGAAAAGCTTGGCAAGCAACGGTAGTGATGCTGGTCGCGGACCGCCACGAAGACATCCTTAAATCGCCTCCAAATCAACTCGAACTCCTGGGGGGACATCGTCCAGGACCAACCGCCATGGAGAAGAGCAGTAGGCAATGGCTGACTGCAAGGGGCCCGGAATACAGAAGGCCGCTGCGAAACTAGAAAATCGAGACGGGAAGAATCGTTCATCGTTATGATGACGACTTGCCACCTATGGGATCACCAGCCCTGTCCTAGACCACCGGCGTTTCAAATCCTGCGTGTGGCCACTGCTGACCTTCCCTGCTGTGCCTGGAAACGCGGGATGAACTCTTGTCAGGACTTCACGGGTCTTTCCAAAGTTTTCTAAATAAGTGTTACTTAAACTTAAAAAGTAGTAATAAATTAAAATAACTTGTGGGACGGACTTAGGGTACGAAAGCCTTGAAAAGGAACCTACTTGAAAATATCTCTGGCAAATTGCCTTTAGTTCCATGGCCCAGAAGACTGCCAGCTGTTTGAACTGCCTCGGCCTGTCTCACTAATGACAATCGGGCTGCAACTGTCCCTCCTTAATGCTGCCTCTATGAGACGCACGCATATTAGAAGGGGATGATCCATTCGCCACTTCATTTACAAATGCTCTGAAGGTTGCGCACCTGCGCCCCCTCCGGCAACCCCCGCTCTCAATCGCTTTTGTTTCTATTTAGTGAAGGTCCCCCAGGGCGCCAGAAGATGTTCCCACTTAGCAAACGACGGTGAACAGCCCCCCCTGACAGACGACTTTCGCGCAGCCTCTTGTCCGTGCACGGCAACCGTACGCCCCCCCCCCTTCCCTAGATAGACGGCAAAAACAAAAACAAAGATAGCAGTGCTGAAAATTACGCATAATACTTTTACGGAAGCAATCCGAAGAAGATATTCCATGAAGAAAGAGACAAATAACCACACTCAGACGAGTGTGCAGATAAAAGAGAAGGTTCGTTGGATGGATGGAGCGTCGTCCGTGGAGTACAATTTACCGCGCGTGTGTATATAGCACGTATTCACACACAACACACGCGCGCACACATACATATATGTATCTATATATATAGGGGCAAAAGGAGCAAGTATGTATAATAATACATGTGTATGCATGAGTAAATGTTCATGATCACAGGACGATGTGTAGACAAAAAAGAAACTGTACAGAGCCAGGGCTTGGTTGGAAGAAGCAGAGAAAAGTTGCAGCGGAGGTTGGAGGAGGAGCAAGGCCTACTGTGTGGAAGCGCGCTTGCGCGTACTAAACGACGTCAGCTGTGAGATTAAGGCCTATTAAAAGTTACGGAGGTGGGGGGAGGGGCTCACACGCACAAACACACACACACACACACAGAGTCAGAGATCAATATGCACTGCACAAAAACGCGCGCGGGGGCGAGCCGAGGGCTGGAAATGTGTGAGCAGAAATGCGATCGCGCCCTGGGACTAGCGGTAGTAGTGAAATATTTGTACAAAAAATGCAATAGCATGATCTCACGGGTAGGAGGAAACGGGTGTGTGGGCAGATCGGCGAAGGTGACGGGGCGGGGGAGGTCCCAAAAAATGACAACACTGAGGAGATTTAATTATAGACAGGGGGTGGACGTGGAGAAGGCAAAGGTGGAGCGAGAGAGAGATGGGAGGAGAAATGCCAAGTGTTATTCAATTGTTACTGCTACCGCCACTACTGACCTCACCACCATTTGATTCCGGAGCCAGCGTTGACGTAGAGGAGGTAGAGAGATCGAGCACGCCCTCCTGAGATACGGAAGTGGGAAGAGCAGCAGCAGCAGCAATAGCGGTAGCAGCTGCGGCACCGGTTACTACACCGTCTTCGTAATGACGAAAGACGATCCTTTTGGGGCTGTGACCCTTGCGCCTGCGGTGGTGGTGGTGGTACGAATTGGGTCGGCTGGAGTTTGCCACACCACCAGCTGCTGACTCACTCGCATCCTCCTCCACCCTGGCATCCTCCTGGTGGCGACTGTGACGGTGATCAGACTGTGAACGGGATCGCTGGCGTTCACGGTGTTCTGGTTCCGCGCTACTGCTGCAGTCGCTGTGGTGATGTTGTCGGTGACGGTAATGGCGGTGTTGATGTTCAGACGACGACTGGTGCTGGTGCTCCGAATTCGACCGGCTTCGAGTAGACGAAGATCTGCGGCGATGAGGATGATGATCCTTGTGGTGATGGGAACGGTGGTGGGAGTGGCGACGTCGGTCCTTGTGATCACGGGATTGTGGGGGCGAGCAGGCTGCAGAAGGCGATGAGTGGCTAGGCGAATGTCGCCGTTGCTTTTCTCCCACTTCTACAGTAGCGGCCGGCGAGAGGCGGTCCCCATCAAGGTCCTCGTTGACAGGAACTTCAGAAACGTCCACTTGTGGTGGCGACGGCTTCCTACTGGACGCAGCTAACTCGTCTGAGGAATCGGGACTGATTGGCTGGTAACTAAAGGCAGGGGGCATAAGGGGAGTCGCTGGTGCTGCCGGCGGTCGATTTTGCTGGCCATTGGGTGACGACGACTCACGGCGGCACCCAATAGGAGGAACAGGGCTAGCCCGCGGACAAGTAAGCACTGCGGCAATACTCTCCGCTGCCGAGTTAGATAGAGCGGTGACGACCAGGCTCGTTGTTGCCTCCGTCGGACTTGGAATGCCAGACAGCGGCCTCGGAGCCACATCCGTGGTGGAAAACGGCGAATTAAGGACTAGTTCGCAAACTCTGGGCAGCAGATTGGGATGTAAGAGAGTCTCGCCTGCTGAACAGACAGGAGTCCACTGAGGAGAAGGAGCAAACTCCTCATTTATATCCGTGACATCCTGGTCTTCGAGCATCTCGAACACAGGGCTCGCTTCAAGTGTCTGCACGTCGCAGGGAATACGAGAGGCTTCAGCAATGTGAGAAACCACAGGTGCACAAGTAACCACCGAAACGGTGTCTGTCATCGACACAGTTACACCCGCAGACGCGCGAACGCAGGCGGTGGATTGTACATCAACATCTCCCGTCAAATTGTTATTTCCCTGTCCCTCTTCCTCCTGGATGGCAACCAGTTGTGGTCCCAGAAACGGCAGCAGTTCATCACAGGTTTCAAAGTTTACCTCCTGCTCCTCACTGGAGGAGGTCAACAGCAGAGGCTGATTAACCTTCAGGGAGAGCGGAGCGAAACGTGATGCAGTCGCTAGCCGCGCCTCAGAGGAGGCAGCAGCCTGGTGGCATGCAGTTTCCACTGCAGTCGCGGGCACAATGCTCCCACTGGCAGCAGCCTTTGAGGAGGGTTCGGCCATCTCACCCACGGTCTCCTCGCAGGGCCTGTCTCCTATGTCAATCGCCTCGGAAGGAGGCAGAAGACGTGCTTCCAAGGATTCGGTGAGCGTGGACGAGGCGGTGGCGGTAGGAGACTGTGAAGGCGGGAGAGATTCGTGGCTTTCGGGATGCGTCCGCTGCAGCGGCTGCTGCTGGATGGGTGAAGTGTGCTCCGGTGGCGATAACGGAGAACTGGCTGGTGAGATGGGAGAAAACTGGGGTTTCTTCGGCGTCTCCGTATTCGCCGTCGCTGCCGCAGCCGCTGCAGGTGGCTGTGGTGGCGCCGTTTCCACAAAGAGCGGAGCACTAATGTCGGACGAAGGAGCAGTCGGAACAGCAGCGGCGGCGACAGCGGCAGCAGCCTGTTTGGCGGCCGACTTTGCCGTGGAGGGAGTGCTGCTGTTGTTGGCGGTGGCACCGGCGGCAGTGTGATGTTTGCCGCCCACGCCTTTTCGACGTGGAGCCGGCTTAGAGGAGAGGCTGCCCTCCTGGGCAGCGGCTAGCTTCTCCTGCAGCTCTGCAAAGGTCAGTGTTTTCGCCTCTTTCAGGAGCTCCTGCGCCTTCTGCTTACTCGAAACGGCTTTTGATTTACCGGCGCGCTTCGTTGTGGAGGCGGGAATGACGACGGCAGCGGCGGCAGGATCGGCAGTTGTGGTGGTTGTTGTCAAGTCAGTCTCTTCCGCCATCATCGGAATTGAAGACTGCTTAGGAGAAGGCCCGGTTGATGGCGTGCCAACAGAGAGGTTGGGATGGCTACCGGCGGCGACGGCGCCGACAGGATATTTCACCTTGCCCGGTAAGCTGGGTCTTCGACTGGTGTGCGTGAAGATAATGCTGTCAACTGGTGTCATTTTAAGCTGCTTCCGTGACGGTGAGGAGGAGATGCGTTCCAACGCAGTGGCTAGTGTCTTCTGCAGGCCAAAAAAGAAACGACAGAGCAATTAATCTCGACGAAACACACACACATACACAATAAGAGGTGGTTGTTTGTAAAAATGAACAACAGGCACAAACACAAAAAGGCCTTAATAAGAAAGGGTCACCACTGCCCTAAACTTTCTCATTAATTGAGCTGAGTATGAATGCGCAATAGTCCTTGAGGAAGGTAGAGTCTACGGACAACTTATAACAATCACATTCCCCAGCATTCTCACATTTCTCTCGTGATCTTTCGTCCATTGCAGACGAGAACAGGAAGCCCCACAGAACTGTTGCTGCTATTTCCGAAAGTATAGCTTTTAAAGTCGAAATAGAGGTGTTGTGCAATCAAAACTTGTGCTTTTTACAGCCGCAATCATTACTAATTTAGCCGTACCCTACTTGGATACCCTAGTTGCGTTACTCTGACTGATAACAACTGTTCAGTACATCGAAAATCTTGAGTAAGTCATTATGAAATACACGGTGAGATTCGAACCTACGTCAGCAAGGGGAAGGACGTTAGTACAGCCAAGGCCCCAGTCAACTGACCTACGAAGTCCCAGCCATGAGATTAGTCAGACTTGGAGCAATTTACCGGCGGCTTCCAATGGGGAGCCTCCTAGCTCAGTCGGTTGTACTAAAACCCCCTCCTATGCTGATGTATTCCACTGAGACCGCCGCGTTTTTGATAATTGGGTCCACTGAATTATTCTAGCCTGCCAAACGCCTCCGCAAAATTTTGACAATTCTGATAAAGTCACTACAAGCATGACTCCAGGTGCCAGCAAAATATGAGGAGGGTAAATATCCAGGTTAGAGAAAGTGACCGCTCCATAATGGAAGGCGCATTCGGCAACAAACTTCCTATGAGCCTCTTATATATACGATCAATGGCAACACTCACCTTTTCCGACAGGGAGAAAATAAGATCGTGGGTACGAGCCGGACTTAGGGGAGCTGGTTGTTGTCCGACTCGGCGCCTCCGTTCCCGCGACTGGGAGTAGAGGCCTTCGAGGTTGACGGAGAGGACAGCGCCGAAGGTAGTTTTGGAGTCCAGTGTGCGCAGGTCCTCAGCTGATAGTTGGCGCACAATAGCCGCACGCAGCGCGGAGGATTCAGTGTGCCGGAGGAAAGCGTATGGCTGT
>JAYGXS010000008.1:28938566-28953282 GCA_036362985.1 Ligula intestinalis
AGTAGTAGTAGTAGTAGTAGTAGTAACTACTACTCAGACTTCGGTGCACGAACCTTCATGTTGACTTTGAGATAGGCCGGCGCGATCTCTTGGAAGCTCAGTGAGTCACCTTCGCCGCGGTTGAAGAGACGGTCGCAGAGGAAGACTAGCGGATGTGCGTCTGTCTCTACCGCCTTCGCGGGCTCATCTGCGGGGGAGGCGGGCAGGATCAGAGCTGGCAGGTCCATCAGCCTGCCCTGGCGATAGACAGTCGGGCTGAGGACAGAACAGCGACCTCGCCAGGCCGACAGCGGAAGCACAACTCGGCTGGCCTCATCGTAAACCAGCTCGCGGGCATGCCAGAGTTGGGAATTGACTAGAGCTGCGGTCTGTGGTTGGGCACCGTCGAGCAGGTCATAGGGGCGCAGGAAGGCACCGCCCTCCATCCAACTCTTGCCGCTACAATGGGGCAGAATGGAATTGTGTAAGCATCACCACTATTAGACAGGGAAAAAGGAAAGCAGTGACAAAGGAGCAATCTACTCAATCGGAAACTTGCCCTACAACAGAGTCATTAATCGACCATCGGGCGGCGACAAATAGCCCGTATGCATACGTCATACACGGCCCATCCCCGTACTCAACACACGAAGGTGGCTTTGGGTATGAGACATATCGGGTCTCATAATAAGGTCAGTGCCTGTCCGCTCACATTAAGAAACAGTCATGGCAGTGTGACCCTCAGTTTGGCGAACAATATCTTCCATCATTCGGTGACAATCTAGTCGCCTCATGCCAGTATTTCAAGCGCGCCAGATTTACGTTCCTAAGTTAGGATATCGATTCCATTATCTAACTCATAATATGTTTGGATTCCCATGCACCGATGGATTGATCGAGCTCCTCTGCCACCCCTTGCCTATGTCTTACCATTCAGATATTGCTACAGTATAGGAAACATCATGCTATCATGCTTAGCTGATTCTGGAACATACTGTGCCCTTATTTAGACAGGAGACGTTCTGTAAATTCCAAACTATAGCTGGATACAGTAGTAGTAATTATATAGCTGGCTTGAAAACGGTAAATAGCACAACCTTGCAAGGGGTGGTAAAAGTGGAACTAACCATGCACAAAGACTGTACACCGCGGGACTTTGTGTTGTATATCGACAGCTGCACCTAATCACCAAAAAAGATTGTTACCCTTTGGCTCTTTCTAAACCTTAAGACTATAATCGCTGAGAACTTCGTAGGACTGCAAAACGGGTGCATGCCCGCCCTCCAGTGAGAGTCCTTTAGTTAGCTCTATGCAGACACCATCCTGTGGAACGTCAAATGGTGCCAGACCACCCAACATCGAATTTGGCAACCATATTAACGCCTCATCAGCACTGGGGGCCAGATGCTTGCAACTGATAGTAGTATTCGGATTTTCGAGTATTTAGGGAACTATTTTCCCTGCTTTTTACTTAAACAAGCCAAGCACGAGCAGCGAAACAAATTATGCGCATAGGTGTTGGCTTCCGGCGATGCATGAAAACCTCCAAGCAATTACTTTAATCGTTTCAAGCTAAGGGCGCTGCTGGGTTCTGGGCTAAAAATGGTTTACAGGACTGAAGGCCAACACCGTCGAGAGAGGAAAACTTATAAAAAAATTTCAACTTATGTTGGATGAGTGAAGTAAGTTGCAAGTTGGAATGATGCGATGAAAAGAAAAAAGATTTCTGCAAAAATCGAGTTGTACTCGTGAATTTTCGAAAAGGTAGCATTTACTCGTCGTCAGACTAAATGAAAAGAGAGGGTTAGGAATGTCGCACTAGAGGTTTCGCGGGCAGAGGTTACACCCAAACGTAAAGACATGCCCCCCCCCCACTCATCTGCAGAAATTATCACCGCAGGATTCACGTTACCGTAACCCCCCACCCCCACCCCCACCCAATATTCCTCCTCACTTTTCATTTAGTCTAACGAGAAAAGCAAGTGCTACCTGTTCGAAAATTCACGCAAAAATTTCAGCTAGTGTCTGATGCTCAAGCTCCTCCCCCCTGGAGTCAATCTGGAAACGATAGGTATGACATAAACCATACGCTGGCTCTACACCACCATGCTGACATCCAAGCCAAGCTCAACACCCTAAAAGCATTGGCAGGTTCTTCTTGGGGCCAGGACACTGAGATGCTAGTCACGACATACCAGGCAACAGGCAAGACAACGACTGAGCATGCATCAGCTATCTTTGCCCCACTGTTTAGCGACAGCAGCTGGGCGAAAGTCCAACGCATTGAGAATGCTGCTCTCCGCATCGCCACGGGCTGTGTTAAAATGACCAATGTAGATCACCTCTATCAGGAAACTGCCTCCTGCCTCCTCTGAAAGTTCACTCCATCATGCAGGCAAATATCTACATTGCGCAGTATCATAACCCAGAACATCCGGGTAATCGTCTCTTAGCACGCCCTCCACCTGCTAGACGGATGAAGCAATCAACCATAGACGCGTATCACCCACATGCTTCGGTGTACCCCACTAATCTACCGATACCGGAACTCGTTAAGCGTATCCACACCAAAACTGTCGAGCAAGCCATTAGCAGCTATAATCCCAACAGAGTCCTCAAGGCTCCTCCGCCGGTCTCCGACGTCATGGCCAGAGATCGTAGGGCCAACCTGTCCAGAAACGCCAGCACCTGACTATCCCAGGTACGTTCCGGTTTCTCCACGCTGCTGAATTCATTCAAATGCCATCTTACCTCATGCTTCGACAACGTCACAGACAATTGTCCTGACTGCCTCCTGCCTTCCCACACAACGTGCCACCTCTTCGACTGCCCGCCCAAACCTACGGACTTCACGCCAGAGGACCTATGGCTTCGCCGAGACAAAGTCGCCGAATCCCTTGATCGTTCTTAAAAATTGTAAACCTTCATCTTTATTCTTTATTCCTTAACCTTTATCCTTTCATGTTTCTTAAAAAAAATGCATGCCATGTATTGCTGGCAAACTAGGTTACAGGAGTAAGTTAGAACAACAACAACAAAAACAAAAACTATACCCAACAGCAGCAGAGTGCTGCCGGCTTGCAACAACAAAGACTGGGGCGCGGGGCCAAAGATGTTTACCTGCTGTCCTTCCAGAGGCGGTAGATGCGCAGCACCACGACGTCGGAGGCAAGACGCAGTTCGTGGGTGGACTCTGACTGCTCCTCTGCGGAGGCTGCAACACCTGAGCCTCGTTCTACGGCGTGACGAAAGTCTTCCCGGTGAACCAGGGCAAACTCATCAGTCAGCAACTGATCACCGCCATCCGGACTGGCAAGACTCCAGTACTCGTAGGTAACACTGGCTGTTGACGCTTCCGTCTCCGGAAACACCTTTGTCACGTCATTTTGAGCCAGCGCGACAGCCAGTGTTCGAGGATAGTCCTACAAATGAGAGGGGCGACGCAGGGTGAGGTTTAGCAGCTTACCAAAAAGTAGTAAAACACAAGAAGCAAAAGAGAACACAGTTTGTAGACATTTCTGACAGCATTCACATTGGTGTGGGCTTCAATCGGCGAGTGCCAATGGAGGGGGGCGGACAGATATATGCTTTGGTAGAAAAGCAGAAGCCGGGTGACTGGGGATTATTTCGGCCAATTGACGAGCATTTAGTTCACCAATCATTAGCTGAACTCAGAATGCCTTAGGGGCAAGACATAACAACAGGGTAAAGTCAACCTGCGTAAGGCCTACTCTATAGTTTGGAATAATGGACAGTTGAGGAGTTTGGTGGAAGGTAGAAAGGTAAGCTAAATTGGTTTCCAGACTGTGTCCAGGAAAGTCTCCCTGTCGCAGTACGCATGCTCTGTTCTAGGTTGACGTTCTAAAACCAGGACGGGAGTTGTTGCCCGCATAAGCAGCGTCACAGATAACTTCAGAAAGTCTACTTAGAGCATGCCACCCAAAAAGTAGAAGGCCTCAAAACGGGGAGGGCGCAGGATGAAAGCAGGCAATTACCTTTGTAAGACCGTCCAGCTCGAGGCAGATGGGACAGAAGTAGGCGCTGTCGGAAGCGGTAGTCATGGAACCAACACCGCCACCGCCTCCACCTCCAAACCTGTGTGCCGGCAAGCTGATCCCGCCAGTCTGCAGAGCGGTAAGAAGGGCAGCTCGGAGACGAGCACGTCGAGCAGCCAGCGCCGAATCAGCAGTGGCGACGGTAGCAGTATCCCCTCCGTCCGACTCGAAGTCCACCGGATCGGGAGCTGGGCGGTAGGGCAGCCAGTTGGGTAGCTGGGCGGAGGGTGTGCAGCGTGGGGCAGCCAGGCTAGGCTCTAGGCCGATGCTCAGCGCCCACCACACACAGGGCAGGTGTTGCCAGGTGGTGCAACAGTCACACTGCACCATCACGTGACCGGCTTCCACTCGAAAACCGCAGAGACAACGAATCACCTCGGCGCCACGCTCCAGAGTCCTTCGGTCCACCTAGACAGCAAGAATAAAGCCAGGGTTCCATAGTGAGTGACTAATTTTGAACCTGACAGTGTTTCAAAAATCAAAAATCCCTGGACGACAATGGTACTCAGACACAGGCAAGTCCCTGAAGATGGTTGTGAATAGGTGGCAGAGCATCAGACGTAGGCATCTCACCGGTCAGTTCTACACTAAGCTTGTTAATGTTGAGAGCTGCGCGAGTGATAGCAAATAACGGCTTTCGACAGCGACGGCCCCTGAACGGCCACATGAATGAAATACGCTCACAATATTACTTGAGCTTGATACGGGATGTCTAGAGGGTACTTGGACATTAGAAATTTGGTCTTGCAGGCTAAAGAGGCAGGCGGGTCAATATCCTTAAATCCGTCGCGGCATGCGGGAATTAGCTGACGAATAACACGGAGAATTACGGGTGGTTCAAATGACGGAACATAACTTGCGACTACATACCATTAGTTGGATGAGCTACGACCACGCGATGAACAATCGGTTCAATTCGGCGAATGCCGTCTTTTTGATTTAAATGTAATATGTTTCTTGAAGGAATATACATGCCCTGTAGCACCATAGCAAGGGGATTCCTCCAGCTAACTTTTGGGAGTGGGGGCTTTCAAATGCCAATTAAAGGAACTAGCACTATCGGCGACAGATTAGGGCTTCAACAGTTAGTGTGGTATTCAAACAGCTGTTTCAACGATCAAACTAAAGCGGATATGTCCTCTGGGAGGTTTTGGAGGTTTAGTAAAAGCAAAGTCTGAAGCGTGGAGTAAAGAGAATAATTGATTCTGTAGAGACTGGCTGTCCACAAAGTTGCGTCTTCGTACCAGGCCTCTTTCAAATAAACTCGCAGCGCTTTATGACCCGGATGACATGCAGCCGGAGTTTGGGGAGGGGCAAGACCTCCCTTTCACAGAGACTTCGCCTCGCCTGACAAACACTTCGAGAAAACGATCTAGTGTGGATCGCGCTGGCGTCAACCCTTGTAAATTAGGTTTAAAGTAAATTGTCAAACTTAGCACGGCGTCACATCATAGAAGGTTAGCTACTATTCCTGGACGGCTCGAGACAACCGAATGCACTCAGTCCATCTCGGCTACCCTCTGTCCCAGGTTGACCAGTTTGTCAGAAAAGTGCAATAGGGCAGGCGCAAAGTGCAACGGGTTGTTATTATTATTATTATTGTTGTTGTTGTTAATGTTGTTGTTGTTGTTGTTGTTGTTGTTGCAGGATCAATTGCAAGGTAAGTGGCTTTAGAACCACGACTTCCGGATCTTCTTCAGATACCGGACTGTGGCAGAGGGTCTTCGGACGGTTAGGTCGATCGACGCTCTCAATCTGTAGTCGGCACCAAACTCCTAAACTCTGGCGACCATGTCGGCTGTGCATTCCATCAGGTGTTCGTTGGTCTCTTCCTCCCCACAAGCTGCACACATGGAATCATCAGTCAGATTTTACCGCTTCCTGATTTGATTCAGCTTTGGACAATGCCTGGTCCTAAATCTCACTAGGGTCGTTCTATCTAGCCGAGTCATTTTCTTCTCTTCATCCCAGTTGATGGGGGCCGTATACGTTTTTCGGCCGCGTTTATGTGTCACTTGTGTCTTGGGGGTCATTCATCTGACTGCTTTCATCGTTGCCGCAAAAGATGTCGGTCTACTGTCCGGTTCAGTCCTGGCCGCTGGTGCTTCAGCGTCTGCTTGTTCATTCCCGGGGATACCCACGTGGCTGGGAATCTACGCAATTTCCACCCTCCTTCCTGTTGTGACTCTCTCCAGAACATTCGTTACTTGTTGTTTCAACGGTTTCTTAAGATCTTCTCCTGTCCCGAAGTTCTGTGAGGCATCTACAGCGGATTTACTGTCAGCAAGGATTCTGGCAGAACTCCAACCTTCGGGTGGGTGCTCTAGCCATTCCGCCACCGTCAGTAGGGCTAGCATCTCGGCATCAAAGAATGAGCTATAGCATGCGCCCCTTCTCCTGGACGCTGCAATTGTTGAGTAGTTATTCCAACTTCCTTTCGTCACCACGACTCCCGCACCTCCCTGTCTGTATCCATCTATCGCCGACCCGTCGGTATAAATAGTCAGGGACGTTTCCGGTAGGGAGTTGAGCTCATCCTCCATTCGCTGCTGGTTTTCTGCCATCTCTGCCTTGCTGCAGAGATCTTCAAAATTCCTTAGAATATTGATGTTGGGTCGTCGCCATGGGGCTCGCGTGCTAGTAGCGAAAAGTTCTCTAGGCATCTCCGAATCCTCTCCCAGAGTTTGATGCAGGCATCGGTGCGCATTCTTCCTCCAGGTTTAGGTCACCTTTAGCGGGGTTGGATCTTGCTTTTCGGCCATCTCTTTGCGGAGACTTTGTGTGGGAAGTCTCACGCTGTGTTCATAGGCCCTGATGGCTTCGAACCTGCCCCTCTCCTCTATCGTCTGGATATCGGCCTCTAGTAGCACCATCTCTGTCGGACATGAGATTGGAAGGCTCGTGATAGTTCGAGATGCCTTCAGGTTCAGGCGTTCCAACCTGTCAAGTCGTGAGCGGCAGATCCACAGCATCCATGCTGCTGATCTGTTCTCAATCACCGGCCACACACAGGCAGTGTAGACTTTTTTGATGTACTCCAGCCGCCATCCCCAGGTTGTTCTACCTAAGGCCCTCATCATATTAAGTCGCTTCGCCAGGACAAAATCAGTGTGTCCATTAAACGTTAGCCTCGAGTCATACACCACTCCAAGGAATTTCGCCGTCGGTCTTTGGATGATCAGCAATCCATCAACCTCGATCGCCCTGACTCTTTTTCTTTCACTCGGAATCGTACTGAACACCACATACTCCGTCTTTTGGACGTTCACTTGCATCTTCCACTTTCAGCTCCATGGGACCATCATTTCGGTCGCGGTCTGCACTCGCTGGATGGCCCTGTCGGGGTTGGTATCTTCGCTCCATACCGCAGCATCATCCGCAAAAAGGTTCATCTCAACGTCCTCTCCGATGCCATCCCCAAGGTCATTCATAAAAATGTCGAAAAGGAGGGGGGAGAGAACTGCTCCTTGTGGGAGGCCCCTTGCAAGTCTGAACTCCCTACTGAGGCGTCCGTTGTATCGCACATGCATTAGGCGGTTGGTCAGCCAGCTCTCGATCCAAATCTGTAGGCAATTTGGGACCTTCATTTTTGCCATTTTCAGCGCTAGACCGGTTCTCCACACCGTGTCGTAGGCTTTTTCGAAATCAATGAGAGCCAAAGCTGTCCTTCTGCATGGCTTACTATGGAAACCATCTGATACCGACTGAGATAGTCGGATCAGCTGGTCCTCAATGCTCCTCGTTTTTCGGAAACCGGCTTGATAGTCTACCACCTTCTGGTTCCCTTCAACCCAGTGTCGGAGTCTGCGTTCGACCACCCGTTCACAGACCTTTCCCACCTCAGAGGTCAGACTGATGGGTCTGTACGATTCCAGTTTCCCGCGTCTTTGCCGGCCTTCAAGATTGGTACTATAATGGCTGTTTTCCAGCTCTGGTTTATAATGCTTAGTAGCGTCAATTTGTTATTTGTAGATAGGTTTTTTACTGCCTCGGGGGGGATTTCATCCGCTCCACTTGCCTTTTTGTCCTTAAGTTTTTGTAAGGATTCAGTCAGTTCATTGGTGGTAAACTCCCGTCCGTAGGAGTTATAATTCTCAAGGTGGAGGGCTTCTTTCCGCACTTCCGCCGCGTATCCTTTCATCGTTCTTTCATGTTTGGCTAGTCTCAGTCGGCTCACACTGGCATACTGACTTCCAAAAGCGTTAGCTTTCTGTTTGTCGGTGACGAGGCGGCGATCCCCCTGCAGAATAACATGGTCAGATGTTGACTTGTTTTTCCCCTGTAGCATATGAATAGTACCCAACATTTTGGATTGGTCATCGTCCTCTCTAACAGTGTCGAGATACTCTCACCATGTCCTTGTCCTCTCTTCGCTTTTGGTCGTTCTTACTAATTCACATGCCTGGGTCTACTCCGCCGTTTTCCTCTTCCCCTCACTGGCCAGCCTGTCTCGCTCCTTTGTGACCTCAACTTTTGCAGTCCACCATACGCTAGCCATCTCCCCCCCCCCGCTCTGACTTTCTTCGCAGTTCTGCGAAGCTCTTCCATGATTACTTCAATGAAGGCTCCAAAGCGATCTGCAGTCTTTGATGTCTGGGGTGATGGTTGTGTAGATAATTTTCGGCGATTTCGTTGAACTTTTCTCAGTCCACTCCGGATATCTTCCAGCGGAACAGATTCATCTTGCTGGTTGACTTATCCTCTTGCTGTGCCCTCTGGATGACAATGCGTTTGTGGTCGGAGCTGGACGTGTTGAGTACTGTCCAGGTTGACTCTGCTGCCACTGTTGCTGTAGTGATGGATATGTCCGGAGATGTGCCTGAGCGTCCGCCATTTCGAAGACAGGTTATGCACGCCGGGTCATTCACGACGGCAAGTTCTTCCTCTCTTATCCAGTCTTCTATTCTTCTCCCTCGCTCGTCCTCTCTCACTCCGTCCTGCCATATTCCCGAGTGCACATTGAAGTCACCTAGCCACATCATTTTGGGGTGCTCAGGGAGTAGATGGATATTAGGTTCCTCACTGAACGTCCCATCATTTCTAGCACTTATTGGCGGGATATATATGTTGGTAATCTCCAGATCAGGTTGTCCTTCGTGGAACAGTCGGATGTCTTAAAGTTCTTGGATGTCGGTTTGTTGGGCTCGTACCAACTCATGAGGGATGCCATCTCGGATAATCGTCATCAGACCTCCTCCGAAACCCGATTCTCTGTCCCGTCTTAGGGCCTCGTATCCTGGGAACGTAAGCGACAGTTGGGTATCTCTGAGTTTCGTCTCCTGAAGGCAGCACACGTCAATATTCTGTTCTGTGAGTAACTTGCACAGCTCCGTGACTTTGGGCATCAGGCCGTCGCAGTTCCATTGCAAGATGCGTAGATAACTGGGGTCCTTTATCCTTTCATCAGTAGTCACCTGTCGGTTAGGGTTGAGTTCCACAAGGCAGGCGTGGCACTGCCCGGTTTCCCATGCGGGTATTTCCAGTGCAGAGCACTTGCGATCGAACACTTTCAGGCATCCCTCACATCGGAATCCTCAGTTTCAGGAGTGTATCAGGTTGTTGCATGTGCTGCATCTTTCCTGTTGGGATACTCTCCGTTTGGTAGGATTGGGATTTGATGGTCCACCATGATCAGCGCACCTCCATTCTCCATGTTCTTTTGTTATTTGTTTGAGTTTCCAACGGGTCATACCAGAGCATGATTTATGGCAGCAAGCAGAACAGTCATGACATTGTAATGGTGTGATGTTACCCGCTATAGTCGCCACACACTGGGATCTCTGCAATTGGCTGATGCGAGTGAGCGGGCAACACTGCATGGTCGAGCGAGGGTCAGGCACAGGTCCTATGGGTATAGCCAGCACTTGTAGTCGTACGAGCAAGGCCTCTCATACCCGTGGGGTGTTCTGGTGAGGCCGACGTCCCTGCGCTGCACCTGTGGCACTGGATCTCATTCTTCTCCTTGACGGATATGGCCTGCCCTACTGTCATCTTTAAACACTTTAGATGCTCCTAGGCTCTACAAATGTCGCACTGGGCACTTCCTTTGTGTGCTGACTTCCCACAGCAAGGACAAGGCCACCTGAGTCCTGGATTCATTTCTACGTCTCCTGAAAGCCCCAAACGCCTTCTAGGCCACCAGCCAGCTTCCTGGTATCGAGAGACCGCTGCTGGCGCTTCGGCTTCCGACTCCAAAAACATGACGGCCCTCTTTCGGCGCACTTCTTGCATGTCGTGGGGGTTTGATCCTGTAAGTTTCATTCGTAGACGTCTTCTTGGAAGTCGACGTCCAGTGGACCCGGTACCGCGAGGAGGTTGCAACATGACCGGGTGGTGGTGGTGGTGGTGGTGGTGGTGGTGGTGGTGGTGGTGGTGGTGGTGGTGGTGGTGGAAATGGTTGTGGGGGTAACGGTGGTGGAATGATACATAAAATAGAAAGCATACGAAACGGCGCACATACCTTCTTCTTTGGCGGTCCACTGACAGGAGAAGCTACCTGAACCCTGTTGGCTGCAGCGGCTGACCCCGGAGTCAAATTAGGCAGAGGAATGCTGCTATCTTCTGCAGCCTGTTCCGTCTACAAGATGGGGAAGAAAGAATATCGGATGTACAACTAAATTAAGGAGAAAAATTCTGTGTATACAGAGCAACGGGTTGTGGTTTTAAGCTGTGGCACTGCTGTCATGCGACGGAAGCGTTAAGGGTCGTAATACTAATTGTCGTACGGTGTATACTACAGATATTTAAATCGCGTCAGGATACTAACTTTTCAAAGAGCTGCGTCGTATGTAAAAAATACAATTGGAGTACCAGGCATTATCTACATTGATTATGATACTCTTATAAATTCAGATTTATGTTATTGAAAACATGTTCACACAAATCTTTCGACTTGATAGCAAATCAGGCCTCCTTCAAATTCTAAACAAATAGAAAGCGTGCCTTCGGTTTCAAATAGTGAGATTTTTAAGCACATTAAATATCATATAATAAAGCAGTATGTAAGCATGCTGCTTTTTAGGTATAAAAAGTGGGCAATAGGCCCTGTCAACGGTTATGAGCACTCAATGGGGTCTCTCTAATAGCATCGGAAAAAGGTATAATTCTCCTTAGATGGAATGCACTTTTAAATCCACAATACAAGTATAGCTGCAGGTCAGGTTCAAAATTATTGCAAAAATGAGAGATTTTTAAAAAAAACTAAAAGATAGCCAGTCGTCCAGTATGAAATTTTAAGAAGACGTGATGCCCTACCAAATGAGCAGGCGTAACAACATAGTTGCACGTTTGCTGCAAACTTTATTTAAATTTATTAAGACATAGGAGAGGTTGCTACTATTTAAGTAGTCACTTTTATAGCGTTTTTTGTTTAGAGCGCATGGGGGACTTTTTTGCCTCAATTTTTGGCATGATACTTTCAAAGAAGGCATATCTCTCGCTCTCCACCTTTACAAAAAGTTAGTCTACACTAACAATACGTCAATCAGAGCGGTTATACTGTCCTGCCATGGATAAACATCCGATTCGCCGGAGCAACATCAGAAAATGTGCGACAGGGGGAAATCGAAAAACCAAGAGTACGTTCTGTTTTTACAATAAAATGAAAAAATTCAAGGCGCGATTAAGTGTTGGTGGCTTAAAAACCGAAAGTCACGTGGTAAATATCTTTTTACGCCAAGCTGCATCGGTCCTCCAATCACTGCCGTCAATTGTGCATAATTATAAGGACGCTCAACACATATAACAAGGTGCTGGGGGAGCATAAAAGTGAAATAAAATGTCATGTGTTTTAAAGGAAGGCGATAGATACCGTATTGGCTAGTGCTTTCAGAGCGAAAATTGGGTCACATGAAGGAAACTATGGAAGGGAAAAAAACGTCCTGCGCCTGTGTAGACAAGCTAAGATTTAAGTACGAATTGCTCATTGCTCTGGCTAGATGACTAGATGAGATATCGGATTTTGTCGGTTGACCTAATAATATCTAGGATGTCGGCCAGGCATCTGAATGCTGCTTGAGGACCATCTTTCGAATGGAGTACACCGACTTCGTCTCCAATGAGACAGTCCGCACTCGCTACGACAAAATCACAAGGATATCCTAGTGCATTCAAGAAAGAGGACTGAGATGGTTTGGCCACGTTCTTCGTCGTCAACCTCAGGAGCTCAGTGTAACTGCCCTCGACTTGAAACCATTACCCAATCGGAAACTTTGAAGTAAGGGAGTCAGTTCAAAACCTGGCTCAACTCAGTCCATCAAGACATGTAAGTGGTTCTTTGGCCTTCGGTATTCGGTCTCCGGCGCTGGCGAAGAGAACGGATCGAACTGGCTAGGTCTGCGCCAAGGATCGTCGCGGATGGAGAAGCACCGTGCGGAACATCATTAAGGCCGGCTATATCAGTTATGATCGCAGCCGCAACAATTACAAGTAAGTCTGTGTTAATTCTGTTTTTCAGGGCGAAAATTAGACTGTTTTTTTTTCTGCATTAACCTTTCGAAAAAAATGGGCGCAGAAAGCCGGTGCAAAGCACTTACACGAAGCCTGGTGTAGGCAGCTCGAATCTGTATGAGCCGTCGGCCGAGCCAACTGCGTCGGCCAGCAAAGGCCTCCCACAGCCGCATCAGCAGATCAAAGGCCAGATCCAGACGCTGGAAGGCAGTAGCTGCAGGCGACGATGGCGACTCTCCTCCGCCTCCACCGCCCTCGGTCGTCGTCGACACCAGCCGCCCGTTCAGCACGCTATGCAGCAGGGAACGCAGGCAGATGGGCGGATACTCGGGGCAGAGGTGTTGAAAGGGGGCGGGCACACTGCGCTGACCGGCGTAACCGGCGGTGAGACAGTAGCAGGGACTGACAGTCAGCAGGATGTCCCTCTGTAGGCTTCGGTCGGCCGTCGGCGCCGATGCGCCCCTGAGTGCCGTCTCGAGGTTGGTCACTGCGCCAGTAGAACAGACGTAGCGATAAAAGTCGGGATGACACAGGGGGTCGGGGCTGCAGATGAGGGGTGCCACCAGGCGGGAGTTGGCTGCATCAGCAGCAGCATCGATCTGCTCCGTATCCGGGTGGTTGAGTAGGCGATGCAGAAGGGTCGTCAAGGCAGCCTGAAAGCCATTGGTGGAGATGGTGGGGGGCATCAGATCGCCTTTTAAGCCAGCCGCGGCCGCGTCTGACTCCTCCAACAGTTTCCTGCAAAGATGTCGGAAAGGGGGAAAAAGTTAACTCGCAGAAAATTCTGGAAAATCGTCACTGTTTGAGGTTTCAACAAAGCAAAGCATCAGGCGATTAGGCAATTAGCAATTGCTGGGTTGACAGTCCAAGACCGTAGAAAATACAATAGGTACTCGTCTAACCCTCCTAGTCAATCTCTTTAAAAGAATCAGCACAAGAGCCCCCTGAGTGCAGGGATAGCGACTATGCTCGCTGGATCATAGTGTTAGTAGACTTTCGCAGCATCTATCACACTCTTTCTTTCTTCACCGATCAGCACCTGGTGTCAAGACTGACTCAAGAAGACAGGAGGCGGGCGCAGACGGCTGGAACGGCCGAAGCCAGGACGCCAACCCTCCCCCCTCCCGTGTTCAGTATTTGCTATTGAAATGCAACCCGCATAACACCTTCCGTTCCCTGATCTGGCCCCCGTGTTGGGGACACACACACACAAGCCTGAGCGACAGGAGAAGAAGCACGCCACAGGTTCAGTCGCTATCCCGACGATTGGACCAATGGGACTCAGCAGCAGAAAAAACAGGGACGAGATCGGCGTGACTAACCTGGACAGTGAGTCCAGAGGAAAGATGTGGTTGCGTGATGGCAGACGCTCGACGGTGCCAGTGAGGAGACGCTTTGTGCTGCCAACGGAGTTGTCAACTCTGGCCGCCGCCACCGCTTTCAAGCGCCGTTCGCGGTCGCGGCGTAAGCGGTGCTCTGAACGCGCATGAGTGCGCAGGAGGAAAAGACGAAGGTCACGACAGGCGCGCTCCAACTCGTTGGTACCAAGAGGACCAAAGGAGAGGGGTGTCGGCGGCGGTGTCGGGGGAGGCGCTTTGGTTGTTGTTGATGGTGGTGATGGTGGTACAATCGACGCCGAGCCGTTGACCGTTGAAGAAAGCAGGATGGTGGTCTGAAAAGGCAATAGGTAATTTTGCAGGCATTAAAATGAAAATGGTGTGTCTGTTTTGGTAGACATACAGCCTCAAAAAAACCTAGGTACAGAAAATCAGTTTTCACAGAGCCCTCAAGGCTCCTACAGCCGGCCTGCCGTCAGCCACGGTGATCGCACGCTTAGCAGCACTGTCGGAGACAGAGAGGCATCAACAACCATCCAATTAGAGCCTCGAGGGCTTACTCATCGCCTCAGACGGCGACAGGCCTGAGTACGTACCTGGGACAGTGGCAACGTCGGTGGTATAATGAAGCTAATGCCAACACTGACGTGTTGCTTTGCCAACATTGATAGGCAACGAAAAGACAAAATACGCCCACCAGTAGTCTTATTGGTTGATTTTGACCTCCTGGGAACTCTACAACATAGCAGATTGTGAGTTAAAGAGTGAAGAGCATCCGCCTCGACAGCAATTGGCTGCAAACTCTCGACTTTGTCTGGTCGCCGCAGTTGCTGGGGCACAGGGGGGTAGGGGAGGGGGACAGTAGCTGTAGTATACAGTAGACGCCGTTGATCATGC
>JAYGXS010000008.1:28958282-28981899 GCA_036362985.1 Ligula intestinalis
TGACTAGCACAGTACATCCCTGTGAATACGACCACATCTTCACACTGCGGACGCGGTCCTCTTGTGGGTGGTCGAGCAGTCGTCTGACTGTCAACTTCCTCCAATCTACTGAATATACTGTGCCTCTCTCACCTGGCGTCTCACCTCTTGTCCTTACCAAACTGAACAGTCTGAAGATCGCAGCGTCAATGGTTTTACATATTAACTTCAACAACTGCAATATAAATAGCGGGTGAGTCAGTGTTTAGGCGGGATCCCCATCACCACCACCACAGTTAGGTTATGGCGAGCCGCGCGACATGACTTGGCCTCCCCCATTGGGTGTCCTGGATTCCTTTATTCCTCAAACCGCAATAGGATCAATTAAACATTCAGCGGCTGTGGGTGCTACGGAGCGGTCCAGTCGTGATTATTTAAATAGTTGATTATGTTGAAAAAATACATGAAAAGAAAAATGGATATGACAGTGTATGTTTACGTGGTAGTGGATTCTGTTGACGGTGAGTTATTAATACCAGCAACCGCGGTCGCCGATGACTCGGACGAGACGGACGAATCCATTTTTGTTTCTGTTGAAGAAAAAGAAAGAGCATAAATGTCTCTGGCCGATGAAGTAACAAATTTTGAGATGCAATGGCAAGTAGTGGTGCAAAAAACCTTCCAAGCAATGCTACTTTTCTAAACCTTTCCGGTGGAAGGTTGGCTCTGGTGCGAATGGGGCTGCGCGTCTGAAATCGACCTAGAGCCCATAGGGGAGGGGGGAGACGGCAGATTATGTAGCTTAGTTTTCCAGACCAACAGTTGTGATCCTGACCTACCAACGATCATCCACACAAAAACTTTTCAAGACCTGTTATATTCTATCAAGCAGTCTGTCAGAATGCTCCTCCTCACCTACCCTATTTCACTGCAACATTGAGCAGGCTCGCAAATGCCCGGAAGCCTGCCCGACCGACCGACGCTGGTTGTGCTAACGATACCCCGTAGCTAGAGCAGACTTGTGAAAACCGACAGAGTATTTTAATACGACCTATATGGTTAGATTTTTCGGGCTTCCCCTCCCCCCCTCCCCCCCGCTAGTGCTGCAAAAGCAGTAAACTCGCGATTCTACCCTTTGTGCAACAACACTACTGACAGCTGTTAATTTAACGAGGTAAACAGTAGAGGATCACGTCACTACCTAATACTGAGAGGATGGGTAAGACAACACCGCCCTAATTGGGTCAACTAGACTTAAGCAAATCTGCCAAACCCTCTAATAACTAAATGGTAGCGTTTTCAAGGCTTTTGCGAGCTTTAAAGTGTCAGCAGGAGACCTTTGTCCGCGCACAGTCCGTCTATAAGTGCATGTGATTCTTGGCTTGAGGGCAGCACTCCATCCTTCTAGGATGGAGTGGTGGCTGTAGATCCCCGTGCGTGAGAAGCAATAGAAGCACATCAGGCATTAGCAGAGCCACAGAGGAGACAAATAAGCAGCAGTTCCCAGCAAACCGACGCAATAATACTACTCAATACTGCTACCGCACAAGCACAACTAGGATGAAACCTGGCAACGTTTAAATGACAGAGCAATTGACTCATGTTACCAAGAGCCTCCGTTTCAGATGGCCAGTAGCCTAATTCTAAGCCCGCTTTAGGACGCTTAGTATTCGTACACAGTGAGAAACGGTCCAAAACTGCGGTTAGGGGAATCGTCCTCACGGAAAGCATTCAGAGAGACGATGTTTTGGTAAGAATTGCCTATATGTGGCCTACTAAGCGGGAGCAAGGAAATGTAAATGTTTAGCCGAAGCAGTAAATGTGACTCGGCGTATAATCCCAGAAAGAATAAACACTTTAATGTCCTAGCCCCAAAACATAAACTGCAGCCAACCCCCAAGTCATTCATACCCAACCCCAACTCCAATCTTAACCCTAACTTTAAAACTTAGGGCGGCGGTGGTTTCTCTTCTGTCCTGTTTCATTCTTACAAGAGTATTAACAATGAGTATCAAGAGGATTTTTTCGGGGGTGGGTGGCTATATAAATCAACGCAACGGCTACCAAAACGGCAACCCTGAATCGGAAAACGGGTGCTGGTCAACGCAAGTCGTCTGTCCCAGTACACATATGCGCACGCGTTCTGAACG
This sequence comes from Ligula intestinalis, assembly GCA_036362985.1. Lineage (NCBI taxonomy): Eukaryota > Metazoa > Platyhelminthes > Cestoda > Diphyllobothriidea > Diphyllobothriidae > Ligula > Ligula intestinalis. The sequence continues at coordinate 28,960,412 of JAYGXS010000008.1, forward strand.
GTGGTAGCCAGGACGGGCAACAAAGTAAATGCAAAATTGTCATAGACCCCCACGCAGAGGGAGAGAGAGAGAGCGAGCGACTTACGCAGTGTTCCCCCGTCCACCGTCGCTGGTGTTGTTGTTGCCGCCAGCAATGGTGGCGGAAAGAGGACGGTTGGGAGGGCTGCTATTGGGCGCTTTGGTGGACGGCCGCGCAGACCACGACCTCTGCCCACCGGGGGCGTACCACGCAGGGGCTTCTGTGATGATGAGGATGGTGTCCGGACCGAGGCAGCCGTCGTCATCGTCGTCCCCGTTGCGCTAACGGGCGTGACAGGCGCAGTGCCGGCGAGGTCAGCCGCCTCAGAGGCAGAGGATGGCGTGTGTTGATGGTCAGCTGTGGTGGTCTGTTGCTGACTCGTCTTCATGGAGGAGGACTCGGATTGATCGTACTGGATAGGTGAGGAGTTCAACGAAGACGCCACCAAGCTGGCAAAGCCCAGGGCGGCAGCCTTAAAATGAGCACAGGGACAGAGAAAACGGGGTAATGAGAAGAGTAACTGGTTTAAAGGCGCAACTGGTCACTTTTTTTCCACGTGCGCGTGTAGAGTTCGGGCGGCTTAAATAGGGAATACAGCACGGTGGGTGCTACGAGAGCATCGACAAACTCTGTCAGCTCAAAATCTATACATATGCGCTGCGTTCAAGGATACCCTGTGGACAAAAAGCAAATGTCGTGCTCCGTTGTCCGTAATAGACCACCGCTCAAGTTGGCGCACACAGAACGCGTGCGTCCATACACAAGCACCGGATCTTGTAGGATGGATTCCGTACCTCATGAAATGTCAACCAAAATTCTGAAATGAGTTTGCGACTCGAACACATTAAGTGGATCCGACAAACCAAAGGGAGACCGGAATGGCTATTTCTGGTTTATTAGCCGTCATCAGCCAGTCATACGCATTCTCGAGTGTTGGCACCCCCGATATTTGAACCCGGGACCTTCGGTCATTGTGCTCAAGACACTACCTCTAGTTCACGGGCTCCCTGCTTTGTCGGTTGTGAGCATAGCTATAATAATGATTACCATACAGCCTCACCGCACGATGCCTATCTTAGAACGAGCTTTTTATCCGACCGCCTGCAAAAAGTATGTTTTGTAAAAAAAAGTTGGCTCATTGATTTTTGCTGCTCTGCTAAATTAAAATACATTTAGCATGAGGCATAGACAAAAATATTCTTTGTTTGGTAACAAAGTACGCCTGCTCCCCAAATGTTATACTTGAAGAAAAGATACATTTTGGTTCTAAATAACTTTCTAAATTGTTGAATAACTTTGAACCCTATCAACCATTACGCTTGAGCTCAGTCTCCAATCTGCATGCTGTATGTATTCTGTCTATCGAAAATAAATACTGCCTGCTTAATACGTCACATATTGAGAAAGGGTTGTACGATAATTATTACTGCAACGGTACTTAATTAATATGCTCGATTCGAACAATTTTGGTTGATATTTCATGAGGGGGGAGAGAATTTCGCTGTTTATTAGCTAAGAAGTGAGCACGCGGAAATGGTCGGCGACCTGCTATAGGGGCAGATAAGACACGGAAAAAGAGGCAATGTGAGAGACGACGGAGTGAGTGCTCACCTCGCGTTTCGGCCGAGACGGATTTGTATCAACAGACACGGCTGGGCTATCGCCTGCTGCCGCCACCTTTGCGTCTTGGTGCGTTTCGAAGGGTTGGTGGAGAGAACGCCGACCCCCACGACCTACAAAACAAGCACCACACAGAGAGAGAGGGAAAGAGTAAAGGTAAAAGAAAAAACAATTCCGGCGAACTTTGTAGTGGGGAAGCACCAAGACGAAAGCGATACAGAGTGTCGTCACCCCACCCCAGCCCCCCCCCCCCCTTACTATCTTACTAACACAGGCCTGAAGTGTGTGGGTAAGTGAGTCTCCTTGCTAAACAAGACGAAGCATGTTAAAAAATAAAGTATTGCGACAGTGGCAACCCACTGACAATAACAAAAATCCCCAGACAGTGCCACTTTTCTTACTCGTCCGTGTTCTGTATCGGGTAGCAGCGGGGGGGCTTGTCTCAGACGACGACACATTACACGCACACTTCCATTTGCCTGAACAGAACGTACAGAAAGATACAGTTTGCATCTGTGGGAGAGAAGGAGTTGGAGTTAACACATATTTTCACAGAGGTCTGCTGACAAAGTGCGGGTAAACGTCAGTCTGTCCGCTGTCAGTGATCTGAACGAGGATAAAGAGTTATCCATAGAGAGAGAGAGAGAGCACGTCACGATCCCTAACAGAAACGCGAGGACCCCTCTTTGTTGTGGACGAAGTAAGGGGAGAGGGGATTTTCACCAGTGCGTGATTCGAATTGGCTATGGGGGGAGGGCGAGGGCAAAGTTGGACAACTCTTCATCTGGCCCTTCGTCTACAGCAACCAGTTTTATTAAAGTTGTATCTCAAAGCTGTTAACGTGTACAATGATGCGCCCACAGAACTTAACACACAAAACCGTATTCTAAGAAGAAGCAATTAGGGAACGGCCCATACCTAGCGAAGTGGTCATCCTAAGTTTGTAAATTTTCCCAAAATACAAACTACTTACAGTTGCATTGTTAGGTGTTTGCTGGACAACCACAAGGCATCATGAGAATTTTTCAAACGACTTCAAGCAGCAGTTGGCAGCTAACTGCTATCTGGGGTGTCCTTGTGGTGATTATTGATAGTTTTACTACTGACGAAATATGCGGGAGGAGGAAAGAGCGAAAAAAATTACCTTTTCGCCTGCCCCGAAGTCCAGCCCTTCTTCCTCTTGTTCCCTCTCGCACTCCGAGGACTGAGTCGGACTCCAATGCGAACCGATTAGCAGCAGCACCAGCGCCGACCACAGGCGCCAGATAACCACCGCTGGCGTCTGACGGGGGATTAGGATGATGATGAGTGGAATTCGATGAGGGCGAAGGCGAAGAAAGATCGCCATTATCCATGGATGGTGGCGGCGGCGGCGACGACGGTAGTGGTGGTGGTGGTGGAAGAGAATTCGGCTGTTGTGGAGGCGGCGGCGGCGACGACGACGACGTGGCAGCGACGGCGGCGGAGGGGTGACGTTCTTCGTCGGTGGTGGTGGAGTCAACGCTGGCTTTGTAGCGCTTTCGCGGAGGTAGAACAGGTGTACCACCACTTCCGGCACTTGCAGAGGAATCCACTCGCCGTAAGCCGCAACCCGATGACGGGCTGTCCTCATCTTCCACCGCTGTCGACTGAGGTAGTAGAGGCGACGAATCGTTCACGCGCTTGTCGAAACTAATTTTGTTGCTGTTGTCCTCACCACAAACGCCCCCATTAATGTCGGCGGCGAAAGGGGAGAGCCCCGCGAGCACCGAGGGTGGATCCGGTTGTGATGGCGGCGGGTGTACAACAGCCTGATCGGAAGGTCTGCCAAGGGCGCCTCGCTGATACTTGCGCTTTCGACCGCGACTGCCACCGGCACCAGCGCCACGACCACGGGCTGGAGGAAGGTGGAGTTGATTCTCGACAGCACTGCCGGCGGGCAGCAGTCCCACCACCTCACCATTACTCGAAGGCGGCTGTTGGGGTAGTTCAGACACCGACAAATCCATCGTTGAGGCGTCAGAGGCGGCAGCAGCAGCAACATGAAGTGGGCTGGGTGAAAAGGGCAGGAGGCTGCTGGTGTCAGCCTGGTCAGAGGAAGCCCAGGACATGTTGGGTTCTGTGCAGATGGTGAAAGAGGGGGGTTTATGGTTTAATTATTCACAGTTTCTGAGCACAAAGCATGCGCGTTCAAAAGCCGCTTTGCCATAAAACAACAATCAAAGAACTACTGGTGCTATAGAAGGAGTGTATCGCATATATAACGGAATACAGACATTCTGACTGACTACCCCAGTAGTGAAAGAGACTCGGCGACTTTTGACCCGGCAGTTTTGACCTAATGTGAACTGAGACCATCCTGTGAGCAATTGCATCTACCGCATCCTGCAACCACGGGCTTGGCGGCCGCTAAACTTTCTCCCTTGGTTCGACCTCAATGGCCGCAAATGCTTTTTTCTTAAACTTGAATTGTTAGTTGTTTCTAAAAAAACATTACGATCCTTTAAACTTCCCTTCACCTGATTTTCATCAACTTAGGACAAATTGTCCGGTTCAGGGGAGGAGATATTTTTTTCATAGCAAAACGCATTCAAATAAGTGTTGCCTTTGTCATAGAAGGTAGCCTCCGATTTTTCCAAAATTCTGTTTGTTACTCTGAAATAAGCTTTAAGGCTTTCTCGGTATTATATTCCCTGCATTAATTGAAAACAACGCGACCAAATGTATGATGAACTATCAAGTGCAATGTTGATCACGACTTTGCGTGAATTACCTTACCTAGTACAGTAGTCGCTGGTTATTAAGCCCACGGCTAATATGCGCAGCCACGTATTAAGCCCAAATCAGCTTGGGACGGAATTTTACATAGCGAAATTCTTTCGGCTAATAAGCCCAGTCGCCGGCTACAAAGCCCAGCTTGCCAACAGGATAGAGTGCGATTCTCATCTCTTTGCGTGCGCGACTGGTTATATAATTTTGGCTAGTCTTACGCAAAACAAGATGCCGGATGTGATTTGTTTTCGTTTTTTAGGTTAAATTTTGCGACACGCTGTTCGGACGGCAGCAGACATGAGGGGTCAGGACAAATCCTCAACACGAGAAAGCCGCACCCGCAAAAGGCAAACGCGCCCGAACCGCAGCACTGACAAACAGCATTCTTGTACATAGCCAAGCTCTACACATAATGCAGTACGTATGTAATGTATCGTGTCTATCCTGCGTTTGCTAACCAAGAACTACGACTCTCCGGTTAGTGCGCCCGCCGCTTATTAAGCCCAATTTGGTCTGGGACCGAGGTGGGCTTAATGACCAGCGACTACTGTATGTATGAAATTGCAAAAATATGCAATCATTCAAACCAAAAAATGTCTCGAAGATGAGACATAGGAGCAAATTGATGTCAATGGCACTGGATGGCAATAGAATAGTTAGGGCAGAGAATGGGGAGAGTGCTTACGCGAACCGTCCTTTAAGCTCTGATCGCCAGCGCCACCGCCACCGTCCAGGGCGCTGACGGACGAACCGGTCTCGGAGGCCCGACGACCTCCGCTCACCTGTCCGCCTCGTGTAGCAGCACCGACGCTGCTACTGCCACCACTGGCAGCAGAGGCACGCCGGGTGCGTCGGGTGGTGCGTGACGGATCGTCGGTAATGACCGCTGTAAGGTCCTCGTCCTCCATGCCGACAATTTGCAGGCTCAGGGGACTCAGGCCGGTAGGCTTTCGAGTGGACGATTCCGACGCAAAACTGGTGTCCGCATCTTCCAGTGAAGGACGTCGACGATGCTGTTGCTGTTTTTCGTGGGCGGCAGCTTGCTCCTCAGCGGCCATCATTGCGGCCCAGGTGACGAGACCGCGCAGTTCACGTCGAGCGCTATTCGAGCCGCGCGGCCGACCCGGCTTGCCTGGTGGCCTTGCCACTTGTTGCTGGGCTGTCGGATCTCCTGAGAAGTAAGTGCGTACAACAACACAATTGTTAGATAAAAGTTTCAAAAAAGAAGGGCATGCTGAAGCAGTTGACTACAAAACAGTGTAGAATAACCAAAACAAGAGGAAAAGGCGGGCAATTTTGCAAGGTTTGCGAAGTTTTACACTTGGATAGAGGACGAGGTGAGATTCCCATGGTGAATTTTGCGTGGCAGGGGTTGTTCGAATACGTGCAAAAGTCCCGTGATCAGCATCGACTAGGGCGATGATATTTTTATCGTTTTCAGTAAGTGGCAACTCTCTTCTTCTACCCTCTTCCCCTTCCCCCTCCGATACACGTTCGAGATCACAAAGTTCAGATCCCAACAGATGCCAATAGAGAGAACAGACTGTTGCATCCTAGTAACCACTTCGATTGGCGGATTTGAGCACGCGAGGGTATAGGCAGTGCTATTCTTCGTCCATTAGGGCAATTCTAGTTTGATCGGTTTTGGAGATACCAACTGGGATTTCATGAGAAATCAGTTCCAACCAGTCAATCCTCCTGCGTAATCTGGTTCGGTAAGTATACCTGAACTAGTCCCCCTCTTAGAAGCAAATTTTGGTCAAGCAAGTTTGTCGCGCACGCCAAGCTAGCCACTATGACCAATCTTAACCCCAGTCTCTGTTGGTAGTGGGTACGTAGCGGTTCAACGTAAAAAAACAGAAGCGCGTCTCAACGATCGCTAGATGCCGACAAGCGTGGGATGAAATTTTGCCAGCTACAGGGATACGGTTTCAACTGTTAGCTTGGCCCTTGGCTATTCGACGCGTCGACGGATGAAGAACCGTTAAACAGGGCGACCTGGCTACGAAATACGCCGATTTTCGGGTGTGAGCGGGCGCATAACAGAAGGAATAAGACTATCGTTGGCGTGGTGGGTTGGGTTGGGGCTGACACCACAAAGGCTGGCGAAGGCGTCATAACATCGCGAACTTTAACGATGCTAAATGAGTTTGCTTGCCATCGCTGCTTCGCGGTTGTTCTCGAGCCAGTAAAAAATACATCGGCGCGATTATTTGCAGACCTAGAGGACACAGCACTTCAATGCATGCTATGAAGCCTGTCGGGAAGAGGACCTGAACAATGGGCTGTTGGTGTGTGCGACCCTGGCCCTCAAATCAGGTCCTACATTCGAGTATGTTGCTGAAGCGCTCGGAAAATTGAGATATCATGACGTGTGTATGGGTAGAATTGCTATCTCACGGGACTACTCAAGGGCGGGAGAGGAACATGAGCTCGTTCTTTATGACTGAGATTCTCTCAATGCATCGACTTTCAGGGAGGGGTAAAAACCACTGGACACTGCTGCAAGGATCTTAGTTAATGTCATTCTCAGACGTTCAGAGGGTGCCAAGGATGATTTTGCGCAGCTTTTCTTGACTAATAATAAATTTTGGGGCTCATTAGCTGTCTCCATCTCTCTCATGGTTCGGAAGTTCGGCAACTGATGAGCTATGTCGGCGTTACCCGGGGGAATGGGAACCATCTTGCATGATGTGCAACTACATGCATCAAATGTAGGCTGCCAGGGTTTAAGAAACCAACAAGCTTACTACCTGGACCGCCGTCAGGAGGAGGAGGAGCGGTGGTGTCAGCGGGGGCAGGGACAGGGGCGAGTGGTGGAGGTTTCTGCTGTGGGCCACCACCAGAGTGATCCTCAGTGTCTGGCTGGTAGCTCCTGCTGGGTTGTTGATCAAAGACGCCCTGATGATCCTCCTGCCACTTCGACGATGATGACGACGACTCCGGTCCAGCCGAGTTTCCGATCGAGGCCCTGAGATCATCGGAGGACAAATTGAGGAGTCGCGGACGACCCCTGCCTCTTCGCTGGCCTCCGCGTTTGGGCGGACGCCCGGGCCGAACGTGCCGAACCGCAGCAGCTCCCACCGCAGTTTCACCGCTGACCTGCAGTGGCTCGGGCGGATTGGAGGGTGGCGGTGGTAGTGACGGTGATGGCAGTTGCGGTGGAGGTGGAGGAGGGGGTGGCGCCGGCGACGGCGACAACGAAGGATGAGGAGCATAGTCGGATGTGAGTGACTCTGCCGCGCGTATAGGATGCTGCAGCTGCTGCTGCTCCTCCTCTGGCGTCTCGTGGTGATGGTGGTGATGATGCTGATGTTGATGATGGGGGGCTGGTGTCAGCTGTTGTTGGTGGTGCTGATAGAAGGACTGCTGTTCAAGGGTCGGAGCAGCACTGGTATTGGTCGGGAGAGAATGGTAGGGGTTCAGTGTACCAGGCGGTTCCTGTTTGTGCGAAAAATCAAAGCCGTTGGCGTCGAGGGAGTGGGGTGACAGCAGGCGGGATTGCTGGGAGTGCGAGCGTGAAAGAATGGACTCCATCTTGGCCTGAAAGGCAAACGATGGATGGTAGAAACAACAACAACAACAACAACGGCAAGTGCATATGAAGTTATCACACTCAAATTCATGCGCGCACCATGGTGAAGACGACCAACCTTTTCGCTGGTGCCCATGCAGCTATTTCCTGACTGACTACAGGAACGAAACATGCGCTGCACTTCCGGAAATTCCCATACGCTGTCATCAGCTCAGACGCGCGCTGTGACCGGCAGTTCATACCTCGTCTGACAGTCAAATTGCTCTTACCTATGCTTTATTCTTTCTGTACAGAATAAATGGTTCCTACTAGTCTGGCTTCAATGTCTTTTTTCTCCAAAGAAACCGTGCCTGAAGGTAGCAGTTGCTAGGGTTTAATTTACTTTACCCCCTGCGGAAGCACTACCCCGAAGGCGGTGCCCCGTACCAGACATGTTCCACTGACAGAGGCACCAAAGCTAGTACAGAACAGGCTACTAATGTGTCCTTAATTGTACAGTTCAGGAAAACGTATTTTACAAAATAAAAATCGAAGCACAAGTCAGCGTCAACTGCTAGACTTGAGTAGTTAGTAAACTAATTTGACAGGGCCTTATGCATGCCGACAACGGATGAAACACGGTACCTTGGCTCAGTGACTAAAAACTGGGCTACTAAACGCTCAAGTTGCAAAGAATTCGGATTCGACAGCAAGACAGGATCTTCGGTAAATGCAACACATCAAATACACGCCACTTGAACTTGTTCCACTATCACATAAAATCAGCTGCCAATCATCTCAGGCATGACTAGACGCAAGTAAAGCTAACGCTGGCTTCGCCAGTAGCCACTGCTGTCTGAAACAGCAACTCAGGGTTCTGTGCCCAATAACTACCTCATTTGGGTGACTTCTGGCATTTCCCAAAAACCCGGATTCTACCTGCTGGTTGTATTGTTCTTGGCACGAACACTACTTAGACGCTACAGCTGAGCTCCTGTACTTTGCTTACGGCAACAACAGAGAGATATTTTCAATATGAGGTGGAAACATACTAGGAAGTTTTTCACGCAGGATGCCGACAGGTACTTCAGTCGGGGGGCTGGGGACTTCTGTGCAAGGCCCCCTTCGGAGGAGGCGGCGGGGTTGACACGCGCTGGCAGGCAGAGCGGCGACCAGGAGGCCATCCTGGGGGTCCTCACAGGTGCAGGCGATGTCAGCGAGGAACCTGTTTTACCGCCGCCGCCGCGTCGAAGGGCCGCAGCCGCCGCTGCCGCCGAACCACGACGCCCACGACCACGACCGCGACCACCGCGAACCACTGGCGGGGCAGGAGGCGGTGGCGACACGGGTACTGGCACTGGCGGGGTGTTGGAGTCCATCGGCTCAGCGACGGGTATGGGCCGCCGTATAACACCCGCTATATTTATCTTGCAGTCGACTAGAAGGGAAGAGGGAGAAGGAGAATAGAATAAAGAGAGATAGGGCCCATAAATCACCGTAGACAGTTGCGAGGCTTATTTTAGAGCTTTCTCCCACCCTCCCTTCCAACCAATCACCACACTTGGTTGGCAGAATGCCAGGAAGAAGGAAAGGAATCTGGTTTAGCTGTTTTCAGAAATATCTAATCGAGGATTTTGTGGATGTGATGGACCGAGGTAAATGGGATGAAACGCATAACGTGTACTTAGGTCACCTCTTGCTACGGATCACACTCGCATGCTCGAGTGCATTTCTTTGAAAGATAGCCTTCGGCTAAGTGAGGGGTGCTCGACGTAGCCTTCTTCAAAGTAAGATTTTATTTTACAGCTCACTTAAGAAAGATGGAAAACCCTCTTGAGTTCCTGGCCGGCCTTCTATTATTGTGGCATCTTAAGGCATGTAATCAAGTGAAATCCTATTTGCTCGGGTTAACTAAATCTTGGCCAATTTTAGAAAAAAAAGGAAACAGTTTTTTACCAAAATTGAAACATTTGATCCCGAAAAAAATCCTAGAAACTATTCGAACGGCCGTTTTCTCCATGCTCTTTTACTCAAGTTGTTTGCAGGGACAGGCGTTGTGTGGTGCCACAACAATGTGCTCATTTGACACGAAGCTTCGCACTCGCTAAATTTTATTTTTATCATTCTAATCGACACAATGTTACCATCATAAGCTCCTTCGCAGTTCACTGTCGACTACGCGTTGTCATCTTTGCAATGGGTAGGTATCAGAGTCACCTAAATTTTCAGGAGGCGGGTCACCTACTGTGACTACTGCGTAAAAAATGCTTCAACAAAATCAACAGCTTCCTGTGCACGTCGGGGATGATGACAATTCAATGAGGCTAACAGTACTGCAGCTTGTGCCGTGTGTTTCTGCGCATTACGACTTTGACAAAAGAAAAAAACAGACGTTAATTTCAAGCAACCTCGCGCCTCGCCACTTCAAAATGTGACACGCTTTTTGCTGTTACTATTCACAACTTCATAAAGTCGGATATCGAGGTGCTTGCAGGTGAGAGACAGGCCACCGCATAAAAGTTCTCGTAGTGCGGCGACATCCGAGTTAGTAAGGATTAGTTGCTTTCGGTCGAAGGAGCAAAATGTGGCACGCGTGACGGGGGTATGAAGTAAAATCAAGACGTAGCCTTTGCAGTGGAACGCCACGGCTGCGGAACGACAGCAAATCAGAGACTGCATGAATCTAACCACAATCAAGGTCACCGTCCCAACTGCAGGATAATGGTACCTTTGGACGTGCATGGCTAAATAACTCAATGAGGCGCAGTTGCCAGACACAGCATTAGCCCAGTGAGTTGTGTGTAAACCGACTGATGAGTGGACTGGGAGTCAGGCGGTGGCGTCTTCTTCTAATTCTCTGTGTGAATCCTGGTGGGTCAGGTCGTGCTGTGGGACGCGCAGACGGTTTCGCCGACCGTCAGCTACTGCGCCTGATCTCGTCTCCGGTTTTCTGGACTATGTCATGACACCGGGCTCGGATGGGTGAGCAAAGAGAGGGCGGCAGATGCTGTGCAAGTCTTAAAACTAAATCAGGATCAAGTCACCGTCCCCGCACCACCCGGTTTTGGAGCATACGATACGTATCATCTAAATAGACGGTCGAACTATCAACTTCCAATATCCTTGATAAGAACCCGAACCTAGTGAAACCTCAATCGAAAAGGGTGCATTTGTGTTCCAAGCGCAAGCAGGGACGAGACTAGACTTACCTTCGAAGCGTGTGGCAAGTTGGTCCATCTCCGCCACAACGGATTCATCCAGAATGGTTCTTGTACGTTTTGGTTGTTTAAGCAGAGCCTTTACCTCCCGCTTGCTCAGCTTCTTAGGTCGGTTTTGTGAACTATTGGTGTCCTCTGTAAGATGGGGAAAAATGAAGTTTTCAAAACTGAGGCGGAAACTGTGATATTTGGATAAATGAAGAGAGTTGCGTTCCAAGATGATATGAAAAAAAAAGATCTTTGAAAAATAGAGTCGTATTCGTGAATTTTCGAACAGGTAGCATTTGTTCGTCGTCAGACGAATTGAAAAGCGAGGGCTGGCACTGTGATATTTAATCCACAGTTGGGGCAATGTATAAAAAGAAACCCTATCGACGACTTTGGAAGGTGTGTTCATAATATAAAAACTGACACTGAAATGGTTCTAAATATTTCATTTTGGCTGTCTAATTCAAGAAATTTCTGTCGCAGTTTCGAACTGAAAACATATGCAATTATATGAAATTACTTGCAATTTATTCTCGAAACGTCAACCAGACCATTTTTGTCAGAATGAATTATGAGTACGATTGTACAACTTACGCAATAAAGCAATGTGGAATACTGTATGGAACTTTTACAGGTAGAAGAGCACACAAAAGTATAAATCTCACTTGCCTTGGGGGTGCGAGTCGGTAGGCATTGCGGCAGTTGTACTAGGGTTCGCATGTATGGCTGAAAAGGTTTGACAGAGGTCTGGTCAACAACTTACTAAAAGAAACTCTTCTTTTCGGGGTGTCTTCACAGGTGAACATTGAAATTCCCACATTTACTTTGGCACGACGCTGACTGCCTTCGATTTAAAAATATGCAAAGCATGACACACTGGTGTGGCACAATGCGTTAGGTATAATAGAATGCGTTGCTGTACAGCTATGTCAAGGCAATGATTTGTGATGATCGTTCATCCTGTTAGAGGAAAATTTGTAGGGAAGGCTGGCTGATATTTCGGTTGATGGGTGTCTGTAGTGCCCACAAGACGCTTTCAGCAAGCGTTAGATGTGAAAAAGGTAATCGCCGAGTAGCAACGCCAGTGCTACCAGGGTGCAGAGAGCTGAGATGGGGCCTGTCGATGATCTTATAAAAAACCGCAAAGCCCAAAGACGACAATGTGGCATGACGAGCGTCAACCGGCATTAATTAATTGCCTGCAATTAGTGCTGCCATGAGGCCTGGGCTTCCATTTAAATCCAAGTTGAGGGTTGACGCATCCAAATCGCGCCAGCCCCTAGAACTACATAACATGGAGCCGGTCGGATCTGTTATGACCAGTAAGGTGAATATCAAGCAAACGGAAGCACAGCTTGTTAGACATGCTACGAAAAAATACCTTCGAATATCCAGGCACATATTTTGGAACGAAATACTGCTGATTTGAACCGAAAGGATCAGTCTGCCATCGTTATCACTGGGTCAAGGCATGTTACCAGACTGTCATTTACCACAATGGATGAGTACAATGGCTTTATGCGCTTACCGTCATCTTCAGAGACAGAGTGTTGTGACTGAGGTCGATACATATGATCTTGAGTGTTTGTTTCCTGATCGCTGCTGTCATGTAGTGAAGTCGAGTGTTCTGGCGAGTCGTGCATCTGTCTTGGCTTCGTCGCCTCGGTAGCCCTGGTGCCACAGCAGACATCCGGCCATGATGGCTGCTTGTGGTTGCACGACTGTGGTAGCTTTTCATTGGGTTTGGGAGAAACTGCCGGGAGGGGTGAGCGCTGGGTCGGAGAGGCGGTAGATCGTAACTTCGACGGCGGACGACCGACACGTCGAACTGGTGTCAGTGTTTGTGTGGGGGTCGGCGTTTTTACTCTCCGTGGGCTTGTGGCTGGGGGACTGGTTTTTAGGGCGCTTCCGCGCTTCTTACACCCCCGTTTATTTGGCATTTCTAGTCAGTTGGGAAGAACTAAAAGGCAAAAGTTGATTCACTGGTACCCGACGTGCGATTAACGCGTGTAAACTATCAGTACGTACAACACCCTGATGCGATTCTTGCCTTTAAATGTCATTTAATCCATGCAGAAAGGGTGAAAAACCTACTATTTTAATCTATTGACTGTTTATTGTGTAGGAAGGTAACCGGAAATATTTTCAAGATAGGCGAGCTTACGCCTAAGAGATCACGAAACATTCCTGGTGTATTTGCGTATAAATTTATTCAAAGACACACCAACATTAGGCTTCAGACAGGATTGAGAAAGCGCGCATAAAAGCAGGTGCAAGACCAACAATCTAATGTTGGTCGTTGCGCAATGACGTCAGGCAGTGTCGCAACCATACACAGACATGAACCAAATGGACAGCAGCCAGATGTCTGTTTCATGCAAATATCAATGTGAGCAACTGGCAGGGTCAGCCCCGGAGGCGTAGGAGGGGCACTAGCTGTGAGACCTTAAACTGCATACATACTGTCCAATGCATCGGGTAAAAAAACTGTCGGTGCGGAGTCTGGGCATAGGGATCAGGCAAGTACTTAACCACTATCAGACTTTCATGGGTATTGCCAACAGCATAGTGAAATCTAGTAGGACTTATTGTCTCAAATGATCGTTTCCGTAAATCCGAGATGTTTGCCACAATGAGATGAAAGAGAAGGCGTGTGGGGCAAAAAATCCCAAAAGAAAAGTTGTCGCTTGACAGTCGTGCTTAGAGACTGTTGCAAGATAAAAACGACAATCATTCTAGGGCATGCAAAATATGAGTCAACTATGGAGGTAGGTCTGGCAACACATCGTAGGCAGTAAGTAAAAGAATATATCTAAGAGCAAATTTATGCCTCTATAAGACAGATACTGACCGTCAACGCCTAATACTTCCAGCAATGCTAGCAGTAAAAGACTGCAGGGGTCAGAGCAGACTGAACATCAAGATAACACATCAATGTACATATGTACATCCCGGTTTAAGTCGATAATGGCATATGATGGCGTCAAAGTAGTCAACTTGAGGCGTAGATAACTTCTAATGCACCTCTAGCATCAAGATCTTTGAGTATGCTGTGCCAGCAGGCTCAAATACATTCCTGCGGTCGGCTGCTGACTCACGTTAATGAAAGGGGATCAATCGTGATCCTGTTAAGCGGCAGTAAGGACTTGTTTGAATCCGCGGCGGTTGATTGCTTCATAAATGCATTTACTTAGTTCAGCTGACACTGGAAGAGTGGAAATGAAGACATGGTCTTATATTAGGGCTTTAGTTGCACATCTTTGAAGACAGGATAACACTAACTTTAAATAATAATGCACACGCAAAAGTTACGTGTACTGCGATCAACGCTGAATTCTGTTATGAAGGTCTATAAAGACGGGTGCTTCTGGACATTTACTGCACAATAGAAAATCTGTGTCCAAGGCAGACCAGAACAATTACTTAGTCATCTGGAATCGGTGTTAGTTTATACAGTTCCGGAGAAGCTGGATCAAATAAAGCCTCCGAAGCCTTTAGGAAAGGCTATTTGGATTTCGAAGAGGGAATTCAATTGCAGAAGTCTGATCGTGGGCGTTGTTGGACAACGGCTACCGAATCATCGAACGAGTGATCTTCGGAGAGATCCACAGTGTGGGTAATGGTTTTGACGTGGCGTTACTTAGATGGTAAATGCAGTACACCATACCTTTGTCTTTTCCTGCAACAACTTAAGTCAGAGCTAACGCCTTTGTATATAGCATTTTAGCTTGGTTACTTCATACGCCGATGAACAACTCTTAAGTGCTGGGCAGCTATGAAAGCGCGTTGTTTATAAAGGGTCTGCTATTATTTCGGCGTCCGAACTGTTGAAATAACTGTCACGTGTGTCTACTTTAGCAGATGAGCTACGATAGACGTTTAGCTTTGTCGGACGGTGTTTTTTTGTATGCCTCACTTGATACGGCACACGAAATCGACCACGTTGCATGGAAATAGATGCTGGATGTGGTGTATTTATGTTCGATGGGGTTTTCATTTTTTAGGTGATCGCAGTTGTGCGTTTGTAAATCGAAGAATAAGCATGGTTAGCGAGCACAGTACACTAGTCCAACGGTCAGTGGATATTTGTCGGGGTGCCCTCAGATTCGGGTAACTGTCTTGTAAAAGGCATGATATATTTTAAGGAGTAAGAATGGCAGTATGATTGACCGGAGACTTGACACAGTACCAGTTATAGACAGAAAATAACCCGCAAATTCTAACTTTTGCGAAAAACATACCGATGGGTGCCTCCATTGTTTACTGGTAGGTCCCTAATCAGAAGGATCGGAAGAGTGCAACGCAAACTTCCGTAAGAGCATAGACTTATGCAATGTGCTTTTCAATTACTTGCAAATCATTTTGCACTCATCCACGGGTTGAATTTCACAATCTTTGGTAGACTTTGGCCACGACTGAGATCCTAATAACAACACTCCATACTATTCAGTGGCAGGAAATAAATGGCCTGTTATTTATTCACTGCCACCACTACCTGGATAAACGACATACTCAGATGGAACTTGCAAGAGCCACATATATTTTTGAATAACCTTTTAATCATGTTTTTATGCGGAAACGCAACGCGAACAAAAAATAAAATAAAAATGATATAAACAAGGTTGGAAATGTAAAAATGGTTACTTGCACCATTCTTAATAAATTAAACAGTAACAGCCAACTACTAACTCTAAATGGGCAGAACGAGGGGAAGGTTAAGAAAGTACAGTTTTCGTGGATTTTCACAAGGGGTGCGTATGCAAGTGAACGGCTATCGTGTTCATTCATTCAGACAGTTTTGTGCACGTTAAGGGTGCGAGATTTAAAGTTATGTAATAAAAATTATTGTATATAAATTTAACAAAAATAGTTTCAGGCAAATAAATAGCGAAAAAACTATAAATTTACTCGCAAATCACCAACGGACAGTAAAATCGCAGCATTTCGTGCAGAGAAGGTAAATGAGTAATGCACTAATTAAAACAATAAGGGCAGGCGGCCATTGACAATTTCACGGAAAACAACTGAACGTTCCACTTTACCATGCACGCAAGTTGCAAAAGTGGTCAAGAATGCGCATACTTGAGCGTTACGAGTGTTAGGTCATGGAGAAACTTATATATGCTCTGTTTCTGCACGACTACTTTTTTCAAGTAGATTTTATCATATTCGCAATAGATTTACACTAATAAATCTTTACCACCAATACTTCTGAATTGAAACACTCGCTAAACTCTCAAAAAATTATGTGGTTTTAAAGAATTAGAAGTCTACTGTTGTCCACGTGGTAAGGAAGCGAGAGGAAGAAATAAGGAACTTTGTCGGATTGGGATGACTTCGCAAGCTACAGCACTTCTGTCATCGCATGGAAGGAAAAAGCAACAGAATATTATCAGTAATTAAATAAGGCCAATTTTGATGGAGAAAATAAAAATACTATTGAACAAAGTATGAAAATATAAACTGCCGTCAGTGGTCTTTTTGTCCAGGTCAATTTGGCCTATAATTTATGCAGTTCACTTTATTCGGGGAATTAGGCACGAGCCTTTAACTATGCTATTTGCCACGTAAAATTAACTGCAGTTTTCATAAAAAAGTTTTTTTGCAAGAGTTGGAACGGGACTCTAGTATGTGCTATTTTTTCGTGAGTTTCAAGAGCAAATTTAAGTGCCTCTTGGCGTCGATTCATTTTCAAGAATATTTTTATGGACAATGCTGTTCTAGCGCTAACAACTAAAAATTCCAATTTCCATATACCTGTTCGGGCTACTTTGAAATCATTCGTGACATCACAGCATTTCATGGAATAAGGCAAAATTTTGCATCCCAGGTATGTGTATAGATTGAGTAGAAGCAGGTTTGATCACCGGAATTTTTTTCGCCCAGAATATGTGGTGTTGGAGCAAAAAATGAAAAGAGAATAACAGAATTGGAAAAACAACGAAAAGACAATGAGAGATATCGCCAAATAAGGGACTGACAAATAGTCTATGTCGAAAGAGCATTGCTTTGGCCGAAGTTAGTCACTGTGATAGACTAACTACGCCGTCCTAGAAACCAAAATAAACTCCTTTAAGCTGTTCATCTTGAATGCTAGATTCCTGCTTAATAAGATGACCTTGCTCCAGAAAGGGAGTTTTTACCACCACCCATACATTGCCATAGTAACAGTGACATGGGAAACACCCTACGTAGCTGACTTTGAACTCTGTCTTGCAGGCTGTGTCTGCATGATGTATTTATGTGTATATTTAAGGGTTACGGGCAAGGAATGCCCTTGAGGACGCTAGTAATGTTAAGCAAACAATGTTATTCTTAGAGTTAATGTGCCGTTGGTGGAGGATATGTGATACCATGGCAGAATTTTGAGTGAATTTTTACGGAACACAATGAAAACAGTCTAGAGCCAGAAAAATTGTTTACGATTCTGGCAGTAGGAAATCGTGTTGTAAAAGTTGTTGTAAAGTTGTCAAATAGAATGACCTCGAGTCTTCCTTTAAACTCCGCTATTGTGTCAGCGGAAATCGTCTCGCTTGATAGCATGTTCCAAGGTCGGACCACGCGTTGATTGAAGAAATATTTTCGGAGGTATAATCGAGTGCGTTCGTTTGTGACCTTGTAAGGATGGCCAGGCATGTGAGTTGTGGTGGTTAATTCGAAGAAATCCTCCAATTTTAGGGAGAAACTGTGGCCCCGGATTATTTGGAATGCCCAGAGCAGGCTGCACTGCACGTTCCTGTAAGACAAAGAAAAAGGTTAAGTTTGATCAATCTCTCCTGATATGGTAAGTCCCTGAGACCATCGACCATCTTTGTTGCCCTGCCTTGCACTTGCTCAAGAAAGTCCATATCATTCTTCAACTACGGTGTCCAAACTGGCATTCCGTATTCTAAATGTGGCCTCACAAAGGCGACAAATATTTTCCCGAAGAGTTCAGGTGGGAAGATTTTGAACGTTCGTCTGATCCAGTGCAGGAAAGTAGTTGCAGTCTGGATGGCC
Source organism: Ligula intestinalis (assembly GCA_036362985.1). Taxonomy (NCBI): domain Eukaryota; kingdom Metazoa; phylum Platyhelminthes; class Cestoda; order Diphyllobothriidea; family Diphyllobothriidae; genus Ligula; species Ligula intestinalis. The sequence continues at coordinate 28,978,521 of JAYGXS010000008.1, forward strand.
TTTTTACAGTGCCCTGTTGTCATCAAGTTCGCTGTTGTCCATATACACAGGTCTTTGTGTGTATGAACCTTTTTTAATGCGGTACCATTGATAAAATAACTGTGCTTTGGCGACACTTGGATACATTTAAGCTAAGAAGCCACGTGGATGACGAGATAACCAGTTTATCGATGTTCGACTGTAATCTCTTTGCGTCGTCGGCGCAGCTAACTTCAGCCCATACTTTTATGTCATCCGCAAACATGACGGCTGCGCAATTAACCTCAGGCAGCCGTTTACGTAAATCAGGAATAGCAGCAGACCCAAAACTGAGCCTTGTGGTACAACACTCTACACCTTTGTCCATTACGAGTTTGGGGTTCCAACAACGACCTTCTGTTCTCTTAGAGACAAGAAACTTCAGATCTATTTATACGTTTTGTTTGAATTCCCATGCCACAAATCTTTTTGAGAAGAAGCCTGTGTGGTACACTATCGAAGGCCTATTTGAAGTCGAAAAATATGACATCAATTGGATAGCCCTTATCTGCGCCCTTTGTCAACTTCTCCTGTGAGTAAGGAGCACTAGAGAGGCAAGAGCCTCCTGGGCGAAAGCCATGCTGTCCATCACACAGTATTTTGTTGCTTTCCAGGCATTATATTAAATTTTTCTTTATAATGCGCTTCATTATTTTGCAAGCGATACAAGTTAGACTGACAGGATGGTAATTTGCGCAATCAAGTCGTTAAATTTCCCTATAGATCGGGATGTATCAGAAATATAAATACTAATGATGTAAATCTTAATCTCACTTAGATATTCGACAAACGAAAGGCCAAATGTCTTCTGCCGATGCACTTGAATGACGATGGTGCTTCGCAGCTGCCTCGACCCACCTCAGACATCTGCAACGTCCCATCTAATTAGCAAACTTGTGCCACTGGACAATGATTGTAATCTCCGTATCGAGCAGAGCCACGCATACGGCCGATGCCATATCATCAGCTGATATTTTCACCTTCAAACTGACCGCGGCTAAGTATACCTCAGTTAAAGGACATTACAGTTTTTTCCAGACCCCAAGTATTCTTACTATAAAACCGTAACACCTACAATTTATTGCTATTTTATCTCATGTTTTCCTCGATTTGTTCCCTAGAAGTCAGGTTTTTTTCACTTAAAACAAACTCCTTATTTCGCACACTATTGACCTAGCAAAAGACCAAAACAAATACAATGGTCACTGCGAAAGAAGGGGTTTGGGTTAGGTTTTTTCCTGCCTTCCGGGGTTTTTTGACGGCGCCAAAGATGTGCTTTACAAATAAACCTTATTATTATGACGTTTGCCGCCTTCCATTTTTCCGGGAGTTTGCCTTCTTCAAAAGATCTCTTGAAGATGGCAGCCAGAGATTTTTACAGTTTGGTAGCTAATTCTCTTAGTGCTAGTGCAGGAATTTTGTCCGGCCCAGATGACTTGGCAGGCTTAAATTTGAGTAATTCGGCCCTGAAAGTATTGTGTGAAAACCCTACGTCCTCTTTTTTGTCAATGAGGAGAAGGGTAAGGGTACAGTTATCGGTCGATGAGCGGATGTACCGTCAGAAAAAGTTGTAGGTTCTCGCATGAAGACGGATTCAAAGAAATCGGAGAGGAGGGAGGCTTTCATCTGGTCTTTGGTCACCAGTTGTCCATCGGCTGATCTTAGGGCAGGGATCAGTTCCTACAATCTCTTCGTGCTTCGTATGTAACCGTACAATACCTTTGGGTGTTCCAACGACTTGTGTAGTACGTTCAACTCGTATTTATTGCGCAGTTTAGTAGCTTCTCTTTTACAAATGGTACGCTGTTGCTTATACTCCCTTAAGTGTTCATCGGAGCCGGTTAATCTGTAGCGCCTCCAGAAGCGGTTCCTTTTTTTTAAAGTGGCCTGCAAGTTTGAGTTCATCCATTTCGGGCGATTTGTACTTGTTTTTCTTCTATAGGGACAGCTGAGCCAAACAGTCCTTTTCAAAGTCGAGCTAAAGGTCATTCACTGTTCATTTGCCCCACCTTGGAGATCTGTTTCCCATGATACCTCTGACATTTCTCTTCTCATAAGTGGGTAGTCACCCTTCCAAATGTTACTTTCACGTGTCGGAGGAGTAGGGTTTGGGAGGTCGAGGTGAAGCGCTGGTTTCGAAATTTCAGCTAAGTCATCAGTCTTATATAAATCGATTTATCTAAGAGAAGATACGACTATAAGTCTTTCGTTTTCTTATATAATTTATCCGTAAGTACCAGTTCTTACGCTTGAAAAATCTGCTTCCATTCCTTTTATTGGTTTGGTCTCTGCTTGCTTACCTAGCATTCCGTTAACCATCTGTTTTGCTTTCAGCAACTTATGTAAGCTTGAACAGTTCGTTTATTCTGAATTCCCAACTGTTTTCGTGATAAGTCTACTTGTTGCTTCGAAAAGTATGAAGGCGACATTTTCATTCAGTAGGAAGCCACAGAATTCCAAACCCAAGCGGTGTCTGTGAAAGGCAAACATCATTACTGATATCAGTCTTCAGCCTGATCTGACTGCCGAGCAAATAGATTTGTCTGAAATGAAAAATTGCAGCGAGTTTATGTTGAAATTTGGGTCAGTTCTCTCAATCCTTGGGACCCTATTTGATGGGAATATCGCTGCAGTTTCCTCTCAGGAATGCAAACGTTTAGATAGTCTCGTTAATTTGGTCGCAAGTGAGTCACAGGATAGACAAAAAAGGTCGTACAATTTTATTCTGAAAAACGTTCCGAAATCAATTAGGCCAATGGACGTTGCAATGCATTTCCTCTGCTTCTGTGGATTTAACTATAAAATAGCAGAGGCTATAAGACTGTCATCTCGCAGTAAAAACCCACCCATTTTTAGTCAAGCTATTTTCACCCATTGAAATAGACGCCATTTTTAAACAGCAAGAGCTTGTTTCCAAATATCTGAGAAATGCAATGTATTTCCTCTGTCATGATCTCACTCCAATGGAGCGAAGAATAGCGTCAAGTTCTTCGAATAAAATAGTAATTTCATCGCAACCGGCTCAAGTTCCTGGTCGTAGCCCTAGGAAGCCTAGCGAGCCATGTACTTTTATTCCTGCCAAATCTAGATTACTGCTCCCCAGTACAGCAACTGTCTCATCCCCCTCAATTCACCAGACATCCCCGTCTACTTCCAACTTTAATGCTTCCCCAGTTGCCATAGCTAGTAATTCCGGTAGCCCTCCTAGAAATTTCGAAAATCCTTCTACGTCAGGTAGACCAACAGCTTCCATACTCGATCAGAGTCCTCCCAAACCTTCTATTAAAGCACCCAATTCAGGTCGTCGAAAGGGTGGGATCCGGAACTCAACCGCGAGCATGCAGCCTTTCCAAACACTAAC
>JAYGXS010000008.1:28987398-29082671 GCA_036362985.1 Ligula intestinalis
ATATACCAGCCAAGTTCTTGAAAGAATTTGCAAGCGAACTCTCAGAGCCCCTAGCGCATATCTTTCGTTCTTCATTTGAACTAGGAACACTGCCATTTGAATGGAAAATGACAAATATTTATCCGATATACAAGGGCGGAGCCAGAACGAAGGTCAACAATTACCGGCTCGTCAGCCTAACTTGCATTTGCTGTAAGGTGATGGAAACGATAATTAAGAAGACAACAATGGAGTTCTTGGAGGAGAACAACCTACTGTCAGGGCTCCAACACGGCTTGAGAAAGAACCATTCTTGCCTTTTCAGCCTTCTACTCTCCACTGAGCAGTGGACTCGCGCACTAGATGAAGATGGTAAGGTTGACGTCATCTATATGAACTTAAAAAAGGCATTCGACAGCGTCTCACATAAGCGTCTAATGTATAAATTGTCAGAAATTGGCATAAGAGGAAACCTGCTGGCATGGATCACAGATTTTCTCACAGGGCGATCGCAAACTGTGTGCATCGGTGACTCAAATTCAAACCCTACATCTGTGCTGAGTGGCGTCCCCCAAGGCTCTATCTTAGGGCCACTGCATTTTCTTATCTATATCAACGACTGTGTCAACGACCTGGGTTGTAGCGCTATCATGTTTGCCGACGACGTCAAACTCTGGAGAGCCATCAGGTCTGACGCCGATAGGAAAGCGCTTCAAGAGAGTCTCAATCGACTTAGCTGCTGGTCTGCTCGTTGGCTTTTAAACTTCAACATTAGTAAGTGTGTGGTTTTAAGACTCCGTACTAGAAGGACTGATGAGGAGAATGATTCCTTCCAATACCTCCCGATGGGCACCCGCTTTCAAATGTGAACGAACAAAAGGATCTTGGTGTTCTAATAAATTCCTCACTGAAACCATCTACTCAGTGTGTAAAGGCAGCTAAACGCGCGACACAGGTGCTGTTTGCGATTAGGCGGGGATTCATCAACATTGACAAGGAGCTCTTCAGGAAAACCTACGGAGCGTTTGTTCGGTCCCACTTGGAGTATGCTGTCCAGGCCTGGCGTCCGTGGTTCAAGACGGATTACCTGCACCTGTAACGAGTGCAGGCGAGGGCTACGAAGATGGTCAAGAATCTTGGTCACCTGGCTTATGAAGACAGACTGACCGAACTTGATCTTTTCCCTCTCAATTATAGGCAACTCCGCGGGGACCTCATACAAACCTACCGTATTGTTAGAGGCCAAGACTGCGCCCTAGAATTTGATGATTTTTTTTCGAATTGGCTCGGACTGACCAGCTGCGAGGTCATCCTTTTAAACCACAGAGGAAACCGGCCCGAATCGACGTTCGACGAAACGCCTTCTCTCAGAGGCTCATTGGAGCGTGGAACGGACTCCCGGAAGATGCGGTCCTCTCAGATACTGTTGACATTTTTAAACACAAACTTGATTCTCATTTGCTGAGAAACTGTGGCAGATATAATAAACAAAGTGTCAGTAGCAGCACCTTGCAACTGGCTCACACTTATCGCTGATGTTAAGCCTACATTTGTACATTTGTATTATGTACTATTGTTACGGTGGACCTATTATGCGATTTTGGTTATGAATAGGGAGCTCAAGGGCGAAAGCCTTCTTCCCTTAATAAAGTGACTTAAAGTGACTTGAAAGTGACTAATGATCGTCTCCAATGCCCATAACGGAACAGTTTTGCTATGAAAGGTCGAGGCGCCATGTGCAACACCCCTAGTAGCAGTTTACGTCTATGGAAGGTCTATAGAATCTCTATCCATAGAGATTCTCATATCTATTCGTAGTCTATTTTGGCCACTTTTTAGCTATCTATCTAATTTCTATTTATAGATATTCATAGCGATCGGCCATAAAGGCGGGTTTTGCTTGGCATTAGACCCCTTTTCGTGTCAGAACGACCCATTTATTACGTTTAAACCCCCCTCATCCAAAATTATCATAAGGCGGAAGACGGTTTGTAATTCTAATAGAAACGTTTATTAAAATATTATAAAAATAAAAATTTTCAAGTAATCTTAGCGTCAGTGCGAGTTTCATTTTCTTATTGTTATCCTGGACTTCCCCTGATGGGCCAGCCGTTCTTTCTAGAAGAAATGTAAACGTTTAGTTTGTATACGTAGACTTACCATTTGGCGCAGATGCCTTTTGAAGGCGTGCAATGCGCTGATTTTCGCTATCTAACATTACTTTCAAACGCCGCTTGACGGCCTCCTCCAGCTCGGACACTTTATGTTTCTTCTCGCCATTCCAGGCGCCGAAGAGGCCTGAGTATAAAAGGTCTCGCTAATGTATCAGGAGACCTACCCATAATTAACTTGTAAAATGGGGATTTCTCAAGGGAGTGTTTACACTTTTTCCCTTATAATTCACGTGTAAACTTATTGCATTGCCGAATACTGCGGCGAAAATCCGCTTGACGAAATCATCAAGCTTACTTCCGCCCAGTCCATCCAGATAGGTAATCTGTGGAAAGTAAATTTAACCAAATGTGCTGCTTACCAAGTCTTTGCGGAATTTATCATCCTTTAACTGGGTATTTAGTTTCGGGAAGTTGGCACCTAAGATGAGCCACATATGAGTGTTCACTTTCTCCTAAATAGGCACCCCATCGATTGCCAACTGCACGTCAACGTTCTCAGGCACAGATTCTGCATTACTCGGCAGAAGTTGGCGCAGTTTTAGTTCTAAACCTATGTGAACGTACTCACAGCTGCCCATCGGTACAACCTTTAAGTCGTACGTTGCCTTCAACAGCCTCTTTTCGTTAGTTGGCAAGTACGGTATGAGTGGCCTAATTATGTCCATTAATTGGCGCAAAGGAGCGTGTTTTATGTGGTTTCGCACGGCCCATTCTCGCAACGACTGCACATAGCAATTCTGCGCCGTTTCCGTGCTAACAGCCTCCTCGATCGCTTCCTCGTCTCCTGTAAGAACCCAATCATCACTAACTGTGGTCAACGACTCCAGAATATCATCACTTAATTCACTATCAGAGACGCTTGGGCTCTCAAGTTCTGCATTTACGACCATAAAGTCGGCTTACGCTCTCGCCTCTTCCACAGCCAACATTTCCTCCTCAAAATACTTCCTCAAACGGCGTTTTCGCGTACTCCTGGATTCACCCTAAAACATTGTTAAAAAAAACCGTTAAGATCAGAAATATCATAGGGAATAACAACAGAAATATTATGGAATAGCAGTGGATTTGTCAGGCAGTAGTTGCAGTACGCATACACGTTGCACGCCACGCACGTCAAATAATGCGGTTATGCGCGCGGACGGATGTCGCAATGCACTTCAAGTGCGCCAACCAATCAGATGCAGCTTGCATTATTGCAGCAACCAATTACGTTACAGCATCGCGTATATCTATTACTAGCCTGTGAACGTGCATCAATTAGATATCTAGTTGCTACTAGGGGCCACTGGGCGAAGGCCTGCAGATCCTTTTTTATCAGCTCGAGAAAGATGTTGCGACCAGCCGGTTTATATCGATAAGCGACTTTTAACTTGCTACCAAGCGAGACGGTTTCCGCTGACAAAATTGTGGAATTTAAAAGAAGACTTGATGTGATTTTATTTGACAAAAGGCGACTTTTACAGCACGATTTCCTACTGCCAGCAATGTGAACAATTTTTCTGGCTTAAGACCGTTTTCATTCTTTTCCGTGAAAATTCACTCGAAATTCTGTTATGATATCATATGTGCTCCCCCAGACTGCAAGAATAACCTTGTTTGCGTTACATTAATAGGGTCCTCAAGGACATTTCTTGCCTGTTACCTTTAAAATATACATATATACAAATCATCAGCGTACATGAAGGGTCTACCATACTGAAAAAATCTGGAACGTCGTTGACAAAAAGGCAAAATAGGAGCGGTCGAAGTACACTTCCCTGTATAACTCCACTCCTCACATGCCGTGTTACATCAAAACCCATTCTCCCCTTTAACAAAATGCAACAGTGCTTCGTTTGGGTTTCTCGCACGCATCACTTTCTTAAGCAAATGCCAGCGCGTTAACCAGCTTTGCACCGAGCGTATGAAGAAACCCGCAAAATGTAGAAAAACCAGAACCATCTAGTTTCTCATTGGTCAGTTGTGATTGGTGTGCATCAGTGGTTGCGCTTTCCCTCGTGCACGATCTCCGATGTCGCTGAAGCTTTTGAGGGCCATAGGGCCTGCGAGAGCTCTGATTTGTGCCAGGAATTTTAGCACAGGATATTTTAAAGTCCACTCTCGATTAATTGCCGGATTTCATACAGAGCCATGGCTAACTTCCGTTAGAAAACCAGTAAGTAAACTTTCGCGGCCGCCGACGCGTCCATTCACTCTGCTCTCTGCGGCAATCACAGTGCAGGAGTTATACTTTTTATAATTTAATGCATAACTATATAAATCACATAATCTAGCCTTATATAAGGTGTTAAAAACGTTGCAACGATGCATTGTAGTATAATATATATCCATCATGATACAGACATCATGCATACGATGAGATATAGTGAGCGGAGTTACTGAACACGCTAATAAGCATTAGCAGCCGAGTATGAGAGAAAATGGATTAGATGTGTTTAGCGTTTTCTTAATGATAACACAATTTTAATTTAACAGTGCTTCACGTGTGAATAATATGTGGGGAGGTTTGCAAAAATTACACATCTCTAAAACTCGGCAGCTGAAGGGAATGGTCAGCGTAGTGCGTTTATGACGAAGGAAGAAATGCTAAGCCACTGAAGCACCAGACCCCGTGAAACAACAAGCACCGGTCATCCACACTCACAGGACCAATTTCTCCGAGATCAACACGAGAGTTGGCAAAATATTACGGTTAGCCAATCATCGCACACTCTTATTTTAATAAATACTGTCTACAGCCCAATGGGGCGGATTTTAGTTATGTTTTGGGCAGGTCATCGCACAAATATCTAGACTGTCGGCGTCGTCATTACTTTCTACAGCATCAGTGTCGCCAGTCAGAGCCAAGCCACTAACCATCACGAACAAACTTCCGTTTCCCCACTTGAATATGACTTCACCTTCACCAGGGAAACATTAAGCGCAATAAAGTGGTGTAATAGAAGATAGAAATAATTCATTTGACCCCCTTGTGAAAACACGGCGGCCTCAGTTAAATTAGACACCACGCCAGCAAGATAAAGGCTTTAGTACAATCAAAATTCCAGCCAACGGAGTTAAAAAGCCCCGCCGGAAGCCACGAGTCTAATCAAATTTGATTAAAGTTACCCACCCAGCCTGCTGCAGCGTATGGAATCCGCCAATTATGATAAGTTAGCAGGATTTCCTAAGCAATCAATCTAGAATCCACCAGATGACTACCAGGCGCGAGTCATTTGTTGGGGTTTGGGCAGGTTTGAATAATTCGGTATAGTCGCTTGTGAAAATTTGACGGCCTTGGTAGGATTAAAGCCCATACAGAAAGGCCTAAGTACAGCCACGCTCTAGCCAACTGATGTATGAGACTCCCACCGGGAGCCCGCCAAGATTTTCACAAGTGGGTCAATTGAATTATTCAATTCTACCAAAAAACATTGACTACATACTAATAAGTTGCTATCGTTCGCGCCTTACCAGGGGCTCCGTTTATCCGTGCTCTAGGCCCTCCCGTGCGTTACGTCAACTTCATGGTCTGTCCACTGACTTGAGTAAATAGCGCTACTCGAAATAAGCTTTACTACTTTTAGCATGAAAGTCATTGCCCATCTCAGCAAAGAAAGCAATCTTTTTCGCGTGGTTTACGAGAATTTGCAAGGTTCAGTAATGCAGCCTTATTAATTACGCCATTTATCTCTAACCGTCCTTAATACCGACCTCTTTTCAACGGTCTAAGACAACAGACGTGGTTCTTGGACGCCAGGCAGTGCTATGCAGTGTTAGATAAGTCTGCCCTCACATTGATTGCAGTTTCCTATCCTTCCTTGTTGTTCCGGAAACTTAAATAGTTGTTATTCAATTGTCGCCTGTTATATAAGTCTGCCCTCACATTGATTGCAGTTTCCTATCCTTCCTTGTTGTTCCGGAAACTTAAATAGTTGTTATTCAATTTGAAAATCGTGCAGTGTTCGAACGATTAAACATGACTTAAACACATATTTACCAATTAATTAGTCGGTAGCACTCCCAGACCTGTACTTTCTGGCAGTTTTCAAAGTATTTTCTACGGCGATAACTTTTTTAAATGTCCCGACACGAAGTTCGTGCTGTATTGTCTTAGAAAGAACTGGTGCTGCTCGTGAGTTTTATTCAGCCCCAAAAGATCCGTTTACCCATCGCAATATATTTTTTCGTCACAAAGATCCTGTCCTTTTGGGCATCCATCCTGCCAGTCCACCGTGTGCTGGGGCGTGCTTTTGGTAGACTTTCGAAGTCTACGTGTTTTCTTGCCATCATCAGAATGTAGTTCGACTGCTTTTTCTCAAAAGAAATTTATTCACAATTGCTTCATACGTTCGGTGCTGTTATCGTTTATCCAATGCTGCTACTCATCTTGAGTCTTCGACAAGGTCTACTCAAAACATGCCACAACACAACAAGATGTCCAAGTGATTCATGAAGCTGCGACCGTTAATGTCGCTGATAAAGAAAGTGGCTCAAGCTGTCCATACCTGCTCCCACAGATCTCCACGCATAAATGGGTGCGACTCAATCGAGGCTTGCTGGATCTGGAATAAATTTGGCCGTAGCGCGTAGAAATATTATAAGAAGACGAAGGAAATGAAAGTATTGCTAGCGTACGCTCCTACCTAGGTTGGGTCTGGCTGTGGACCGAAAATATGAACATTGATTTCGTGTTAACTAAGATTTTTATAGGCACTAGGACTGTTATTGTTTACGTTTACTTGTTTTACTTACCTCTGCTACTACTAGTTTTGGCGAATTACGAAGATTCAATCCAAACCTGTCTTAGCGTCCCTCTCCAGTAATCTCAAACCCATTTTTCAAGCGGTACTGGCAAACGGTAGGGCTCTTGAACTTATCGACAATTTCTGCCCGTTTGGGCCGCACTTTCGACCAAGCGCATGAGAGTGGCCGCCATCCATGTCCGTCGAGCCATCTCGTACCAGTATGCGTTCATCCCGAGATAACACACATGTGGATATTCGAGAATCTAGTTAAGGCAATCATTTAAGACGAATGGTATAGGACCCATAAAATCGAGCGACACATGTTACCCGGAAATATTCGATCGACGGTTTCTGTTATCCATCAAATTTCTATCTTCTGTCGCCTTGGATGTGAGCACGCACGTTGCAGACTAGAAGGGTAACCGGCCGACGGCACTTCCAGCACACACCGACTTGAAGGAAAAGTCGTCTGAGCCGTCTTTTCATCCAACGGCTTCGAGATGACTGGCTTAAGGCTCTTGGTTGACCTTCAGCCATGGATATCGGGCTCAACCTCTCTTGAGTCTATCATCGATGAAGAGTGCATTTTAAAGCGATCATCCAGAATACAGCAAACTCGCGCAGTGGAGCCGAATCAATCAACAGCGACGTACTGCCGTGATAACTCGCTTTAACTATCAAACTCCCTTTTTGGTTGCCATGCTAGGACAGGTGTCAGACAAGGCCCCATTAAGATTACAACCGAGTGAAGTACAAGTGTGGTTCTTTCCTGTCTGTGGAGTTTTGTTCGTCGTCGCTGGTCAGAGATGTCCTAACTAGATACCGGAATGACGTGCTATTTTCACTTTGATTCCGTTGATAATTGCACCAGACACTCCATTAAGTCGCCCGCAAACCCATGCTCTGTCGCGTGAAGTTGTTGAGATCCGGATTCTTTTCTCTTTAAATGCCTGCAATGGCTCCCCCTCTTGGCCACCTACGTACCGGAATTGCTGCCTTATTCTAAAATAGCCTAACGAGAATTGAATACGACCATCTGAGTTCGAACACGGTGCTATTTGGGCAGGCAAAAAGCTGTGGCATAAAACGTATTTTAAAATTTATTACGCATATGATATCTCCACAAATATCCGTGTGTACCGCGTATTCGTCCGGTCAACCCTCCTCTAAGGGTGTGAATTCTGACCTTTGCGCGTTGAAGATTTGCGAAGACTGCTGGTATTTGAATACCACTTCCTTAGGACCATCCTTCGAGTGAAGTTTACGGACTTCGTTTCAAAGAAGGCAGCCCGATAGTATCGCGAGGCTATTTCAGGCTATCCAAGCTAGACAACTGCGGTAGTTTGGGCACGTTCTCTATCGTCCGCCTCACGAGCCTTGTTATGCTGTCCCCGATCCGGCGCCGCAGCCTACCTGGAAGCGTCGAAAAGGAGGGCAATTCAAGACTAGATTAGACACTGTCGGTCAGGACATGGAAGCGGTTGCTGGACCTGCAGTTTTCGGTATCCGTAGCTGGAGAAGACAATAAGTGGAGGTTTCCAGATCCGTTGCTGCTAATCGTCGAACGTGAAAGGCACCGTCCGTGACACAATTGAGGCTGGCTACAGCAGGCATGATCACATTCATATCAAGTGCAGGTAAGTACGATAACTTACTGTGCCCCATTCTGTCTGCCCTATTCAAACATGAGTAAGTGAGCGTGAGTAAGTTTTTAGCGACAGAATCGCGCGGCCTCTGAAACACACTCCTGTCTCACCCTCCTGAGCTTGTTGTCATGATCAAGTCAAGAACACTGGAGGCGGAACTAATTGTATTGACTAATAGAGCTAGAAATCTTGTCACACATGACCTAACCCCCCCTCCCCTCCTCTCACACATAAAGTGATCAAATGGGAATATATACTGGCCGGTGCTTCCGGCCCGCCTTACGCCACAATTAATGATTGTCCGAGTTACTGGATCCAGTCATAATTATCCACGCGCACACATATTTACTAATTGCCTGCACCTAATTATGACCTGCGCTGCCTTTGTTCCTAGAATTTGTCAGCCTGGAGTACTGCTCGCTTCTACTCGACGGCCGGTGGAGATGGTAATTCCTCCGCAGACGGTGGACACCCAGAAGACAGTAGTAAACCGGGCGCCGCAAGTCCCCCGGATGGACCCCCTGGCGCCCCTCCAGACTCCCAGCACCCCTTCGCACTGACCGCTCAGAACATTCCCAATAACTTTCCCTGCGTTCCTGTCATTGCAATAACCGGCAATCCGCTCTTTCCAAAGTTTATAAAGATGATCGAGGTGAGTCAGGACGCGATAACAATGCAAATGTATACAGCTGAATTCAACTCGTGCAGCACAGCGCCCTTTTCAAGCAGTTAAGGTTGCATCTCTTTGAGCATGTGGCGCACGTTAAAAAAAGGACACAGCTCATACTCATCCCCCGCCCCCCCCCACCAGAAAGTGGGGGTTTCGGATGTGCGCACTTTTTTAAGACAGGCCATAGGCTAGAATATCACTACACTGACTTCTCACTAAAAATATTTCCCTCTCGGCATGTGTGACCAAACCTAAACTCGGTTGACTAATCTGTACCGATACCCAGACGTTTACACAGCGTATGAAATCTCCTCCGTAAGGGGGTAAAGTATATCAATTGTGTAATTTCCTCTCATCATTAAGGATTCAACCGTCTTCATTTTGCCTTTAGCATCAAAAGTAATACGCTTCTGTTGCAACCGCGTGTGTTCCTGTGTCAACACCGGTTATGTTCCCCCAGTACGTGTAAGGAAGAGAGGACAGGATAGGATAACAGCTAGTACTTTACTATCACTTGTACTAGTACGCGAACTCTGGTCCGTGTGTCCAGCAATAGCCTTCTGTGGTCGGTCTCGTCTAGGCAGCGTGTCCACAACAGAGTCCCCGTTCTGCTAGCGCCTCGCTATTTAAGGGGCAGTTGTCATTGCTCCCCATTGGCTCTCCCAGTGCGCACGCTCGCTTACGGACGTCTGTGCATCTGTTCTCGCGTGACATCACTGACAACATTAGTCCGGCTGCTGGGGCAGTCTGACTCCGCATGCCCTCTTTGTCCTGGCATAATGTCTACCCTTTTACGGTCGCACGACATCGCCCGTTGTGCATGCGTCGGACTTGCCTCACGTGACCTCGTACTGTCTGACGTCTGGGTGACGTGCTCGGCCACCCTAACACAACCACTGTTACAAGGGTTAACCTGTCCGGCGTGACATCGGTCCGTCTGTGTCTCTGTCTGGGTGACGTGCTCGAGCCTCCCAACACTTCTATTTTAGCTAAATATCATTGCCGACAGAGACGACGGAGACTGGAATGACCATTCATAGTTCATTAACCAACATAAGCCAATCATACCCAATCCCGAGTGGTGCCCCACCCGAGACACCCGAGAAGTCTGACGCTCTAACCATTGAGCCCTGGATTCGGCACCACTCGGGGTGCGGTATGGCTGGCTGGCTGACTGATGATAGCTAGTGCGCCAGAAATGGTCACTCCGGTCTCCCTTGTCTTCGCTAGCAGGGCTCGAGAAGGAGTCCCAAGGCACAGCATGAGAAATTTTGGGGATGTTGAATACAGGCGAGTCCCCAACAGCTGCTCGGATTCTTTGTTTGAGGTTGTCTCCTCTAGCACTTTGGCTCAAGCACGTAACCACGAGGCAGTGATGGTGGTCGCAGGCAAATCTAGTTAATAGTGACTCACGCTCGCCATGTCAGAGTGCCGTCTTTGGGACTTGTGGCATTTTATAAGGCAGTCGGTGCCCGAGACCTCAGCCCCCCTGCCTTGGTAACACTGTCACTGATGTGTCCGCGACTGCTTATTCGCCAGACCCGGGAGCCTGCTAATTTCGCAGCAAACCTTCACACCGAAGGCCGTGCTACTGTCCGCCACCTGGGGACGCGCCAGTTTGCCAGCAGCTAGGCTAACGAGTAACCCTTCTTTCCTGCAAAATCGGCTATGAGAGTATAGCGACTTCATCTCGAATGAGACGGTCTGCACCCGCTGCGATCGTATTGCGAGGATATCTCAGACCATTCAAGAAATGCGACTGAGGCGGTTTGGACACGTTCTTCGTCGTTCGACCCACGAGCATAGCTATGCTGCCCTCAACCTGGCACCGCAGCCCACCTGGAAGCGTCGAAGAGGAGGGCAACTTAAGACTTGGCTCGACACCGTCCGTCAACACATGGAGGCAATTCTTCGACCTTCTATCTTCGGTCTTCGTCCCTGGAGAAAAGATTAGGCGGAGCTCTCCAGATCCGCTGCCGCCAATCGTCACGCATGAAGAGCTACCCTCCATGACATGGAGGCCGGCTAGATCAGGCATGATCGCAGCCGTAACAAGTACAAGGCACAACGAGACGAGTCAGTTCGCTGAGCAATCGGTAAACGTTAATCAACGAATTTTGATTATAGCCTCAATAAAAAGGTCAATTAGACCCACAGACTCGAGACCATAAAGTCAGAAGTGCGTTCAAAATCCCCACATCCCCCACCTCTTCAGTCAACCACTTAGATGTCACCTACAGGTCTTGCCTGATGAAAATGTCAAATCGAAGCTGCACGTGGATCCGAACCTTCTCGACATTTTGATGAAAAAGGCACGGTTACGGTTTGGGATCCCTGCAGACAGGGCCGACCAGAACGTCTGCTTCCGCCTTACCCGATGTCGCTAGCCACAGGCCGGAAGAATCACTACTATGAATCGGGGTTCAATTATGGTAAAATTTGCATGCTTTACGGTTGCGGTATTAATCACCTCTTAGTCGGTTCGTCAAAGACCAAAATGACAAGAGCACCGCGGGGTGGAAGATAATTACGCTATAGGCAAAATGTCATTACCGACAAAGACCAAGGAGACTGGAATGGAAATTTCTGCCTTATTAGCAGTTATCAGCCAACCACGCCCAACCTTTGTTGTTGCTGCATTGGAGCCTCAAACCCGCACCTTGTCGGTAATGCGTACAACGTTCTGGTCCACCGCGCCAAGAGCTCGTTGTCTTGTCAGTTTCAATCAGGAATAATAACAATGGTAGTTTGGCGCTCATCGATCGGTCGGGTAATGACGATCTCACGAATAGAGGCAAAGGCTTGCATCCCAGGTATTTTTCTAGAAGAAGTCGTAGCGTTCACCAGAATCTTAACTTTATTCATCTGAGCTTTCGGGCTCTTGCGGGAGTCCATCGTCAGCGATAAACCGTCAACGAAAAGTGAGCAACAGTTATAGGGAGCAGGAACCAATCAACTATTAGAAAGGAGGGGGTGTAGGGTGGAGCGAAGAGTAGGGTGGGGGGGGGGGGGGGGGGGGGGGAAGAGGGTGTGAGGGGTAGAGGAGAAGGAGGGGAGGACTCATTAATCACCAGTTTCAGTCGTGCGTGGATGCCGACGGAGAGCGATGTAGGCGGGCGCCAACTCAGTGCACCGGTTAACTGAGTTGTCATCCGAGGCCCAGGCTTCAATTAACTTTCTTGCGGTCTTGCTGTCGGCGTGAGCCACTACTCTTGCGGCCGCGTGGCCCGTTCCATAGGTGTGGGCCACCACTTGCGACTGTGCATCGCCCTGTCTGACAGCTACCTCATGTTCGTACATGCGCGAACCAAGCATCCTTCCTGTCTATCCGGTATAGTTATGGAGACAGTTCAGACATGGTATGTAATTCACTACGCTCGACTGCTCACTGGAACTTTATTTTCATCATACGGCTGCGCATGGTGGCCTTGGGGTGGTGCGCAATTCCGATGCCTAGTCCCGCAGCAATGCGCTCTGTCGCATCCGAACATCCTTGATGTATGGCAGCGCGTGCCATATCGTAGGGGTTGGTTCTGGTCTGGTCCTCGGAGAGCGGGCAGGCCGGCAGCGGTTGATGAAGGCCTTCGGATAGCCATTCCGCATAAATTGGTTGTGGAGATATCGGGCCTCCCGTGCTTTGATCTCCGGGTTACTGCAGTGAGTCTGAATTCTTTTGAACAGCGTTTTAACGCAGCTTCGTTTGTGAGCCACTGCATGGTTGCTGTGAAAGTTGAGAAGCTGTATTGTGTTTGTCGCCTTCCTGTAAATCGTTGTTTCGATCTCGCCGTTGGAAGTTTGCATGACAAGTACATCAAGAAAGGGTAGCTGCCGACCCTTTCCTTCTTCCCTCGTAAATTGTTTATCTGGCAATATCGAGTTGAGAAGATCATGAAAATTCTGCAGCAGCAGAATACAGTTACGATTCCGGTGAACGCTACGACTTCTTCTAATGACGATCTGTCTATATCAAAAGTCATTGTGCTGCTGCTTGCAGGTCTCTCGTGTGAGAATAGGGTGAGTGAGTACCGTAACCCATAGGTGAGCGCCTGTCCACCATTGTTAACTATTGTGTTACTCATTGACAAATGGGTGGATTTGCGTAAACCGTACCACTCGAGTTAACCTCCGCTGTCTCTATTTACCCTGAAGTTGCAGCGCGCACGCCCTCTTTAAAGTTCGCGTGAATATGTGCTTCTTCCCACTCTTTGCAGATCACCGATCCGGGTCTGATGGACTTAATTCGTCGCAAGATGAAATTCAACCTTCCCTATGCTGGCGTTTTTCTGAAAAAGAATCCCAATGAGTAAGCGCTCTACTTTAAAATCTGTTTACTCGTCTTTTTTGTGACTACTTATCCGTTGTAAGTGCAGTCAGGTTTCGAGTGTTGCAGCCCCTACGAGGACCCCATCTCTGTCCTTGATGGACATTAGCTGGAGTCTGCTGATTCTCTACCCAGTCTCCGGACTACCGAAAATCCGGGTGCATATCCTTGCAGCAGAATTGTAGTTTGTCCTCACTTAAACTCCCTCCTAGGTTATGTTTTTTTACAGAAAGAACATTTCCCGACACGTACCTGACCGTAAACGTCATGTCCCGGTCACTTAACCCCATGTCATAGACTAATAACATTGATAATCGTCTGTGGATCTTCCGAAATTCGAACCTGGGCGTACAACACTCTACCATTGAACCCAGGGCTCGTTGCTTTTTTCGATTGCGATCGGCAATATGATTGAAATAGGGTGCTCTTCGACCTGGTTAAGGAACACGTATGTTCTCTCTTCGCTTGATACCGTATGACCGGCTGATGGCCGCTAATAAGGCAGAAATGTTTATTCCGGCCTCTCTCGTCTTTGTCGGTTGTACTTCCATATATTGATATGTCAACAAGTAAAGCTCTTCGGGAACGAATAACGCTCATTGTGTAGATCTTTGAGTTTGGTCCCCTCACAGCTCGTCGTCAGACAAATGAGAGAAGTATCAAAACAGTCAACTTAAAGCGATGCCTAATACAATATTCTACTGCTTCTATCTGACTGAAAAATGTGTAATTAGAATCTAAATCGTTATGACGGTCTATGCATGCCCCACCTAAGTGCATTGCCTTCAGGAATTCGCGGCCCTTCCTAGTTGGGCAGGCACCAACAATCTGGATTTCCTCCCATGCAAATATTTATCTTTTGTTCAGTGTGTGCACGGCAAACTGGGATAGGTGGTCTCGCCTCCTCACCACAAACCGGTGTTCATGCATACATGTGGATGGAAATTTCCCGGTTTGGCCACAAGAGACTGCATCACAAATAATACATGGTATTTTGTAAACGACCTCTTTCCTGTTGAAATAGCCAACCTTGTCCTTGGGGTGTATAAGCTAAGTGCACGAAGTGGTTGTAGGCTTGTGCGCAATTTATATCTGGTGTTTTCTAAGTTGTCTTTCGATGAACTCAGATACACTCTTTCCATAAGCGTGCCATTAATCTTTCAGCACATCGGATGTGGTCACCAATTTGGACGATATTTATCGAGTGGGAACCTTTGTACAGATTCCAGAGTGGGACGACATGGGTACCAAAATGCGCATGCTCGTGATTGGCCACCGCAGGTGAGCTTATTCTGCCCCGTCCCCCCCCCCTAAAAATGATCTCACTGCCAAACCTTATCTGACTCCCTCTCCATGTATTCCTGTTCTAGAATTCAGATCATAAAGGACATTCCAGATGCGGGCAGTGATGCTGCCATTGATGCCATCCTCGGCGACGATAAATCCAGTAAGTTTGATCTAGTAGGACTTTTTTGGAATCTCACAGTTATATGGTCAATCTGCATGCAGTATCCCCCCCTCTCTCTCTCTCTAGCATGGGTTCGAAGCACGCCGCGACTGCTGAAGTTTTCCTTACTGGGTTAAATGAATCATACAATTATACTATGCGTTGTATTATAATCTGTCTCATCAGATGCGGAATGGTGGTAGAGGACATGTGGAGTCTATAAGACTTAGTATGACGGCGAAAAGTCACACAGGGCTGAGTCCAGCCCACCCTCCGCCTGGAGAGGGAATCGGGGGCAGTGAATGATGTACCAGTAAGCCACACGTTTTTACTTCAAGGAGCTCCGCCCCCATATTTAGTGTTCATGGGGAATGCAATAGGGCGAAGGTGGGGGGCGATGTCAGTGACAGAAGCCCTTCAGTTGACAAATTTCGTACGCTATTCTGCTAACTCGTACTGTGGGGAGTCTATTTGTCGAAACAAATGCTTTTATTAGAAGGGGGGGGGGCAAGAGCGTTCACCAGGAGAGGTCTGTTGTATGTCTGACGTTTTGCGGTGGTTTTGTCGTTTACCTATCTTCAGACATTGGACATTAAGGCCCAGTATATGCCGCTCTTTGCGGTATGTGTGTAGCCTGTGCCAATGCTGACTGTGCCACGGCGGCTTACCATCACTTTTGTTGCCACCTTTACCGCCACGCCGCATCGGCGTGCGTCTCACCATGGCTCGTTCCACCTTTCTTGCACTCCTTCATCGCAGAGATAGTTAGCGGACCCAGCTTATTCCACGCCCTGTGACTGTCTCCTGATATGAAGGTTCGCAAAACTAGGCACAGGGGAAGGCGGATTGATGTGACGATTTACTGAACAGTCGATCGACATTCATGCTTCTTTGAACTGCCTTGATGTGTGATTGTCACCTCAGCCCACAATTTCGGCGGCGCCAAAATTGTAGCTGTGCCCCATCTCGGTAGCATGGGTTGCTACATTCGAATTCGGGTCCATTCTACTTACAGCCATCTGATGCTCTGATGCATTTGCGTCTGTAGCTGTCGGTCGATTTCTTTAGTATAGTTGCACATCCCGCAACTGCATTGACGCTGGTAGGTTACAACTAACTTCTTCCGCTTAGAGATAAGGTCCTTCGGCTGCATCACTTGTTGCAAGCTTGTAGAGGTAGACCTGTATGCAACTACCATTCCGAGAGGTGCGAGGGCTATAGCCGCCATTTCGGAGGTCCTTTTCATGTGAGGAATGTTCCGTCCCAAATTTGGCGGGAAAAGTTACTCGGTTCGCGTTTCGACGACATTCCATTCCGTTAAATGAACAATCGTGGATAGCTGTTAGCTTGTAAAAGTACTCAGCGGAGCGTCATCTCGTCCCGTCTGGCGGCTGCCGTAGGTATGGCGCGCCTATAAAACTCTGCTTATGCTCCTGCAGCTGGTGGTTGGTGTGGTAACTCAATATTTGCGGTAGATAGACGTCGTTACTTTGCCGTCCGCTTGGCGGCAAACGAGAACGCCCAGGAAAGGAGAGTCTGCCCTCAACTGCTTCTTGAATCGTAAACCGTAGATCGGGGCAAATCGAGTTCAGTCGTTGTTTGTACTACCATGCCTCTATCCTGGTTAATGAAAGAAAAACATGCCTTTTCGTCTACCCTCTCTTCAGAGACTGGACATTAATTATATACCGGTCTTTGCCGTGTGCATAGCCTATGCTAATACCGACTGCGTAGCTGCGTCTAACTGTCATTTGTATCGCGACCGCTGCCGCCACGCCCGTGGTCCTGCATCGGCCTGCGTCTCAGCACACGGCTCCTTTCACCCTGCCTGCACTCCTTCGTCGCAGAGACGGTAAGCGAACCCACCCTGTTCCACCCCATCCGACTGTCTCCTGATAGGATGGTTCGCACAGACCAGATACCTCACACGGCAAATAGTGGCATACATACTGAGAGCTGTGAGTCCAGTGCCTTAAGGTGTGTAGATGAAACAAGTACCTGGAACGTAACAATAAATCCCTCGCAGTGAACGCCCCATCTTCGTTTCACCTACCACCTGGGGATCGCATTTTCAAAGATGAGGGGGCTGTTTTAATGGTTCCTGTGCTGCCCCATTTCGTACACGATTATCTGCGCGATCACAAATGTCTCTGAGCTAGCCACCACCATCGGCACCATCTTATACGTGAAGCAGTAT
Source organism: Ligula intestinalis (assembly GCA_036362985.1). Taxonomy (NCBI): domain Eukaryota; kingdom Metazoa; phylum Platyhelminthes; class Cestoda; order Diphyllobothriidea; family Diphyllobothriidae; genus Ligula; species Ligula intestinalis. Next base: position 29,004,560 of record JAYGXS010000008.1, read on the forward strand.
TCTGGGAAGTTCATGTTAGGGCCCAGCTTAACCGCGAGTGCACGCCAGACCGCCGGTCCGCTCACACAGCGTGCACGTGATGACGCGCGCAGCTGCGGCCGGCGCAAGACTTTAACTCGCCAACTGCATGAGCCACGAAGCCAATGAAGTCGCACCTTACTTGAGACCGCAATCCCATTGGTCTAATCTCGTATGCGTTCGCTTGCCTTAAATTATGCTGTACTAGACATGCTCTAAGACTTCTACTTTTGCAGTCTTCTCATTGTGTTCTTCCTTTGGGGCGCGCCCACAAGGCGTTACGTAGACGGGATATCGCAGTTTTAGCCACATTTACAATAGTTGATGCCTCTCCCCTCCCCCGTCCCAAACCCTCACTAACAGTAAGATGATGTGGTCTGCCTTTTTTTTCCACCGCTCCCTCTCGATGTCGCAGGAGGCAAACGCAATGGCTTTCTGCGAAGGGTGCGCAAGGCTGCCCAAATGGCTGGTCTTCAGAGTTCTTCGGGTGAGGGGGCGGCAGCTGAGGGCGCTACCACCTCCACATCCAGCCCACCACCACCAGGCGAGGCTACTGGAGCCCCGGCGAGCTCTACCAACGCCGCCACCGAAACTGACAGTAACAGTAGCAGCAGCAGCAGTGAAGACGAGGGATTCGCCTCAGCACCCGAGGAGGCGACCACGCAAGATGCAGACAAGCCGCCGTCCACTTCCCCCGTCTTAATGGTAGAGACCATCAATCTCTACAACGAACCCTACGAGAACACCTCGGAAATTAAGGTATCGGTCATCTTCTCATGCTCGAGTTTGGGGGTATGACTGGCTGATGAGGGCTTATAAGCCAGAAATGGCCATTTCGGTCTCCTTTGTCCTTGTTGGTATCAGTTATCTGTTGATATATGGGCCAAACGTGTCCAGCTAAAACTTTCTCGATGAATGCCAAGTAGAGTATATCTGCAGGACCGTATGACTGTCAGGACTGCAACTCCAGTTTATCAACTCTCCTGCGATCTCAGGTATCTGAGCAAATCTAATCCCTCTACTCAAGGTCACTGCGGATCCATTCGCGAAGTCTCACCTCTGTCTTTTCAGAGCGTAAACTTAAGTCCATATTTGGAAGGGAATCGAAGGTTAAAGTAAACTTTTCACACTTGCGCTTGCGTATGACAGGCTAATTATGGCTTATAATGGACAAATGAGCCCTTACACTGCCCTTTGTCCTTGTTGGTACCCCATTATCTGTTCACATAAGGGTCAGACTTATGTAGGTAATGCGTCCTGGAATTCAAACTGAACTATATATACAAGGACTGGGACTCTAGTTTATGAGCTTTCTCTTTCGATCATAGATATCGCAGTGTGTATTTTTACTGCCTCTTGATTAGGCTCATTTCGGATTCACACACGCACGCATTCTAATCTCTTTGACTTTTTTAAGTTCCTATTTGGAGGCAAAGAAGGCCTGGGGTCTGGCGCTAAACCCGTCCTAGTTTATCCTCTAAGCTAATTCCTCTGTCGTCTCTGCTTTTTCAGGCACTCAGCGGTGAAATCGTTAAGACAATTCGGGACATTATCAACCTCAACCCCCTCTACAGGTAGGTGCCTTAATATCTTCGTGCTTGGTGGCCTGTTTGATGATAAATTTATGCACTTCAGGAACCGAGTTCCAGCCTAGTTTAGGCAGTCTCTGGTACCTTGCTTCCGGGTTAGATTCCCTCCGCATGGCTTCAGCGTAGAGTTAGACTTTGGGTTCCGGGCTCTAGAAGTGCTCGCACATTCCAGCATTCGAATACCAAAAGTCCGTTCCCGGTTGAATAATCCAGGTGGCATACTATTCGCCGCCGTCGCACAACTGGACAAGGGCTTGTAGAACGCGTCGCTCCACGCGAACGCCGTAGCTTGGAGCGTTAATAGGTATGCTCATGCATGAGGGATCTTGGGGATTTGGGATACAGGCAGGTCTCCAACAGCTGCTCAAATTGTTTGTTTGACTCAAGGTCCGAACCACAAGGCACTGTTGGTGGCAAGCAAACCTATTTAATGGTGGTTTAAGGTCGCCATCTCACAGTGCCGTCATTGGAACTTGCGGCATTTTATAAAGGGCAGTTGGTATCGCTTGTCCTTGAACCGCAGGGTAGACATGACGATGTCGCCTTTGCTGGCTGACCGATAGTATTGTGATCCCCCCCCATACACACGCAGACAGCATGAGACAACAGTTAAAGCTGACACCGAGTCCAGCTCATAGATATTCCCGATATTCGGCCAGTTACTCTGCATCACTGTTTTCTCGTTGTATATATTTTAGCCACTAGTGTTCCGCCTTTAATGAATTCTCTCCATGGTGAGAAATCTATTTGCCAGACGGTCCGTGATTAAACCAAAACAATTCTTGTCTTTTTCCTAGAGAAAATGTCCTGGCAATGTTGCAAGCCGGCCAACGGGTAGCGGACAATCCGGTCTATCTCAGCGACCTCGGTGAGTTGGAAGGTCATCTCGCGTCGTTTTTTTGCTCACGCAACTGCAAGCTGGCATGGTGATGGATAGGTAACCACCTTCAATCCCTCCCGCTTGTCGTAATGTGGCGGGAGGCCGTAGCCCCTTGTCAGTTGTGGTAGATGTTCGCTTGACGTAGTGGCAGTTCGACCGTTGCCTTCGACGATGTCCACCATGAGCTTCAGTAAGCTGAAGGCAGCCGCGGGGACTATAGCTGTATTATGGTGAAGTAGACTCGCAGACAATCTGCTCCACACTCTCACATCTGTACCCGATGTCAAGACAAGAGTCGAGAAGACCGAGCGCAGGCGGTGTGCGCGAGCACAATCCACCATGCGCTATAACAATACCTTGCTAGGTTAGGTAGGCTCCCGCGTGTGCGGGAGCGCCATAACGGCCACATTAAGAACGAGTCATTGCAGCCTGACTCTCAGCCCGCAGCGAGCCACTCTCCACAAAAAGACACACACTGGACTGACTACGCGGTCCATGCTATCCAGGCAGTCGGCAATCCTCCAAGCCACGGCTGCTTTTAGCGCATCTCATCGTGTTTAGTAAGGAATGAAATGCGCTGATGGTCGACCTCACTCTCTTCCTCACCGCTTCCCCCACCGCCAGTGGCACCTCAAGTGCAGGCACACAGCCCCCGCTCTGCCACGGTCGACAGGTGTGTTGGTGTTGACATTGGGGTTAGGCTTGCGCTGCATCTACCGCGCTCGCTCTCGCCTCCTCCACCGGATGTGCCCGGTGTCATTACTAAGTTAGGAAGACCTGGGACATCTGGGATCTAGCACCCCAGTATACGCCTCACTGGAGGACTGCACGGCTTTCTTTTCGGAAAAAAATGGTCTCCGCCTAATGTGGCAGAGTAACCAGCGCTGGTATATGTGATGGGAACGGTGGTGGGTTGCGAGGATGCGTTGGAGGGCGTAGAGAAAGTTGCAGGTGAGGTAATACCGGTTGGTTGGTTAGTAGCCCTTGTTAAATCAGGGGTTCCCGCTGGAGTCCAAACTGGGTGCAGTAGGAGACAGAGAAAAGCCGCGGCCTCGGCCGGCTTGAGCCAAAGGTCCTCGGGGGTGAGTTGGGTGCCTGGCTGGGAACTGCAGGCGAAGAGGTAACGGCAGTCATGTGGCGAGACTCCGCAGTCGGGTATAGAAGGGTCCAGCCGGTGTTGGTACTGGCGAAGGAGCATGCAGTAGCCACTGCGAAGCTGCGCCAGTGTACAACGAGTCACCCGTGGGAGATGACGTTCCGAGGTGGCAATCAGAGGTGGATAGCCACCCAAGAGGACCGGGGAACGGTAGCTGGATAATGCGTCCACAACTGCTCTCTGGTGAAGGCGCTGGTAGCCTGTCCTGATGGCGAAGCCATCAACGGGTAGATCCGAGAGAGACGAGGCGACAGCTGCCTTGTGGAGACCTCGGATAGACGTCCGAGCGTTACGGCTAGGCTCAGGAGCGTTGCGAAGATCGTGGTTCGGATGGGCAGGTTGTAAACAGGTCCACCAGAACTGCTGGCCCAGGAGTTTGTTGTGTGCGGCGACCGGTAGGACAGAAACCTCCGCATGAAGGTGATCGATGGGCGACATTTATAGCAGCCCGTGATCGTGCGGGGGGCGCCGTTCTGTGCTGACTAAAGGCGATGGAGGCTGGAGGAGCTGATTTTGGGAGACCAGATTGGTGCCGCATAGGTGAGATGCGGTTTGGTCAGCGCTTTGAATGTGGTCGCCAGCGTCTCTTTCGAGCAGCCCCAGGATGTGCCCGCGAGAGCCTTAAGGACCTTGGTGCACCGGCTCACTTTGCTTATGACCTCCCTCACATGGTCCGCGATCGTGAAGAGCGGATCTAAACGGACGCCAAGGAGCTTGGGCTTACGGACCAGCGGCAAAGCCTCACCGTTGACGATGATAGCTGGGTGACGATTGAACTCCTTCTGGTCCACCGTACAAGCAGTGACGTACGACTTGGCTGCCCAGATCGTCAACCAGTGCTGAGTGAGGAAGTCCACAACATTAGGCATGAATTCCGAGAGGACCTGTGCAGCCTGCTCAATATGATAGTGCTGGCAGATGAAGGTGACATCATCCGCGTATGATACCACTTTGGCGGGTGCCGGAGGGAGTTTGAGTTCCCGCATGTAAATGTTGAACAGCCTGAGGCTGAGCACAGAGCCTTGAGGAACACTGCAGGTCTGTTAACGGGGCTTGGACAGAGTGCCGCGGAAAAGGACACGATCGTGGCGGCCACGGATGTAAGCCGCCAACCATCGGACCAGGCCAGTCAAAACGATCAGGGAGACCAAGTCCTGCAGAAGCTGATCGTGGCGGACGCAGTCAAAGGCTCGTGACAGGTCAATTGAGACTGCCACAGTCCGCGAAGCGGGCTTCTGTTGATTGAAGCCCTCGAGGATGGTGTCGCTGAGCTCGAAAAGCGCCGTTGTTGTGCCACTACCCGACCTGGAACCATGTTGGTGGCTAAACAGATCCGCTGCAGACATCAGAATCGGGTGGTGACGTCGTTCCAACATCTTCGCCAGTGGACTGAGGAGGGCGATTGGGCGATAGGAGGTCGCTAGACTGGGGTCCTTGCCAGCTTTGACCAGCAGGATGATGATGGACTGGTGCCAGCAAGGTGATACCGGTGGATGTGTGCAGCGGAGCATCTGTGATGAGGGTTGTTGCCGTCGAAGTGCTGGGCAGAAAAAAGTCTGTTGAAGTATTGGAGGCCGTTGTTCGCCACGTAGATCGGTCCTTTGCGAGTTCCTTCGATGTCGCCGTGTTGATTTGGAGACGCTTCAGGGCGTTCTTCAGAGTTTCTTTGTAGTGCGTCTTTTGTCCTCCTTTGGTGGCGAGCCCCTATAGCCACATCTCCGTACAACAGTCGCTTGGGTAGTCGTTGTTCGTCCATCCGTACCACGTGACCGCTCCAGCGCAATTGTATCTGTCTGAGCATGCACTGGATGCTGACAACTCCCGTTCTCTCCAGGACTTCCGTGTCCGGTATCCTTTCCTGCCATCGTATATTCAGTATCCGTCGGAGATAGCTGAGATGGAAATAATTTAGCCTCAGAGCTTGGTTGGCGTAGACTGTCCAGGTCTCCACTCCGTACAAGAGTGTTGTGAGCACGACAGCCTTGTAAGTCTTTAGTTTCGTTGACAGCTGGAGACGGTGCCGATTCCATGCGGTTTGAAGCCGGCTGCAGGCTTGGCTGGCTTTGGAGATTCGGCGAGCAACCTCATCGTCATTTCGAGTGTTGTGGGATAGCGTGCTGCCGAGGTAGGCAAAGTTGTCCACGTTCTTGAGCTCGGCGCCGTTGACGTTGATGTGTGTAGCGTTGTAGTCAGCACCCGGCAGTTGTTGGTGCATAACCACTGATTTCTACCCCGGTTCAGGGAACCACAGCGGAAGCGTCTTCGTCGCGTTCTCACCCGCCCTCACGGCGGGCGAGGTCTGCTACACCAATCTTCCTACGGTAGATCTATCTCCCCGCCTCTCAATCTCTGTTTTTTCATGACGCTGCTCCGACTCCCCCTCCTCGCCGCCGGGATTGAGGCCAATCCGGCGTGACTCCTGATCCAACAAGGGCTACTAGCCAGCTAGCCAGCCAGCCAACTCCGGTGCAAGCCCCCTTCTTCTTGTGAGACGGTCTTATGCTTTTCGTTTACTCCCACAGGTGCGGCCCTGAGCGGTGCGGGCGAGCCCTCTGAACTGCAGGCTGTGCTTGAGGAGATGGACATTCCCAAGCGCCTGCGTCTCTCCCTCAATCTGGTCAAAAAGGAGTACGAGTTGGGCCGACTGCAAGCGCAGATTGGCAAGGAGGTGGAGGAGAAGGTGAAACAGCAACATCGAAAGTACATGCTGGCAGAGCAGCTTAAAGTCATCAAACGGGAGCTTGGCATGGAGAAGGACGACAAGGATGCCATCGCGGAGAAGTTTAGAGCCAGACTCACAGTAAGCAGCTGCTTCCCTCTTGTACCTCTTCTTTTTCTTTGATATAGCAGTAAAATTCAAGAAAAGGAGGTCGTTCGCATACATCCAGACGAAAAGCGGACTACAATGGCTTTGTCAAAAAAATACAAACATAAACGACTACTCACTTATGTATAGTAGTATAATGACTACAGTTTAATTATTACCTCGCGAATAGTACCTCGGCTTATTGAGCGTAGCATAAATTTGTCTCTCATTAAGAAAATACCGTGTAGGCTCATACCATGCTGCAATAGTGGGTGGAATATATGATCTATATTTCAAAGAGCTCACTAACAAACCAAGTTTGACAGGATGCCATTTGAAGGGACATCATATGATTGCAATTTTTAAAAATCAATGTATGCATGTTTTCAATAAATGCACTTAATTTTATCAGAAAATCTAAAATCAATAAAAAAATTAATTCTATTAGGTTTATGTTTTTTAATTTAAACGAGTGCTGCCGAAAAGATGTGCATCTGAAAGCCGGCAGCCTGTCGTGTCTGAAACATGCTAGGATTACGCTGCAGGATAAGCGTTGTTAAAATACCACTTAAATGGTCCATCCTAGTCTAAAAAACAATTCAGGAACCAGGTCAACACGTCGTTGGCCGCAGGTGTCCGACTATAGTTTTACGTGAGTGACACTCCGACCAAACACGGCGGTTTCTCCATTTGGGTTAAAAATTCTGGTTGAGAGTCCCCAGTGCTTAGCAAAGGCCTACCATTGAACTGGGAATACGCAATGGATACCGTAACAGGCGTTTCCATCATCAGCTGCCTCCCTCCCACCACCACCACCACTAGTCAAGGAAGGCCAACTGTTTGGGTTCGAATTTGTGATTGGCTAATATTGGTACTCCTTCCCGCTTGCTCATCCGAAGTCGAGAGCCATAGCTCCTATGAATTGCCCGAGGTATCTGCTTCGCAGACTGAAGGTTGACATGTTACCGGTGTTTACGGCAGGGGCGTTAGAAGTACAAAAAAGGATAATGTTTCTCTTGCAGCAGTAACCCGTTCCTCGCCCTGCTTTTGGACAGAAAAAAAAGAATTGATACGAAAAGCACGAAAACATTTCCATCCTGCAGTACTGTAAATTACAATCACTTGTAGCAGGAAAAAGCATTTGATGCCATCAGTTAATAAAGCGGGACCTTACTCATCTTGCGCACATATATTTTTCTTAATGCTCAAAGCGCCTATTTTATCGGTGTGGATCACCCCACGTAGCATTCTCTTACCCACTCGCCTCTAACGTATCGACATCTGTTTTCTACCTTCTGTTTTGCAGAACCTCACGGTTCCCGCCAGCGTAATGGAGGTGATCGATGAGGAGCTGAACAAACTCAGCCTCCTCGACAATCACTCCTCGGAATTCAAGTTAGTCTTGTTTTATTTCGACTAAATTGGCTTTCTCCGGACACCGCGCATTCCCGCCTCCCACCCCCGCTTCCCACCAACCAGCATAATCTACTGCCTGTGTGTGTGCATTGTCCGTCCAGCCGTGGCTGAGGAAGGCCCTCAGCTGTGGTGATGCTTATGGGAGGCGCTTATTCCGGTCTTCCTATCTTTCAGTGTAACGAGAAACTACTTGGACTGGCTCACGCAACTTCCCTGGGGCGTCACCAGCGAGGAGAACCTTGACCTAGCCAGGGCTCGAGTTGTCCTTGATGAGGATCACTACGGTCTGGATGATGTGAAAAAGCGTATTCTCGTGAGTATTCCACCTCCACGTCATACAGCCAACCTTTTTAATGATACACAAACACGCCTACTACTACATAGTAAGTAAGTGGTTATGCAAAGTGAACTACGGCGTGCTAAACCATTACATCATGTGCTTTGACGTCTTTATATAAAGCCAGCTCCTTCCTCTCTTTCTTCCTGACAGGAATTTATTGCAGTGAGCCAACTGAAGGGAACAACACAGGGCAAAATTCTCTGCTTCCATGGTCCGCCTGGTACGGGGAAGACGAGTATCGCCAGATCCATTGCCCGGGCACTCAACCGCAAGGTGAGGGTCTCCTTTGTTTTAAATTAGTCCGGTGGTCGTTGTTATATCTTATCTGTTTCTGCTAGCCGGCCACCATACTATTGATGATGCACATGCGGAAGTCGTCGCGAAACGTTGCTGGAGGCATAGTTCAGTCCTTGAACTGATTCCCTCATGTTCGTAAGACAATGAACACAAGCAGAGCAGGACAGGTGTCCAGGCATTGATGAACTACGGTTCGATGAGGTGCTTCGGACCCATTTGCTAGACCCCAGTATGTAGACTGTCATCGCCATACCCCAACACATGCCTGGATTTCCAGTTCCAGCTGGCTGAATGAAGGCATAAAAGGCCCGAAACAGTACTGTTTAAATCAAATTGCATTTCTTTTAGTCCCTCTTCCTATCTGCCATTATAACTTGGCTGATCTTGGTCTGGCAATTGGTTGCTTCCTGTTCGTGACCGCTGCCATACATATATGGAGCTCGTTTGCTTCGGAAAGCCGCATAGATTAGTTTGCGCGCCCATTCTAGATGATTGGGTTAGGCAGTCCTGCCTGGGCAGTTTGCCTAATTCATCCTTAATGGTGGATTTCATACGAGCAGTAGGCTGGGGAGGTAAATCGACCCAAGTGTGATCATTTTTATGGCTTTCGGCGTGTCTTCGTAGCTCAATTGTTAGAGCATTGGCTGTACTAGACACTACCAGTTGCTGACGAGAGTTCGAATCCCACCGATGCCGCTAAATTTTTAAAAGTGAGTCAATTGGACAGACAGAGTGACGGCTGGCGAGGCACTGATTAACCTCGGTTCGATGAAGTGCTTATGCCCCATCTGCTATATACAGCCTCTCTGTAACTAACGTGTTTGTGTTCCCACGGCTGGCAGGCCAGAAGTCAGGCGTTTGGCGGTTTGACGGTAAGTAGTGCAGAACCAACTCATAAAGAGAAGCATGATGTCCAATATGACCTCTCCCTGCGATTGGCTCGGACATGCAATTAGGTTTGAAAACCATATTTTGACAAAAGCATGGGCTGTGCGAGGAGAGTGAAATAGTTCCAATAAGAACGCCCCGCTTAGCTGTAAAGTTAAAAATTCGGTGCTAAATTGTTACGTGCAATTGTAAACGTAGCATCCTTTGTGCACTAAAAGAAATTTCCTTCCGCCGTATTTTCATAATTATTTTGAGGTTTCATTTACGAAGAGGTTCCGAACTTCCTTGAAATGGTAATTAACGCCCTACGATTTTGCCCTGCCTTCACTTTATTATATAACTGTATTGCACAAGACTTAGCAGATTTGCAAACCTTTATTCGCTCTTCTTTTCAAAGTAGTAATGCGTTATCTCATAACTGCACTATCCTCAATTCCATGAACACAAAACAAAATTGGCTGCTCTCTGAACCTGTCTAATTAAGAAGTTTCTGCTTTTTAATTGTGTTCTTTTGTAGCACAGCACGCGAAACATGGAGTTTTTCCTTAGGCTTTAATAACGTAGGTTATCCCTTGGATATCAACAAACATTGGATTAGGCCCTGTTTGCCCCTCAGCTTACTGATCTGAAATGAACTCATTTCTAGTACACAGCATTTTGTACACTTCAAGTCAACTCAATGAACACAATGAAAGACCTCACATTTTGATCCTCACATTTCATCAGACATGCAGTCTAGTGTACATTAGCTCACGTTTTTATCGGTCTCTTTCCCGTTTTAGTATTTCCGCTTCTCGGTGGGCGGCATGTCTGACGTTTCTGAGATCAAAGGCCACCGGAGGACATACGTAGGCGCCATGCCCGGAAAGATTATCCAATGCTTGAAGAAGACCAAGACGGAGAATCCCCTGATCCTGATTGATGAGGTAGGCTGGCCATGATGGTCCCACAGGAGTGGCGTTGGTAGTTGATAGTTCACCCGACGCATCGGTAGCAGCAGCTGGTCTGTTGGCCTCCGTCACGGATATACATGGCTACTTACTTCGTCACAGTAGCAAGTGCGTATAACACTCAGATTATCCAACGCATCATTAGCAGCTGGAGTATTGGTCTATCAGCCACTATGGTTGTCTAGATAATTACTTCAGAGGGCCTGTCGACGTCCCTTAAGAATCGTTGGGTAAGGTACCTAAACGCGGCCCGGCAACGATTCTCCCCCCGAGGTTCATATGGCTTTCGTTTACCAACTTCCTAGAAAATATCAAAACAAGGGGTAGGTTTCTCTGGGCGAACTTAAATTGATATTGTTATAACCTTTGGTCAGCAGTGATCTCCTGCGTCGCCACTGTTTTAGCCTTATGTGTTCCTGTGTCAACACCAGTTATCTCCCCATTTGCGTGTTAGGAAGAGAAGGCAGAACAGGATAGCAGATATTACTTAACTGTTACTAGTTCAGAACCTGGCCGACGGTGGTCTCGCGTGTCCTCTCTTTGTTATCCTGCCTCGAGGGCGGCGCGATTGTTGAGCCCTCCTAACAGATGTGATCATAACCGCGTATGATAAGACAATGCGAAAGAAAGAGCAGCAGTCTTCCGTTTCACACTTGCAAGCTCCCATTATCCAATCAGTAATTTATTCGGCATCAGGCCACTCTCGATGTCGTCAAAATTTTGCCTATTACCCCTAAATAAGCTGAACAAAACAGACAGTTTTCCATAGTAAAAGCCCTTCACTGGCTTAAAATAATGTGACCACATATATGCTTAACTAGCAGTTGACCTATCGTGATGACTGTTGCAGAAATTCCTATACGAACTGCAGTCGAATCATCGTAGTTCCATTTCCGTTTAGCGCAATCTGTGTCTGCTACACTAGCAGCCGTATTTTGATGGTTCACTGATAGTGCCAAACACAGGCGGAAAGCTCTCCTAACCGCGACGCTTTTGCATTTTTTATCCCCCCCGCTCCCACCCACTAGATTGACAAGTTGGGCAAAGGCTGGCAGGGCGTCCCCTCGTGGGCGTTGTTGTAACTGCTAGATCCGGAGCGGTAGCAGCAGCAGCTGGTCTGGTCGCCTCTGCCACATTTATACACTTAACACCTTTACTACTGACTTCTTCACAGTAGCAAGTGCATATAATACTCAGCTTATCCAAAACAGCAGCAGCTGGTGTGTTGGTCTCTGCGTCATTACGGTTGAGTAAATCTCTGCTACACTAGTAGCCGTATTTTGGTGGTGCACTGATAGCGCCAACCACAGGCGGAAAGCTCTCCTAACCGCGATGCTTTTGCATTTTTTATCCCCCTCCGCCTACTAGATTGACAAGTTAGGCAAAGGCTGGCAAGGTGACCCCTCGTCGGCGCTGTTGGAACTGCTGGATCCAGAGCAGAATGCCAACTTCCTGGATCACTACCTCGACGTGACGGTGGACCTCAGCCGGGTGCTCTTCATCTGCACAGCCAACCAACTGGAGACCATTCCGGATCCGCTGCGTGATCGAATGGAGATGATTGAGGTCTCTGGGTATGTGGCCGAGGAGAAGATGGCCATTGCACAGGTTAGTTTATTGACTATCACACAAGCAAACAAACAAAATGTTTACTTAATGCTCTGTGTGTGAGTAAGCATATGAACTTTTATAACGGAACCCAGGTCGAGATATTACCGCGTTGTGCGTTGCCAAATTGTTGTAACGGATGCCAGGGCCAAAATATTCGCCGTCTAACTACGCTTCATGTGAGACCCCAAAGAGATAACACAACTGGAAGTGTGCAGAAAGCGGAAGCCTTCGTAAGCAGTAGTTTGCAAACCATAGCCGCGTCCACAATAGGCTATCGATCGGCCTATGCGCGAGTTAACACTTCGAGCTAGACTATCAGTCGATAGTTTGAATTTATAGCTACATTCACTCACTGAGTCAACAGCCAATGGGACTGGCCACTACTTCAGGAGAGAATCTTATTGACTCAAGGGACATCGTCGACGTACGTTTGTTTCCCTAAATCGTTTGTACCTTAAATACTAAAGGACTTCTGCAATTGCACCCTTCTTGTCGTGTTCTCTCTTTGGGGACTCACACAGGACGTCATTGGGCGGCAATATCTCGGCCTGGGCATTCGTTACAACACAAACAACAGAAATGGGTAGTATGAGCGAGGCAAATTTCTATGTCACATCCGATTAACAACGGTCCATCATCTTAAAGAATAGTCAGCAATCTTCGCAAAATAATGGCGAACTAAGAATGAGGCAGTCAAGAAGAACTCCTGCTGTGAACTTGGAGGCAGGGCTCAATGAGCCCCCAATATCAAAAGAAAACCACAGGAGAAAAAATCTGAGCAAGAAGTATTAGTGAGGCCTAAAGAAATATTTTAGACTTCCTTCTGTTCAGTAGGCATACTTTCTGTTTTCTTCGGCCGGGGATTCACTAAGATACGAGAATTTGTTCTAGCGTTGGTTTTCGTCCTCCTTCGACTCGCACGTTTCATGGCCCCCCCCCCCCCCCCCTAAACACTGTCTCAGTGATCTTCCCCAAGGTCGGTGGACACCCGCCCCCACTTACGCGCGCTCGCCGTTGTTCCAATTGGGGTTAGTAATAATATTAAAGATGCGCCTAATTGACCTCACCCGAGGTCACCTACCACCCCTATCTTACACGCGCTCACGTTCGCCAGAGGTCAGCGAACACATCCCATTTTACACACCCTGATCTTCAGTGACCTCGCCAGAGGTCAGCGAACACCCCTCAACATACACGCGCTCGCCGTTGGTCCATGGGGGTTTAGTAATAATCTGAAAAAACTGCACCTCAATGAGCTCATCCGAGGTCAGCGAACATCCCCAAACTTACACGCGCTCGCCATTGGTCCAGTGGGGGTTAGTAATCATGTCAAAAATGTTAAAAGGTATGCTTACTGAACAGAAAAATGTAGATTTTCATTTTTAGGCCTCACTCATAATTCTCCATCAAATCTGCTTTGCTAAAAAAGTAATAGCCAGATTGATACGATGCAGAGAGATAGGACCGCGATGTTGATGAGAACGTGTGAACATTCAGAACGCTCCTTGTCTTCGAAGAGATCATATAACAATCAGACCTACTCTCGAAAACCATCACGGAGGTGAGACAAGGGGCGGGGGGCTCATCGCGCGGACAACAGGGTTGAATCGAAGTGGGGTCAGTAGAGATTACGACTCGTCGGCGATGCGACCTTGCGAACTGCAGAGTCCACTGGCAAGCTGGTGAAAAAAAAACAGAAGAACCCGCCATTATCCTTACCAGAGACCGCCTAAGCCCATTGCGGACAGGGTTGCAAAACGGCGATCAGTTGGCATACCAGTGCCACCGGTGGTTACCACTTGTCGACGGTCAAAGTCATTCACTACCTGCTTGGCAGTGTGGCATTTGTCCAGGGCCCGTTTAGGATGCCAGGTTTCGGTCAGGCCATCTCGGTTGATACTAAATTCCCGTGCCTCACGTGTTCTTCTTACAACCCATAGACTCTTGCGTATGTGAAATCCGACGAAAAAACGAGCTCGTGTGGCTCGTGTATACCTGGCTGACGACAGCTACCAAGCCATAAGTGGCCATTCCAGTCTGCCTTGCCTTGGCTCGCAGTACTACAAACCCACAGTAACCTGCATACTGTCCAAGTAGGATTTCGTAAGCAGTCAATCTATGATCCTCCAGATGACTGTAAAGCGTACTTGATGTTAGTTCACTTTTCTCTGTGTGTACTGAACAGTGACTTTGTTGCTGTGTTTTCAGGTTGATGTGCCGATTGAATCTGCTGTGTGCCTCTTTTTCGCAACCATGTGTCTTATGCTTGGCCGAATCGCAGTTGATAAGCCCTTGACGACATTTGTTGGTTCTAATAACTTCTGCTATCCACACACGGTTCATTTGAGGAAGCGAGTGCTTCAATTTGCTTTTCTCCGCTCCCACTCTGTTTTCCCGCTAGCGCTACCTCCTGCCACAAGCTGCCGCGGCCTCTGGGCTTACACGTGAACAGGTCAACCTCACAGACGATGCCCTCCAGCGTCTCATCCGCCAGTACTGCCGTGAAAGTGGAGTCCGAAATCTACAGAAGCACATTGAAAAGGTAAGGCGCATTCGTCAACTGAACACTAACCATTGAATGCAGACATTTACTTACAATAAGTTCACTACTCGCCCTTTATAAGTAGCCGTTCATTATAAATATTGGCATGGTTGTAATTAGGTGCTGCGAAAGGCGGCCTACAAGCTGGTGAACGCGGAGGCCGAAGCGCCCATGACTGTGAACGGTGACAACCTCGCCACCTTTGTTGGCCAGCCAATATGGACAACGGACCGTCTTTATCCCCCCAATACGCCTCCCGGCGTAGTTATGGGTATGGCCTGGACCGCGATGGGCGGTTCCGTCCTCTTCATCGAGTGCATCAACCGGGAGCCCTTCACTGCCGGCGCCAAGGGTGCTGATTCAGACAAGGGTATGTGCAGTGTCTGACTGCTGTGAGCTCCCTTACATTGCGAATTCGTTCCCTGATGCTATCCCCCCTCCGCTCTGTGCTTCCCATCTAGGTGGTCTTCAGCTCACCGGCCATCTGGGCGATGTGATGAAGGAGTCGGTTTCAATCGCGCATACCTTCGCGGGCAATTTTGTCGGGAACCGGGCGCCGACGGAGAGTGGCCAGGCATACCTGAGTGAGGCGATGGCACAGGAGGCTAGCAGCTTTCTGCGACGAGCTAAGCTCCATCTGCATGTGCCGCAAGGTGCCACGCCCAAGGTAATTCTCCTTGCGTGGACTTTTTGTCTTGCGCATTTTTTGCATCATTAGGTGTTTAGGGCTGTCTGATGCTCTCAAAATAGCCTAAACAAATGGGTTTAAATATCTGATCTGCGTTAGGGGGACTGGTAACCGAGAGAGGTGATAAGCTGCGGGCTGTTGGATTGGCTCCATTCTAGCGCACTCAGACCATCGCGTGGATACCAGAGATGACTTCCGAGCGATCTATTATGTGCACTTGAGCTGATGAAATTCCTTGAACAGCGTCTGTTGGCTACGGCAGAAGCGGCCGCCATCAGGCTTCACTGACCGGTCCTGTGCGCCCAGAAAAGAACTTCGTCTAGGCGCTGCAGTTGCCGTGGCCGCGAAGGCCGGTAATTCAACAGTCCGCAGCCTATCACCTTTCTCAGCTGCCAGTCCACTAATGTTGATCAGATTTTTGACCCTGATTCCTTTTTTTCCCCATATATGTGAACCCGCAAGTGTACGTGAATTCATGCACACAATTTGGGATGACGAGTGACGGCAGGGTATACCATATTTGGATTATTGAAGTGTTGTTAGTAGAACTTAGAAAGAAGCCCGTTGAACGATAAGTGACTTTTACGGCCCCAAACCTATTCTATAGACGCTTTGGGTTGAAACCGTTGAGGTAAGCTTACTGTAAAAAGTAGTGTCCGTGATGAAGCAGTTTCTTACACTTGCACATTTTTCTTCTGTTGGTTACAGGATGGGCCCTCTGCTGGCGTGACTATGGTCACCGCCCTTCTCAGCTTGGCATGTAACACACCCACGCGTCCGGATCTGGCTATGACGGGTGAAATCAGTCTTACGGGCAAAGTGCTCCCAGTCGGCGGTATCAAGGAGAAGATAATAGCTGTAAGTGTTTAGTTGTGTTAGTTAAATCTACCTACCGAAATGTTAATCAGTAGCAACATTTGACATATTTTTCATTTTACCTCCCCCACATTTGAAGGCTAAGCGTGTTGGTGTGAACACGGTCATTTTGCCGGAAATGAACCGCAAAGACTACGACGATCTTGCCAGCTTTATAAAGGAGGGCCTGGAAGTGCACTTTGTGAACCACTACTCCGAAGTCTTCCCTATCGCTTTTCCGTCCCTTGCAAACTAACACCGGGACGACATTGCCTGAGAGTCACATTGCCACATACCCGTAACTAAATGGATCGCGCATTTGCCATAAGAATTCGGAGGTTTCGCTGTCTACCTCGCTTTATACAAAACGATGCCCATACTTGTGCGTAACAGTGACACCGAATTGTGTTATCCTCTGAAAGTTTTTTTATCCTCGACTTTACTCGGAGGGACAGCCAACCCCCTTCCTTCCTCCCTCTCATCTGACCTGTAGTTTCTTATCATTTTTATGTACTCGTTAGTAAATATACGACTGCTTAATATACCCAGTTTTTTCTCGCTTTTTTCTCAACTTCGCCATCCTCTGAACTCTACTGTAAACTGTACTCGAACAGGATTTGATTGCAATCATAACATTTCTGGTTTGGTTTGAATCACGTGTGTAATGTCCCCAGGACTAGTAAGTGGAGGAAGGCAAAGCCGGTCTGATCCTGAGTCTTTATTCAGGCTAGCACAGAGACAGCGGAAGGTTGATTCGGCGCTGGTCCTTCTAGACTGTTCCCGGCCTATCAGACGAGCGGGGTGGTTCTGGCGTGGTTCCCACGCCGTGACACGCTCTGGAACATCGTAGTGCACGCGGGGGTGGGCGTCACGTGTGCTCACGCCGCGCGCGGCCGGTCTGCCAGCATGGCTTATCTGAGGTGCACTGCCAACTCTGGGCCCTGAGTGTGTCACTGTTCGCGTCTCCATAATAACGTGCTAGTTGCTAATGCACACCTCGCACTTTATCCTGCTGACTACTGTTGTAACGGAAGCCCAGGCCGAGAGATCACCGACGATAACGCCCTGTGTGCAACAGCAGAAGTCTTTTAGTGTCATAGGTACAACATACTTAGAGCAACAAACGCGTGTAAACGATGTCCCTTGAGCCAGTTGGATTCCCTTCTAGATTGGCCATCGGTGCAATTGGCTTATGACTCAACGGATGACTGCAACCGGAAATTTGAATTATCGATTGATTGACGGCCTGTGTACATTCGTCCGTGTAGGCCGATCGATAGCCTGCTTGGAGTGCGCCTATGGCTTTTAAGCTACTGCTTGTTAAGGCTGTTTTTTAGGTCGTCCTAACAACAACCACTTGTCAACCCCAACATTTTGTGTTTAAAGTTGTGGGTTAAATAGTATTGTCCGCAAGGACAAGGAAGACGGGAATGGCCGTTTCTACCTTATTAGCCGTCACCAACCAGTCCTACCCAGTTGCAAGTTGTGCACAACCCGAGTCTTGGGCTAGCGACCTTTTTGATCAGAATCTAACGCCCTAAGCACTGAGCCCCACGAGCTCGTTGTCTTGCCGGTTTAGATATTTACATACTCGTTGATGAACGTTCACTGATCACTAACGGAACTCACCTGTCCCTCCCCCCTCCTCCTCTGCCTTGGTTCTCACTCCTCGGGCCCTGACATCAGCTCTAGCGGCTGGTAGTATAGGGTTAGGCACGTCCGTGCACAGGACCTTCTGCAATTTCTGTTGGTCGTGTTGGCAGGACTTCCCCAACGTAATATATTCAGGATTGGCGGCATTCCTGTGTCTTTACTCTCTCACCCCAGCCTATTCCCATCCGCTGGCCTAAATGCTTGTCTCATCTGTCCAGAATCTCGCCCCCCCCCCCTAACCCCCCAACCAAAATTAGTGCGTCTAACTGGCAGGAGCTTATCTACAGCCCTCTGGCCTTTGGTTCTGTTCTTCAGACCTTAACTTTTGCCTGAGTTCCCTGACGTGTTAATGTACCCTGTTCCACGTTAAACGTGCTAGCCTCTCGTTCCAGTACGCATCAGCTTGTGTCCCACGAAGTCTTTCAAAAAGGTGCGTGCTTGACTTACTACAAAGTAATTGCATCTCACCGTCGTTTCGTAGTACTGCGCGTGCTAATCTTTTGTTAATTTTGAAGTTATTTGGGGGCGGAGTGATTGGGTAGAGTCTTGTACGCAGACTCCTGGTATTAAAATCTGAATTTCAGGGGTTCTGCAGTCACGGACGTAGTGGATTGACGCTCACCAATGGCTTATGGGACTCTTTAGCAGCGGCTGGTAGTATAAGCGGAAATACACACTAAATAATAAGATGTTCACTTCCTGCTGATTAGCCATCATCAGCCAGCCATGGCCAATCTAGATGGTACATCACCCGGGGTTTAAAGCCACGGGCTCGTTGCCTTGTCTGTTTTTGATCGCCTTGCGGCGCGGCTCAAATGTGAGCCCGAAAGGCACAAAGATGGACGAGTGAGTCCTGTAAACGATCAGCGAGCGGATATCTGCCAACATATGTGTATATTTAAACAAGGCAAAGATCACGAGTTGGGCAGAATTTAGTGACGTCAAAAATATGCTGCTTGGAAGCGGCTACCCTGTGAAATTCATTGATAAGTATCAAAACCGCAGAAAAGAAATGCCTCCCAGTACAAAAAAGCCGGTGAGCATTTCCTCCCTTTCATGGGTGATAATGTCTCAAACGTGATAAAACGGAGGGTTCGAGCCGCAATTGAAAGAACTTATCCCGCCGCTAAACTGTTGTACGTAAGCACAACAACGGCCATTCCAGTTCTTCCGACGTAGGACCCTCTGCCTATGCACGCCACTTCAAACTGTGTTTACGAGTACACATGTAGTTGTGGATGCAAATAAATCGGGCGCACGCAAAGGCAGTTGGCAATGCGGTCAGCTGAACACATGCCGAAGTGGTTTCTCAGGGCGGAACATAAAGTACCCAAGAGTTCAATCACTAAGCGCTTAGTGGACACTGGCCATACAGTCGACCAAACAACTGCATTTAAGGTTGTACTTCGGGCGACGACCAGGCGTCTTCTACGTTTTGCGGAGGCCGCTGCAATACGTAGAAGAAAGCCAGAGCTCTGTAAGCAGCTGGACCATGTGATCAGCCTCGCATTGTCGTGGGAACGATCGATAAACTCATTCCCGCTTACGCCTCGTCACCCTAAGGAGTGACCGCTACCCTGTTCCCTACCCCCCCCCCCCCCCCCCCCTTTTTAACCAGGCCCTGCTGGCTTTCATGGACTGCTATGCTGTGACAATTACCCCCTCCCCTCCTCTACCTCCTCACCATGCGCCCACATCTATGACTGATTTTCTCTACTCCCCTTAACTATCATGTTTCAGCCATCGAGACGGACACTTAATTGGACAGTTAATTTCCATTATTAATACGCAACGACCGTTTGCAGCTGATTGAGAGGTCACGAAATTTCATAACAACATTAAATTCTGCCCAACTCGTGATCTTTGCCTTGTTCAAATTTCTTCCGGGACAACAATGTTTCAATATGTGTATATACTTTATTGATACTTATCTTGGCATGTATGCTTTTGGTTGCTGGAAGGTAATTCCTCCAGGCTATGAAAGAGAGGCCACAGAAACCTTGTACGATTTGCCAGTAGAAGTAGACCATGTTGTATAGTTCATAAATAACATCGATAAGTGGACAGATTTGGTGCATACTAAACAATCTCGCAACTGTTAACATAATGATGAGCCAAAAGGCGCACTTGTAGCATTGGAAGATGAGGTAATTTGCGTCTAAATGGGGATAAAGGGATTTTATTCATGCTTTCCATAAAACCTATTTGAATTTATAAGGCCATCAAAATAAATGTGAAAACTACACGCTCCTCTTTTTGGAGGCAGCGCGAAAGGAGTTCATTTAGAGGACGGCATCCTATTTTGGCTCATGTTAGAGGACACTCAACAAAACACATTTCAAGGTGTTGGTCAACATTAAATGAGATATCAAGCCAGCTATTGCAATTCTGCCTTCCTCATATTGACCGACAAAAAAAACTGGCGTTGGGCTCTTCTTTGCCTTTTAAACTGATTGGACTGGCTAAGAACTCATAGTTTCATATTGAACTCCACGGTCAACGAGGCATCTTAAACACCTCAAACTCGAAAGTTTCCTTTTTACGATAACTCGATACCTTGTTTTTGACTCCACGTCAAATCCGCAATGTGACGGTTTGGTCAGTTAGACGATACAGCAGGAGAAGAGATTCCCGGTGCTAGATGTCTTTAAATACTGTGAACATTATCCACGCAATCACTGTTTGATTTAAATTACATTTTGTCTCGGAGAAGGGCATTTTGTTGTATTTCGCAAGAAAACCTGGACAGGGCAATACACTAATTCCTACAGTTTTGTACCACTAAGTCAGAAACGAGGCCTAATCCGCTGCTTCGCGAACCGAAATACAGGAGAAAGAACTCGTACTCATTAAAAACACCTTACAAGAAAATGGATTTCCCGAGAAGTTCATCCATAAATTTATAGAAGAACGTCCACCAATATCGGAAGTACTGACGGCTGAGAAGAAAACCTTATTTCTTACATTGCCGTTTCAAGGTGATCCAGCAAGCGAACCTCTAAACCCTCGCGTGAACGCTGCAGTCGCGCGTACATATCCAGCAGCGAACTTAAGATTAGTATTTTCAAGCACTCCACTTCTTCGCTTTGAAGGCAAGGATAGACTCCCGTTCCAGACCTCATCACTGTGCATCTACAACTTTACATGCTCCTGCGGGGCAAGTTACATAGATCGAACAACTAGGCGGCTATCCAAACGCATGCGGGAACACCATCCTGCCTGACTAAACAAAGGCACAGTCAAGTCAATATCTAGTGCGATTTTGGCCCACTTGGTTGACAGCTGTCATCGGGTGGACGTGAACAAAGCGCTTCGCGTCTTGTATAAAGTGCCAGCAAAACACTCCAAGTTCCTGTGTCAACAGATACTTGCGACGGCAGAGGCCGTGGCCGAGAGCAAACTCAACATCCGTCCGCACACCTAGCATGCCGCGCGACGATGAGCAGACAGTGACAACTGGTGTCAAGACGCCGCGAAGCGACGAGATGACCAGTTGATATGAACTAATTGTGGAACACGTCCCTCCTCTCCCTGCCCCCCTTTGATCTCTTAACTTTTCCCTCCTCCCACCTTAAATACCGTTGATTGGTTGCTTAAACTTTTGCTAACTCTACCCCCTTTATAATATTGTACACGCCTGATGATGAATTAATCGAAAACGTTCGTTCGCCTATCTTGACTTTTTGAAGTCTTTTTTCAGTAAAAAACTCAAGTTTTTGTTCAAAAGCGTGTAGATAACACGGGTATATGGGAAAGAAACGGTGACTTGCGCGTGGATGGGTTTTAGGTCACATAAGTGCGTGCCATTTAGCGCACTATGTCCTACCTAATTTCCCTGTGCCTAATTTTAACCTGGAGTTAAGTAAAAACCGGTGTCTGGATAGGGCGTCGGCAGTCGGTGCGGCGTGAGTCAGCACCTAGGTGTGCCACCAGTCCCCCTACCCCTCAGGTTCAGCATTTGTCGTGCGAGCGGAAACATAATAGCTCCTGCAGTTCCCTGATTTGGCCTAGGGCACCCCTAACCTTGCCCGTTAAGGGGGCACCGTATTTCCTCTGATAATGTAATTATAACCATTGGACGTTTGCGTAATGCAGCCTCTAAGATTGCAAACTGATATGTTTACTTTTTGGTCGTTTTCTTTTCTCGAATTGCGTGAGAGGCAGGCATGTTTCTGACCGGAAGTGTCATTGGGTTATCATCAGGGCATTTTTGAATTCTGCCACAACACTCGTTGCGTCCTTGGGTCTCATAGGTGTCCCAAACGCGTGTAGGATGATTGAACGGCCATGCAATGTGCAACCTCGTTCGGCTGCCTGAGTCATTGTTTTCTTTTGTATTGTAATATCTCTTCGCACTCCTCTTCTACTTTCTTCCACTCCGTCGGCCTTCCTATCCAGTTTCACGGCCCCTTGTCTTCTTCCTTTCAGAGTACTCAAGATGGTGAAAATCAACGTAAAGCATAAATCGGCAAAGTCCGGACGAAAAGGACTTCCCGGGGTTCGCGCTAACACATCCACCGCCTCTTCCTCCGTCCCGTCGTCTGCCGCCCTAAAGCATCTCAGTCCGAAAGAATTGTTGCAAAAGGTTCCAGTCGCTTTCAACACTTTTGTACTTTTTTTAAGCGGCGAGTATTAATCGGGGTCGACTGATTTCCGCTGTCACGCTTTAGGCTGTGAAGGCTACCAACGAGTTTGAGCCCCAGCAGGCGCTGAACTGCTACACGGCTGCACTAGCCAAACTGGATTCTCAGTCTCCTGCCGGTGCTGCCACAGCCAGCGGTGACTCCGGAGCTGCTGAACAGCTTTCAATGGCCTTACAGTGTCTCCAGTCATCTGCCTTCATCCTCCTGGAATTGGGCAGGGTTGAGGAGGCTCAAAAGGTCAGTTTTTATGCGTTCTCTGCAATCGCCCCCAACTTAGTGGTAAAGGTCCATGCAAACTTCCAAACATGCTACTCACTTGATGTCAGTAGACATTTTATTTCCATAATGAAAATGTAGTTAACGTGTTTGTTGTATGCTATGCTATTTCGCAAACACTTCACCTTTTTTAACTATTTGTATTTCATAAATATTTTCATGTATTTTTGCATACCAAGGTGACCTATGCCATGTTCTGCATCTTCACGCCTTTTATGCATTGCCGTACAGCTTCCATGGGGTTTTGAAGGACTTCTGTCATTCGCTCCAAAGGCACTGCCTCAGTGTGGTTCCTCGATTTTACTCGGGCGTGCCCTTCTCTTCCTTTTTCATGCGCTCACCTCTTCCTCCCCCTCCCCTACGTGCAGCTTCTAAACCGAGCCGTCTCGCTTTCGCCAGATGAGGGTTATGAGAAGTACATGTACCTGGCCCAGCTATCGGAGAAGAAAGACGCCGTCGAACTCTACCTGCGTGGCATTTCGGTTGTTAACGCGGCGATGGAGGTAATTTTTGTCTCTTTTTCTCTCTGCTGCTTCCCAAGAATCTCCTTTCATTTTATCCGGAGCTGTTCTTAAGCTGTTTGTTTTTATCTGACCTACAATCTTAACTTAACGCCTTCCGAAGAACCTGCCAAGCAGTGTCCAGATACAGTCATTACAAATTTCGTTTCAAGTCCGTTGACACTCATCAGTCAGTTTGTTGGTTTACTTTTATTCAAGGAGAAGGAAGCGGGCTGGTCACCGTGCTTGCTTCTACGCTTTCAGGAGCACGCCGGGGGGGGGGATAGTTCAACTCGTCGGTTTAACTGGTATATGTAAAACAGATTATCAGTGCGACCGTTAGGCCCTTGTGTTGGCCCTACTGACCGCATAATTACATGCGAGTGACGATTATCAACTAATACTCTGATCCACTATATAATCTTGTGTTAGCCATCATTTTGAATTAACTGTTTCGTACAACTTTAATCCGTCGGACGATGACCTGGTGAACCAATGTCAAAAATACACACAATAAACTATAGTTTCCCGAATAGTTGTCTTTGCTCATTCACTTCGCGACATCCGGTCACTTTCATTAGAAACTGCTTCACCTTTTTGACATTCATCAGTAAGTCCGCCTGTGAGCCTGCAACACAAGGGATTTCGGTGCAGAGGTGCTAATTAGTGGGGAGGGGGGCATCGTACTTATCGAAAGTATGGAAATTCATCGATGTGCACAATTGCATGTTGAGTGTATGATGAGAAGGACTCACGAGTGATAGTTTCGTTCTTGATTGGCGGAGGAATGTCTCGTTCACAGAAGAAATGTGATAGTCCAAATAACTTGTTTGGGGTCGGATCTGGACATGAATGGCTGAATTTTGGTGAAGACATCAATCTCGATTTGCGACAGGGTGTCGACAACCGCGTTTTTCTATCCATGAACACGATGAGTGACGCAGAGAAAACAGTACGGTGGAGTCGAGTTGAAATTTTGTGAAGAGATGGTCAGCCATTTCAAAATAAATTGAGCACTAGTTGTGCTCCAAAGAATTCGCGTTCATATCACGTCGGGGTCACTAGTTTGTAGGGGTCTTAGTAATGGTTAGGCCTAGATCACTTCAATCATTAGGTCGAATCCCAGGTTGGGTGTAAAAAAGCAAGAGTCACCAGAATGCGAGGTTTATTGTATACAGAACTCCCAGTTGCAGTCACAGGTAGCAGTGGCCACTGGCAAAGCCAGGGCTGGTCCTGACTGCGTCCAGCCAGGCCTGAGAGCGTTGACTGTCTGTTGTGTGGGGGTTATGACGGATACTTTTACATGACTGTGAAGCGAGTTCAAGTGGTCTGCTATTAGTGTGTTGCAAGTAGCCCGAGGGGATGTTGCCTGCAAAGGCCCCCTGCTGCGTTGGCCAAAGGGGTGGGGTGTGAAGTGGCCCTTAGGGGGCCGCGACTACTTGGGCGCGCGTGTGCATGCATGAGTGCGCACGTATGTCTGCGAGTGGAAGTAGGTCAAGTGGTCATCAGGACACCAAGTGGAACAGGCGCTTGCGAATGCACATGACGGTGGGGCAGCGAGCTTCAGAGAACGAAGGAGGCAGTAGGAATTATGGCTCTCCGCAACATACTGAGAGCATTAGGTTGCTCCATTTGCCTTGTACAGGCGGTGAACGTTCCTATATCGGACCTTGAGTCTTACTTACCTACCGGTGGTTAATGTTCCCCGGGTATCTTACAAATCAGCCCAGACGGAGTTTAGGACGCGCGTAAGTTCCTATTCCCCCATCTTTATGCTTGTTGCAAAGATAGGGTGCGTGTCAGCTATTGATACAATTATAGAAATGTATTACTAGAATATAATATCCGCTGGTCTAAGTGAGTAGAATTACTAGAATTAGCACTCTTAGTAGTGGCCTTTTACCTCTAGCAGCAGTATCTTAGCCCAAACTTACTAAAATGTGGCAGAGCTTTTGGTGGACAAAGGTGAGAAGGTAGAAACCAGGGCAGACCCCGATGTGCTCAGGGCATCAAACATGTATTTACTCTGAATAGCATAAACCCATGTTCATCCTCCTTGTTGAGATCAAGGTGACATGAGGCCAAGCCTTGACTCTAATCAACCACACCTCTGACAATTACTAACGTCAGAAATAGTGCCTGTATTTATAACCCTCATCTAAACTTCTAGTTAGTACTAGTAAAATAGAAGGAGCAGTACCAGCTTTGCAAGGTACCGTAGTAAGGATCGGCTTTTAATGGCCTAGTTGGTTGCCTTGTTGTAGTTTTCGAATGCTCAGTCGAGAAATCGCGCCGCACGACTAACTGTTTAAATGCGTCATGTTTCTGAGGCTAAGCCAATAGGCTGCGCCGATTTACTTCTACTACAGCCCACCAATCACAGTCGTGTGTCCTCGACCATCTGCATGCCCCTCCTCACCGTCTCATTGGATGCGCATCTTTTGAACTTGTAGAAAGCTCCAGATACAGCACCGCCAGGGTTGAAGGCAACAGAGGATGGAACAGCTGTCGAACCTCCACCGCCAACAAAGTCTGAACTGAAACGGGCCCTCTCCAATGCGTACTGCGCCATCGCTGAAATCTATATGACCGATCTTTGGTGAGTTTGTCGTTGTCGATCAAAGAAAAGCGCTACCGGCGGGCACAGACCGAAGGATTTGTTTTACCGAAATAATTCGGTTTCATTTTTTGTAGCAGGCCAAAACAGCAGAATTTATCTGCGCAGAAAAATTTCGAGAGAGCTTATCAGCAAACTGAATTTTTATATTTGTATTACAAGAGCATACAGTATGGCATGTAGACTACCGAAATTTACGAAAGAGTGAAAATCACTTGGATATTGGCATGTAAGAAAAGTTGGAACTAATAATGAGCAACCTCTTGTTGAAGCTTAAAGACAATACGAAAAACTCTAATAGTTTATTTATAAATACCGACTATTTTAAAGATGCCTTAGATTCCGAAAACATAAAAAATACTGTAATTGTGATCACTAAATTTGAATAAATTTCTCAGAAAAAACCTAAAAAATACTATTTTGTTCGATGGAAGAATATCTTTAGGAAGGGATAACAAAGCTTAATTTGTAAATATTCGCCGAAACACTATTTTGCCGCATTCTTAGAATTTACCAGTGGTGCTTTTGATGTCTGTCTAGACGGTGTGCGCCTCCCACTTGTTCGGTTTCGTAAAAAAATACGATCGGATTAGTTTATGACTGCGTTTTGTGACAAAGAACTGCAAAAATGGGAAAGCAAAATTTATAAATTGGGATTTTCTTTCCGTTTTGCTGGACTAAAATAAGGGATCTAGGTAGCATCGCCACCAAAGGCAGACAATATTAAAATGGCTATTTCTGGCTTATTAGCCGCCGTCAGCCGGTCACACCCAATCCCAAGTGGTGCAGACTCGAACCCGCGCGACCTCTTTGATCAGAGTCTAACGCCCCCATCATTTAGCCACGGACTCGTTGTCTTACCGGTTTGGGTCAAGGGTTATTGACACTATCGGTCTGACCTACCAACGGTCTACCACCGCAAGAGTCCTGGTCCACAAAAATCTCTCTCATTCGTTCGATATCTGGTCTGGTGTCCGACAGGGCTGCGTCCTTTCGCCCATTCTGTTTAACTACGTCATTGACTAGATTCTTTGCAAGGCATTACATGAAGAGGACGGTTTTGAGCTTGCACCCGGACGCCGGCTAACTGATCTTGACTACGCCGATGATATTGCGCTGTTAGACTCAAGCTTTAGTGGTCTTCAGTCGGTAAGGTCGCGGTTAAATGAGATCGCTATGTCGGTTGGCATGTCCATAAATTGCGGAAAGACAAAGTTGTTCTCGAGCTGCATCCCTGACCAGGAGAAGGCACCTCAGTGGATTAATGGCCATTAACTTGAAGAAGTAGACAGCTTCACATACCTCGGGGAGAGGCTGCTACCGAATGGGCAGAGCAAGAATGACATTGTCTCCCGTATCGATGCTGCTCGCTGGGTTTTTTCAATCCTTCGAAAGCGCCTATGGATCCGACGTGAAATCTCCATCGATGCGAATATTTGTGTGTACCGTGCATCCATCTGGTCAGTCCTCTATGGATGTGAATGCTGGGCTGTGCGCGCTGAAGATGAGCGAAGACTGGATGTCTCTGATCACCTGTGCCTGAGAACGATCCTGCGAGTTAAGTATAGCGATTTTATCTCAAATGAGACAGTCTGCATCCGCTGCGATCGTATCACGACTATATCTCAGGCCATTCAAGAAAGGTGACTGAGGTGGTTTGGACACGTCTTCCGTCGTCCGCTCCACGAGCTTTGCTACGCTGCCCTCGACCCGGCGCTGCAGCCCACCTGGAAACGTCGAAGAGGAGGGTAGTCGAAGACTTGGCTCGACACCATCCGTCAAGAAACGGAAACAGTTCTTGGACTCTCTATCTTTGGTCTCCGTCGCTGGAGAAGGAACTAGGTGGAGCTTTCCAGATCCGCTGCCGCCAATCGCCACGCATGGAGAGGTACCGTTCGTGACATCGTTGAGGCCGGCTAGATCAGGCATGATCACAGCCTTAACAAGTACAAGTAAGACGAACTCGTTGGTGAACGTTCACCGACCGCTAGGTGAACTCATTTTTCCTCCTCCGCCTTTGACAGTAATTATAGGAGCAGTTGGGAATTTTATTCCGGCACATTGTAACTTCCAGCTCCTACATCTTCTTATTATGTTCAGAAAATTTGTGTTTTTTGAAGCTCACAGCTTAATTTATAAGTTGTATTCGCAGGCAGCAACTGCAAAAGGTGCTGGACAACATACTCAGAATGCCAAATTAACCCGTGTTTTTCGTTAGGCTGTCGGCACAGGCAACTGCTGTTACATCTTCGGAAAATTTGCCTTCCTGGGGTGGCAGGGGCCCTATCTGCTGGCTCGTATTCACTTTCGGGGTTTATGATTTATTTTGTCTTTCTGTCTCTCTTTTGAAGCGATGAAGCCGACGCCGAAACGGAATGCCTGGCCGCTGTCGAAAGTGCCACCAAAGCGGACGAGAAGAATCCCCAGGCCTGGCTGGCGACTGCCAACTTCCGTCTAGTGAAGGACGAAAAACAGGTACGAACAGCAGCAGCTTTGGGAGACGGGTTTTGTTTTGTTAGTTTTTTTCAACGACGAATCAATTTACCAGGTAGGTGGTATTGCTAGGTGAGCTGTGTGAGTAAGGCCCACCGTCCCCGCCTTACGCTCACATTCACACAGACCGGAATCGGCCGCAAGGCTGTCCCTCCTAGGCGTCCTATCGAGACACTCACATTGGGTCGACCGCCTCAGTGAAACCGATTTTCGTCTCTTCACACGCCTTCCCCCTGCTAGACGCATGAAGCAATCTACCCTAGACGCGTACCGCCCACATGCTTCGGTGTACCCTGCTTATCTACCGATACCGGACCTCGTGAGGCGTATCCACACCGAAACTGTCGAGCAAGCCATCAGCAGCTATAAACCAAACAGAGTCCTCAAGGCTCCTCCGCCGGTCTCCGACGTCATGGCCAGTGAACGTAGGGCCAACCTGTCCAGAAGCGCCAGCACCTGACTATCCCAGCTGCGTTCCGGCTTCTCCACGCTGCTGAATTCACTCAAATGCCGTCTCACCTCATGCGTCGACAACGTCACTGACAATTGTCCTGACTGCCTAATGCCTTCCCTCACAACATGCCACCTCTTCGACTGCCCGGCCAAACCTACGGACTTCACACCAGATGATCTATGGCTTCGCCGAGACAAAGTCGCCGAATCCCTTCATATTTCTTAAAAATTGTTAACCCTCATCTTTATTCTTTATTCCTTCACATGTATCCCTTCATGTTTCTTAAAAAAAATATACAATGCATTGCTGGAGTAAGCTAGTACAACAATAACAAACCGATTTTCCGCACCTAGCCCCGATCAGGCGGCATCGGCAGGTTCTGTCCAACGAATCTACGATCAGTATACTGACAGTTTCGCTTTCTGGGACAGGCGGATAAAGAACGGCTTTTAATATGCGCTGCGCTACAACCCCGACTCATGTTACATAAATAACCTCTTTTTTTAAAGATGAAACTGCCTTTCTGCTTTTTAGGCCGCCAGGGATGCCCTGGAAAAATGCCTGTCCCTCTACTGGTCACGTGTTGAAGCCGCTATTTCCGACCTGCAGGGCGGGAAGGAAGTCGAGGAGGAGGAGGAGGAGGAGGGTAAGGTTGACGAAGAGAAGGGGACCGAGGATGAAGACATGGACACCGACAGTGTGGACAATCGGCTTGACTTGGAGGAGGTAAGCCCCGACCTCTCCCCCACCCATTGGATAACCTCTTGCAAATCTGCCTCGCAGATTATGCCTAATTTGTTTTCATTTCCGTGATTTAACCACACTGAGTGAATGTTCTTGAGGTGGGAATCCGTCAAGTGTTGTCCAGGTTCGTGTGTGATGCATTACCCGAGGGGTGTCGCGCCAACCTTCGTATACTGTATCGGCTGAGATGGAGTGTTGGTTGAAGTGGTGTCTCGGTTTCCGTGCTTATAGGGACGCATGTGTATGCCCGGGTGTGATTCGGTCAAGCGCGACTCTAAAACCGTTGATTGCGAAAACGGAATAGCTTTTAGGCAGTTGGCCCTGACCAGGCACGTCACTCACAGCTTTGCTTGGCTGGCAGTTACAACTCCACCCCGGACAAATTGAGGCTTCGACAGTGTAGCCAACGTGGAAAGGAATGTTGAAATTCAGTGCAAATGCGGGTTTAAGAGCGTGTCGATAGAGACAGGATTTGCTCGAACTTGAGGCAAGGCTAAAGCCATTGTGCATCAGCTAAAGGGTTTGCTGAAAATCATGCTGCATCCCCGCCGAAGGTAAAGGCACCCCTCGAGAATAGTGGCTGTCAACTTGAAGAAGTCGACAGTTTCAACTACCTCGGAGCGAGGGTGCTGCCGAATGGACAGAGTAAAGATGACATTGTCTCCCGAATTGACGCAGCACGACGAGTGTTCTGCAGTCTTCGGAAGTGCTTATGGACCCGACGTGATATCTCTATCTCAACAGAGATCCGCGTGTGCTGTGCATATGTGCGGTCCGTTCTCCTATGTGGATGCGAAGGTTGGGCTATGCGCGTGGAAGATGAACAGAAACTGGAAGTTTTTGCCCACTACTGTCTAAAGAACATCCTTCTAGTGAAGTACAACAACTTCGTCTCAAATGAGACAGTCCGGACTCGCTGTGACAAAATCACAAGGATATCCCAGACCATTCAGGAAAGACGGCTGAGGTGGTTTGGACACATTTTTCGTCGCCAACCTCAAAATCTCAGTGCTACTGCCCTCGACTTGAAACTGTTGCCTAATTAGAATTATCGAAGACGGGGGATCAACTCAAAACCTGGCTCGACTCAGTCCGTCTCGGAGCATAGAAGTGGTTCTTGGACCTTAGGTATTCGGTCTCCGGCGCTGGCGAAGAGAATGGGTTTAACTGTCCCGGTCTGCGATCACGGATCGTCGCGCGTGGAGAAGTCCCATATGGGACATAATTGAGGCCGGCTAGATGAGTCGTGATCGCGGCATACCAAATACAAGTAAGTAAGTAAAGGGTGTGCTGGCGTGTAATAGTCAACGCGTGTCGAGAATTCGGTATGAAGCGAAGGAGTTTATGTGACCAATTGCATTCCAGCGAATGCTGAGCTAGAAGAATCCGTTAGTCCTGTGTTTTACTGTCGTCTGTACTCGAAAATGGACTAGATTGCGTCATGTATGCTAAGTTCGAAGAACGGAGGTGAAGGAAGGCTGTGTGCTCATGGGGTTGGACACAGAATTGACCCGTACAAAATGAGGGAGATTGCCGATCAAAAGGACAAAAAGAAGGTCCAAAAGTAGGGGAGGCACCCGGTGTTGACACGGTTGAGCGGTTGCTCTCACAGTAGGGCTGGAATCCGACTGCTAAACTGTATGCTGATGACATCGCTTTTACACGCTACAACATATCAGCAAACGCGTTGTCCTGTTGGCCGACACTGTGCGCGACACAACCTAAAGAGGCAGATTGAGTTGAGTGACATTTTTGGATGTTTGCTCTTATGTGCATCAGGTGCTAACGCTTCGATCACGTTGGGGTCACCAGATTGCGGCCTCGAAGCTTTGAGTGAGCTCAGGGCACGACTTTCATCAATTGAAATACCAAGTCGTGGGTAAAAAGCACAATGCACACAAGTGAGCTATCTGTTGTGCACGAATATCCAGGTTGTTGTTTCCGGCAGTAGTAGCCACTGGCGAGACCAATGTTAGTGTTGCCTGAGTGCACCTGTGTTCCCGGATGAACGTCAGCTAAGACTCTGCAGATTAGCGGGTATGAAACCGTCCACTGTGAAGTTATCTAACTTTGAGCAAGTGTTTTTCCGGCCGCATACATAATCTGCATTTGGTAGATGGAACTGGTTAAGTTGAATAAATCTCTTCACATTAATTTTGGATACCTTTATGCATTAAAATATATTTTATGGAGGGCATACATAAGTATATTCTCTTTTTGTATTCACTGTATGATAAAGTGCGTCTGATTTAATCATATTTATAAATAAATAGTAAGTTGCTGGTGGAAAATACATTTTCAGTGTCCTAGCATGTTTTAACGGACTTGCAACTACGCTGAACGCAGTATACCTGTCCCGTAAAAAAACTCATGCATTATTTGGAGAAAGACATATAGGACTCATTAGATTTTGGGTGTCAGACCGTCCTTCAGACCGTCCCAGATGCCTGAGATACAAATCACCTGTTAACACGTCAATGGGTCGAGAAATTGCGAAGAGATTTACAAGACAGATGACGAGAGCTTTAATCGATGATTGCCACCAGCGTTTACGCAAATACAAAGCTGTGATTGAGCAAAACAGAAGAGAATGTGCCCGCGTTCTTGGTGATCATATCACTGAAGACCTTGCTCAAACAATCGCTGCGTTGGCGCATCTCAGACAAGCCAAGAAACGAGCTGTCTTGGATCGGAAGTTGAACAAACTACAACCATCCGACACAGGAAGCTCAAACTTGGTACATAACCTCTCCTCCAAGCAGCTAACGGAAGGGCAACTACGAGTGCTTCAGCATGAAGCGTGTTTTAACACCGCCGATGCCGACCCTGTCGACTTCGTTGCAGCCGTAGAAGCCATGCTTGTGAGGACCGAAACAACAGAAGATGAGAAGCATTCCGTTCGACAACGGATCACCTCCCTACTGATGACGCACCGACCAGCCCAATGTTTGTCGAAGAACGAGGTGAAAGCTATTAAAGAACTAAGAACGGACAACCGTATTATCATACTGCCCGCAGACAAGGGACGGTCAACGGTCGTCATGAACCGCGAAGACTATGACGAGAAAGCCAAGGCCCTGCTCGATGACAGACAAGCCTACAGACAGGCAGAAAAGTCAGAAGCAAAAGCAGTATCAAATCAGTTGAACAAACTCCTTGGAGAATTCAAACGCCAGAATGTGATCACAGAGAACGAACGGCGTCTGATGAAACCAACAGATACTGCCCTAGCCCGCTTCTATGGTCTGCCATAAAAATCCATAAAGTGAACGTTCCATTGCGGCCAATCGTTGCCCTAAAAGGCAGCCCCACTTATAATTTGGCTAAATGGATGTACTCGAAATTAAAATTCCTCCAAGAGAACTCTACTGCCTCGGTCCGTTCAGCCTCCCAATTCCTGACAGATCTGCATGGTCAGAGAATTGAAGCAGACGAAGTGATGGTTTCCTTTGACGTGACATCACTTTTTACATCCATTCCACCGAGTTTGGCACGAAATGTCTTGCGCAGGAGACTTGAGGAGCGTTACGACGAAACCAAGAGTCCACTTAAAATCGAACACCTTGTGAGACTCTTTGAATTTTGTCAAAAGACCTACTTCACCTTCGCTGGAACAACCTATGATCATTAGATTTTGTGATGAATGCGTACCGTGTATAATCAGACCTAATAAATGGGGAAATGCGATACTATATAATTTGTAGGAGCATCGAAAATAGATTTGAAAAACGCATACTACTTTCGTATTTATTATCTGCAACCTGCGTAAAATTTGCAGCTGTCCTGTTTCAATTCAGGTACTTTGGGGGACGTATAGCATGCTATTACTACAAGTCCAACTTAGTACTGCGTCCCGCTCGAAGACACATTTTCAACATTTCACGAGATGAACCGACCACTCTCGCCGTCAATGACGGTACCTCCCTTGAACTCTTGACTGCTCGATAAGACTCGCGGATGGTAAACGCCCAGACACTGCGCTTGAAAGTATTCATAAGTTTCCAGTCGACAATCATCACACACCAATTTGTGCGTATTTTTGTTTCTGCAGTTGTCGGGCATTCCCTTCGAGGCGCACATCTTGATGGCACGAATGATGATGGAACTGGAAATGCACGAGGTGGGTCTGACCCTTTTACCACATGTTTCATTGAACTTAACGCAGTAGTCATTTTTCTGTACACTCTAGGTCTCGCTTGTTACAGCCTCCATTTCTGTGGTGGTCATTATAGGAATAAATAATTTCTACTTATTGCAATTGAGTTCGAGTTAAAATAGAAATGAGAAACGAGCAACGAGAGGCTTAGTCAAACACAAACAGACAGAAATTCGATCCTATCAGAAACATTTGAAAACCCGTAAAACGACAGTTTTTCCTTGCAATAATTCCGGGGGCTCGATCACAGTACAAACTTGCGTCCTCTAACTGATTATCCATAAGATTCCGTTATGTTAGTACAAGTAAATTTGTTAGCTCAAGTCCTCACTAAGTTTTCCTGGGACACCATCGGCATTGCCTTAGGCCGACAGTTCCGAAGACGTGCTAGGTTAAGTGATCCTTATGCCGTTTTGAAAGATCCATCAAGTTTACTTCTTTTCTGAAATCCATAAAGACCTTGAAGTTGTCTGCATGCCAAGGCTGATGACAGACACTGAAACGCTGCAAATGTGGGCCGTGGGTTTGATGAATGGAAAGTAGGGAACGTCGTACATTGATTTGCCTCCATCTTGCCTACCCCCAGTAGTCACAATCTGTCGGCCAATTTTCCTGTTTGTTTCACTCCTTGTTTCTTTAAATTTACAAAAGACATACTTGCTTGCTTGACTAGCCCATTTTATTGTGACGTCGCCTTTTTGATTTAAGCGGGCTGCGGACGTTCTGGAAGCTCTTTTGGAAGAAGATGACGAGAACGCAGAGGTAATTTCATTCTTTCGCCTTTCCGACTTCTTCTCCTTCCTCCTCCTCCTCCCCGTTGCTCCTTCTGTTTCCACTTTTACTGCCAGCGTCTTATCCCTTATCTATCGTGTTAGTTCATTATGCACATAATTCTCCTTTCCCTGCTCATCGTCCTTCATCCCCACTCCTCCTGCTCTCTCTCCTCACATTCTTTTTTAAATCCATCTTCCCCACTTCGCCTCCCATGCTCCCTGTCTTATTTTTCCCTTTCCTGTCCTCATCTCGCTACGCCCCCCCTTTCGCTTTCCTCGTCTGACTCCATATTTACCTTTTTATTCTTTTCTTACTGATTCTGTCGTTGTCTTCTCTGCAACCAAGGTCTTATTTTAAATTACTGGGGCTGTTTGTTTTTTCTCGTTAAAAGGTATATTACCTCATATCCGTGGTTGGACAACAACTCTGGAAGGAAAGTGATCCCGAACGGTTGAGACACTATGTTACAATGGCCAAATTGGTAAGTCCCTTGTGCTCTGCTCGTATTGGCCTGTGTGTACCGTCAATCTGCCCGGCGAGGTTTTTGCTGTTCTTCGTGACCTTTCACTTTCCACAGTGGTTCTATAGTTCCTTATCTCCTTCATATGCTACTGTTTTATATTTCTGCCCTTGAAGGTTTTTTTCCCTGAAAATGGCGTGTGACGGTACAGTCCGCTGGGTCGAAACGCGTCCTTGAACTATAAGTCAATATTTTTGAGTTTTTGTATTGATCTACTGTGTAGCCCAAACGTTATTTCTAAAAACTCTGCTAGGAGTCGCCCTTATCGAATCAGTTGGCGACAAAACTGATATCAACTCGAAAGCTGGTATCGAGCCGCAATCGCGGCCGGCTATCGATGTGCTTACGCGCAACAAACGCAACTGCCAGTCAATAATTTAAAATTTAATGATGCAGCCAGGCTAAGAATCTGACAAGCCAGACGGTGAGTCAGAAGCCGATCCTGTCGCTACTCGTCGCAGGGCAGTATCTGATTGGCCCATTGGACATGGCTGTACACGCGTTTGTTACCTTTAATATGTCGTACTAATTACGCCAAAAGACTTCTGCTTTTGCACTCTTGTCATTTTCTTCCGTGGGGACTCGCTCAAGGCGTAATTAGGTGGGGAAATCTCAGCTTTGGCCACATTTGAAACACCATCATCGTTCTACTATCATGCCGGGAATGTGAGAAAAGGCGGAAAGTTGTTTTAATTACTCCTTACCTCCTGTTCCTCTACTCACCTCCCCCTTCTTCTCCTTTAAGTTCTGCGCCAAGGAGGGTGACACCGAGCTGTCTAACGAAATGGATGCGCTACTTCAAACGTTGCCAACTGAAAAGAGTAAGTTCCGCTGTCACCCATTCTTTCCCCAATCTGCTTCTACAATCGGCATCCTCGACACTGATAAGATCAAAGCATAGCTCTGACTATTTGAAGGCTTCACACTGCCCCCCAGTCGCCCTTCAGTAAACATTACTGATTTTTGCCGTCAACTGACTGCCTGGCTTAGCCTCTAGAACAAGGGTCGGCAACCTTTTTAATGTTCTTATAATAGTCATTTTTAATGCGAATTCTGGTGCTGCATGGATTCGCTGAAGGTTTTATAGTCTGGTCGGTAGTTGATGAGGTTAAGCTGTAGTTCAGTTCAGTTTTATTAGGAAACTATAGGTAAATACCTTTGAACTCCCTCGTTGTACATAGCTATGATGCAGAACATGTGGCGATGCCATTAATGGAACTGCGGTAGGTGGGCAGACAGTAAAAAACTCCCTAGGCATCTTACATAAGTCTAGTTATGAATGCCATTTTTGGGATTTTAGGGAGAAAAACTGTCGCCTGTAGAGGGGGGGGGGAAAGCAAAGGGTATATTTAAATCGGATGTCCTGCTGCTGAAAGTGTTTGGATGATGTGAAGAGGAGGCCATCGCGGTTGTTCAATATCCTAATGGTTACACGAGGGGAAGATTGCGGTGGTCACGAGAACATCACCGAGTGTCGGAGATGCGCCCATCATACGCCCGTGCTGGTTACCGTGTCTGCCGACCAGATGACGAAACTCGCGACCAATCGTCATCCTAAACAAACGTATTACTGAGAAGTAGCGAGCAGTAAGTTTTTAAAAAGGGTAATTACTGCCAAAGCAGTCTGTTGGTAAATCTTACTTGTTGACTGGCGGTAATGTAATTAGTCTCGCAGCATTACAGAGAATGTTTTTTTCTATGCTGATCCGCCTGCATCTTAAACGTGTTCACAGATGGGGACATGACAATGTATGCGTGTAGAGCATTCCATACCTGGATTGCCCTCTTAGAGGGGAAGAATTATCGTGTGTTCAATCTTGCCCCAGTTACACGTAGGTTGAGAGGGTGTTCACGCAATCTAGTAGCAGTGGCCAGCTCAAAGAAATCGCTGGATGCTAGGCAACAATTCTGACCCCGCAGCATGCGAAATGCCTGTATTGGCGACATTCAATGGCAGGAGCCCCTCGTTTGACCATTGCTCGAGTCGGTGCAAAGTTGCCTGCAGATTTGCTTCGTAGTCTTCGCTACGAATGACCTTCCAGAGTTTTAAATCATCGGCGAACATTGTGTTCTCGCAGTATAATCCACTTATGCCAGGAATTGGGTGGCCGAACATACCGTCGTGGCCGCGTCCGACGTCAATGACTTCAGATTTCGAAATAGCCATTTAGCCAGATTAAATGTTGGTGCCTCGCGTAATGACACGATCGGCCGTAGGGTAACACTGGCTTTGTGGACCTTTGGCAGTCCGTAAAACCTTGCTGCGGGGGCGTCTGTTGGTTTAATGGCCAGTCGCACCGATCTGCTGATCGCATAGCTGGTCTGTATTTCGGTGAGCATCTTATTCAGTTGAGTCACCAGCTTCCTCATCGGTGCGTCGTCACACGGGAGGTAAGCTTGCCGGTCCTCAATGGTTCCCGAGATCGCCTTATCTTCTCATTTATGTCCGGGGACGCGCATCTACGCTTCTATTAGCAATATATATATATTGGTAAACCCAATGACCAAAGGTCCCGGGTTCGAATCTCGGGGGTTCCGACCCCTGAGATTGGGTATGACTGGCTGATGGCGGCTAACAAGCCAGAAATGGCCATTCCGGTCTCCCTTGTCTTTGTCGGATCCACTCCATATATATGTATAAGGAGTAGGATAGGGCCCAGAACGGAACTTTCGGTGACACCACTATCAACCGCCACCTCCGCCGATCGCTGATCACCAATGCATACCGTTGAGTTCGACCTGTCAGAGGCTTTGAAGCTTTCATCCGTTTGACGTGATTTTAGGGGGACTTGATATATCTAGGATGTGAGAATGCCTGCTCACATGCATACGTAGATCCAAACAAGGTCAATTCGACAATCCTCGCACGCTGCAGTTTGTGGTTTGTGACCGGAAACGTGTTTCGAGTTTTGATTATCAGCTGGTGTTGGGGTTGCGGTTTTTTAATTTCCGTCCACATGTGCTTGCTTGCCAACTTCGCTTTATGTCGTGCGATCATTTCGGAATCTTCATTGAGTGGCTTAAACTTTTTCACCCACATGTCTGAGGCCTCCAGGCCAGCCAATTCTTCTTCGAAATCTCTAATGGGGAGGCCAGGAATATAACTCAGGTTGGTTGTGTTCAGTGAATACTCGGTTGGTTGGATGATTAGCTTAAAAAGATGAGTGTGCTCTCGAAATTCTCCAAAGCGTGCTTTGGACGACTGTATGAGACTGGATGTGAAGCCAACGAGCTGATGGTGATCGAAGTTTTGAGTGGACTCACTTACTGTGCATGCATCTTTATGTTGTGTCAATTTTTCAAAATGTAGTAAACCATCACTTTCAAGATCCATGATAATTACTCCAGCTTGTTTTCAAAATAAGCATGGATTGTACACAGTCCCCTTTTAGTACACATTACTGATTTTTGCCGCTAACTGACTCACTGGTTTAGCCTCTAGAGCATACGTTCTGTGATCCGCTGGACTGGGGCACAGCCTTCTGATCTTCTCTGCCTGTCGTGAAGTGACTGGCAGGAAATTTTAGTAGATTTGCTACCGCATCAAGTTCAATTTAAAATTCTGAAGCGTGTTTTCGACTCGGACAAAATATCTGTAAAAGTAGATGTAATATTTTTAAAAAATGTCTATTGAGCTCAAACGAGTAGTATGTTTGATGTCATATCTGTTAGATTGCGGTTTGGAAGTTTACGTTTACCTTTAACAGGTGTCTCTTGGACACTATCGCAGTGGGGGAGAAGGCACAATACACAAGGGCAAAGACGTTCACTATCGAACCTGCTGACGAGTTTTTGCGTGCTTTAACGTACTGTTTTTTTCACTTAATGTTTTCATTCTACCCTTCATAGCGCCTTCAGTCAGCATGGATGACGGACCAATGTCCTCTGACGATGACGATGATGCGGAGAAGGAAAAGGAACAGAATGAAGGGACCTCTTAGCCCCCTCTTTTTTGTGCCCTCTGCAGCGCTGCACCTGTACAATATGCTTACGTTGCGCTTATCTCTCTCCTGAAATGTAAATGGTAATCCTGCTGTAGGGGTGTCCTCTTTTGATTGGTTGGGCGTTTGGCTGTTCATGGCAGTCGTTAGACAAAGATTTCGCACCTAACCACGCCAGGTATCACCTTCAGTCAGGTCTACTGTTTTTGGTTCTGTGACGGCTAAATCTCAAATTATAAATAAAGGGCAGTATTCACCAGAATGGGGGCTTTGTTGTGTACAGAACTCCAAGTTGCTGTATCAGACAGCAGTGGCCACTGGCAAAACGTCCATTCGTCCCCGTGAGTGTCCAACTGTATATGGGAGGAGCGAGTTCAAGCGGTTTGCAGTTGGTCTGATGCATTGTCCGAAGGGGGTGTGGAGAGCTCACGTCATTGCTGTGTTGGTGTAGAGGATGGGGGGGGGGCATGTTCACGTGGCCCTTGGGAAACTGGCACACGCATATTCCTCTGTCCTAATGCTAACTGTAAACTCAATCCTTATCTTCACTTGCATTTAGCGCAAATGCACTTGTAAGACGAAGCGGGGAAGACACTTCTTTATCTGCTCTACCGACAGAACCCTCGAACCCCTACTGCATCATCTAACTTTTATATCTAGACCAATTCATATGCGTAAAAAGGACTGAGAAGCTCGAAACCGGCTAGGAGGCGCCATCAGTGGCGCGCGAGTTTACATAAAGCCTTTGGGGGTGTAAACAGGGATCATTTATGTCATCATTTTGCATCCCGATCAAAACAAAACACGTTAATAGATGGCATAAGGTGTGCTAGGACGCATTTCTTCTATGGCTTAAAGGATTTAAGAGTTTGCTTTGGAGAAATGGTTTCCGCGGAATGAATTCAACGGCCATGTGATGCTTACCATTGCGTCCAATTTAAGTTTTTTGTCGCTCGACTTACTGTAGATGCAATTTCCGAGAGAAGATGGCCACCTTTTCTTACCTGCGAACTAGCGCAAGAATGGATCGTTTTAGTGGACATGTTTGACACAAAGCGAACTGTAAATTAGTTTAGACTTGACGTTTATAAACAACATCGAACAGATCGTAAGTATTTAGGAATGCATTTATTCAAAGACCGGACTTAAAATGTTCATAATTTAGTCCGCAGTGCCCCATGGCAGTAGGAACAAATTCAAAAATACCTCCCCGCCCGAAAAGCAGGATATATACAGAAAACAAAGTTTTATTGGTAAGGTTATCAGAGTTTGGTGGTAGGCAGGCAGGCAAGTAGCCCTTGTTGGATCCGGAAGCCCGCCGGGTGGGCCTTAATCCCGGCAGCGAGGAGGAGGAGAAGGAGGAGTCGGAGCATAAAAAAAACAGATTGAGAGGAGAAGAGATGGATCCACCATAGGGAGGTTTGGTGTAGCGGACCTTGGCCGCCCTGGGGGCGGGTGGGAACGCGGTTCATCTGGACGAAATTTACTTGATATGAACATAACAAACACGCATGACAAAGCAATGCGGGAAAAAAGGCAGCAGTCCTCCGTTTTACACTTGCCCGCTCCCATCATACAATTTGTCCTGCCAGAACGACGGGCATCGTCCTCTGCCTATCCCCAGTGCCTCTATTCAGTCATCAAAAATGTTAACGTTTATGAGACAGTAAGCTACTCGGTTGATGCTGCTTGTAGAATCGGACTGGCTACTACGTTTTCTGGACTGTTCAGCATCCAGCCAAGTAGCAAAGCCACGAACACTAGCGTCAGAGCAGATAGGGTATATCTCCAGCTATTCAGTTGCTAGAGTGCTTTTTCACTGCCTTTTCTCTTTAACTATGTTCTACCTTATTTGCTTGTGGTAAATGATCTAGTTGACTAGTAAATAAGAACAGAGTCGTTTGACGTTAAAAGCACGCGCTTGTTTAATGTCAAGTTGCGTAAAGAAAATTTCACAGCAAAATGAACTGTGTAGAAAAAAAATTGTTTCATGTCACTATAGTCTCATACAAATTAAGCGGAGCCTCGTTTTAATCTGATACATCAACCAGCATTTACAAATTTTGAATTTAAATTTTACCTGCCTACCTATCTCTCAACTATACTGATACTGAATGCTGAATTTTTTAAATCAGATTATTGATAAAGCATTAATGCGATGATAAAGCTCTTCTATGTCATACTTTGTTAAAAAGCCAACACTGTCATTAGGGTTGACCAGTTGATTTCACAGTGAAAATAGGTGATTCGTGTGCCACTTGAATTTGGTGCCTCCTCCAACGGTGGCTTTCAACGTCTTCAGCAACCTGTACGCAAATGTCCGCCTCGGCGTTGCCGTCGGAATTTTGTTTGGACGCCTGATAGAGCAGGTTTCACGCAATGCACTGAAGAAAGTGGCCATTTGGAAAATCGCCAGCAGGATAGCCGAGGTCCGGGGTGCAGCGATTAACCGTTGAGAGAAAGATACAGAGGATGCATGCCGCCGCCGACCCCAACCCCATCACCCACACAATGTCTGCTCAGAATCAAAATTAATTGGACATATTTGGGTCCGTCGAAATCACCTTCTCCACCACCACTGCCACCACCATTACCACGAGGAACGTTCCTTCTGTGTGGGGCACAAAATTAGCTGTAGGTAAAGCATTCTCCTCACCGTAACAGCGGGTTTTTGTGCATGCCTGTATTTGGGTCCGTCTTCGGCATAATTAGTGAAGGGGTACAGTCTGGGTAGCCTCAACGATCATTTACTGTTCACAGAGCACGTGAAAATATCTTCAGTACGGCCTAAAATTTGTGTAACATATGCGAAAGATTGATACTCTCCCCCTCTCGCTAGTCGGTATTGAGTAACATCGAAATACTAGTCATCATGTAGTCCATTCTGAAGTCATTTCAATCACGATAAATTGCCACATTCTTAACGAACTTCTTTTTGACCGCTAAAAAACGAATGCACCGTTAAAGTGGCTGCTTAGCTAGAAATAATTTCTATCATGAATTTTGACTGCCTTTATAAATTCCCCTACATGTTACGGAAAAGGTCCCCCAAATAATTATTTCGTTTTTTCAATTGGTAGGCAATTACGGCATCTTGAAATGCTATGCTTAAAGAAAGGCTATCTCTAGGTTAACAAAAAGGTTCTAAGTTACCGAATAATGATTGAACCGACTGACTGCTTCACTTGAATTCAAGGTTTACAGACTGCGTACTGTGTACATCCTTTGCAGGAATAGTACGTTCTCGTCCAGGGTTTGAGGCAGAATTCACATAGTTCTCATAAAAAACTGCAACAGATTTGGAACATGCTGTATACATGGTAGGCAGCCTTAATAAATTTACGGATACGATGCATTATGAATGAACACCTCACTGGAAGCAAAATTTCTGGCTCTTTAGCCGTCATCAGCCAGCCATACTCACCCCAGTGTGGTGCTTCAACCGAGGCTCGAACTCACGAAATTTTGTCTTACACCCGATTAGCGAGAGGGTATCAATCTTTGCATATGTCGGCATGTTACACGAATTCTGGGTCGAACTCTATAAATCTGCTTATCGAACACGCTAGTAGCAGCTAGATTAGTGGTCTCCCGACTAAATGACTACTTCAGACGACCTGTCAACGTCCATAAAGTAACGTCGGGTAAGCTAGCGGTCTGGCAACGACTCTCCTTTCCGGTGTTTATATGGCTTTCGTTTACCAAATTCCTAGAGAACAAGAAAAGAAGAAGTAGCTTCCTCTGGACGAAACTTACTTGATATGCGCATGAGAAACGCGTATGACAGAACAATGCCACATAAATAGCAGCAGTCCTGCGTTTTACAGTTGCACGCTTCCATTATGCAATTCGTCCTGCCAAAACCACGGGCATCGTCATCTGCCTCTCCGCGGCGGTTCCTTTTTTCAGTCCTTTTTAGCTTTTCCTGTTCTTTCATTAGTCGACCTTACTCTGCCCGTTTATGTGCCCATATCAGTGCGGCTGGCCGAATATTTGCACCTCGTCCTGCATTCCTTTCTTTTCTCAGTGCGCCTAGCCGTTTCCTTTGCTCTTGAGTTCGATCTAGCCACTCTTCCTCTCCAAGGCCCTGGTCATCTCCTGTCTTCTTTTCGCTGTTGGAAATGGCTAATTTTCGTGAGACAGTCGGCCCCTCGGGTGAAGATTCCCTTGGAATTGGCCCAGCTTCTGCAGCGTTTGCTGAACTGTCCATCGGTCCGCCAAGTAGCATGACCAAGAAGGCTAGTGGCAGAGCACATAGGGCATATCTCAAGGCGTACATTTGCCGATGTGATGCTATCTTCTCCAGCACTGTTTGACTATTTATAGACGCTACGACTGGGGGGTTAGACATGAGTGCCTCTGTTGAGACAAAATCAAACAAAGCAGCGTCATGGTAACCCATTGACCTGACGCCTGCTTGCTGTCGCCACAGTACGGACGGCCTAGCAAGCGCCTATGATTTCATTGTCTCATTCGTGTTCTTCGATGCTTAATTTAAGGACAGTTAGAACAAGCAGTTGATCTAACAAAAGCATAGAGCAATTCGGCACCCGCATGATCCGGACGCAAATGCGCTGGAGCGCATTTAAACCACCACAACACTCTTCACCCCACCCCCAGGGGTGCATTCAAGTCGTAGGCCTTTATGCTTACCATAATTCATAAAGGGTATGTTGAGCGCAGAAGTAAGGGCCTCGATAAACTGTGATGTGCATGCGTGTCTGTGTGTTTCATGCGGTTAAACATCGCTGCCTGCCGATTATTCACGAAATTGCAGTTAAACTGCTGCCTACAGCCTTTCATGAAGCTTCCATTTGAAGGTTTGATTCGAAAAATGTTAACTTCCAGATATGCTGCATAAGCCGGATGGTCAGGAAATTTAAAGTAGGTGACTACGGCGGAATTTATTTGTACAAATATTTCAAGAGACGTTATCTACTGCTTCCTCTGCTTGCATGAATAACGAAACAGATGGCAAACAGCCCATTTTGAATTTTCCCAGAATCGATAATAGCAGGCCAATTATAACGTGGCAAAGGGTTAATAGTAATGTAAAATTTAAGCTTGCGAAGAAGAGTAGGTAGGGGAATTATTATGAATAAAAGTGTGGCGTGCATTTACCAGCACAATTAAGGATTAAGCACATGGTCTAATTGCTGACACGGGTCGGGATTCTCCCGCCGTACGTAAGCAGTTTCCATATAACGCAGGGTCCGGTTTGTTCGTGCTCAAACAAAAACTCGGAAGGAGTTGTTGATTTTAACGAAATGACCAGTGCCTAGCAAGTTTTTTGTAATGGATGACCGTGGCACTTTGTTCTCATGTTTTAAAAGTCAGGCAGGCAAGTGTTCAGCAGCCCCGATCAACAATTGCCTTTGCGTATGGCCAACGTACTTGCATCCGCAAGTGCACGTGAATTCATAGACGCAGTTGAGGGTGGCGTGCAAAGGCAGGGCTCCCATTGACTGGCTA
This sequence comes from Ligula intestinalis, assembly GCA_036362985.1. NCBI lineage: Eukaryota > Metazoa > Platyhelminthes > Cestoda > Diphyllobothriidea > Diphyllobothriidae > Ligula > Ligula intestinalis. Next base: position 29,048,839 of record JAYGXS010000008.1, read on the forward strand.
GCTGGAAGACTTTTGTTGGCGTGAGGAACTGAAGTTAGGCTGCATAGTACGTTTGCTCTATGGAGCAACTAATGGTGCCACTTCTGTACACGAGTTAAAAACCTCATTTTTCGACTAATTTTTTCAAACGTTTTCCTAAATGCGCAATTTCTTTGGATTGTCTTCATCGTGTCTGGCAGTTAAAGCCTATGGTTTTTACCGAGAAGGCAGGCTATCTAAGTGCGACTCATATATCTGGTCTTATCTTGATGAAACAGTGCAGAGAATGTGTGAGGTGGATGTTGAGAAAGTCTTATCTAAATTCGGACAAATCAGCCTATCTGCAACAGCCGCTTCTGGAGCACCATGACCTCTATTCTTCTCTACACGGAGGCATATTGGCGAGTAAAAAGCCCTGGAAGAGTTGACGGACAGAGTTTAAGTGATCGTCGACAATGAAGAGTGCTAAACAGAATCTTAAGCTTGTCATTATGAAACTGGCGATTTCTACCAATCAAATGTGCTCACCTTACTTTTGTCGATTTATGCTTCACGTTGGTTTTCCCTATCCTGAGTACTGTGGAAGCTAGAAGACTAGCGGCCGTGAACCTGGATAAGAAGGCTGTCAGAGGGTAAGGAATTAGAAGAGAAATGCAAAGAGATATAACCATACAAAAACCTTGACTCAGGCAGCCGTACGCGGCCGCGCTTAACGTGGCATGTGCTTCTTTTTCAATCAAATGAGGTTACCTTGTTTTTTTAAATTGACGATCTGTTGTGCTAAAATATGAGTTTTTGGCAAAAATGACTGACAAAGCAGTCCTGCTCGCGATAAAATGCCCTTTTCCGATACAAAAAGTAGTTTAAATCAAACGGCGATTCCGTGGTTAATTAACACATATAGCACCAGAATTCTCTTCTCCTGCTCTAAGTTTCATTTAGAATACAAGTGTCTACCATGACGGAAAGCTACAATGCACAAGGAACCGAAATTGCGCAATACCGGGGGTAGTTAGAGATAACCATACCTAGGATGTTCACCTCTCGACTCCGTTGTGTAATCAGGCATCGTCTAAATTATAAATCCATCTTCCTGTGGATTCGGGATGTGTCAAAACAGTCGTTTTGAGATTTTTAACGTGACTTCTGTTCAAACGGCAAATGAATTTTCATCCTCATCTTCGGGTGCTGCAATAATAGGATCATTTGCGTTTCGTTTTCTAAATAACGCATGAGCAGAATCCATGGTGTAAAGTAAAGTATATTTCTACACTCTTATATGATTAAGTAGGATTTGGTTTACCCTTTGACGTAATATATGTGGGGAATTAAGGTCACGTCCCAAATATTTGATGCAGTAAAACAGAATGCGGTCAAAATTAAATTAATTTCATTTATGACAAACAACTTAAACCATTTAAAAAATATTATTTTTACAACCAAAATTGCCCTCCGTTTCTTAGAAACAATGTAGTTCCTTGAACTTGGCCTTACCTGATCTTCATTAACTGAGGACTAGGTTTTCCGGTTCTCTCTTGCCTGCATTGGGTTTCTTCCATAAGTGCGGTCTTTTGGTCAACTGTTTGGCCAGTATCCACTGAGTGCTTAGTGATTGTGCTTTAAGTTATTTTATTTTCCACCCTGAGCAACCCCTTTGGTATATGTTCAGCTGATCATATTGCCAACTGCCTTTGCGTGCGCCCAATGTATTTGCATCCGCTACTACATGTAAACTCATAAACGCAGTTTGAGGCGGCGTGCATTGGCAGAGTGTCTTTGGTTGGTCTAACTGGAATAGCCATTCCGAGAAACTCTTTCCTGAAAAAACACATCGCCTTATTGATCGTTTCCGTATAAAAGATTCTAGCAGGTCTATTGAAAAGGCAAAATAGCAAGTTTCGTGTCCCCTGGATTGGAACGTATCACGGCGGCCTTACAACAGCCTTCGCAAGCAGTAGTTTACAAACCATAGCCACGTCCACAATAAACTATCGATCGGCCTATGCGCGAGCTAACACTGCGAACTAGACAATCAATAGATAATTTGAATTTCTAGCTCCATTCACTCAATAAGCCAAACAACCAATGAAACTGGCCCCTACCTCAGGAGCGAATCTTATTGACTCAAGTGGCATCGTTGACATACGTTTGTTTCCCTAAATTTGTTGTACATAGAACACTCAAAGACTGCCACTTCTGCACAATTCCTGTCGTGTTCTCCATTTGAAGGCTCACATGAGACGTAGTTAGCCGGCAAATATTTTGGCCTCGGCCTCCATTACAACACAACGAAACTAAAAAAAGTGCATGTATTGCCCTTTCCATGTGGTTTTCCGGTAGATGGACCTTTAAATGGAACCATCTGCCCACCTGCGTAGAAGCGCATCTATGAAAGCCAGTGTGTCGTCCTTCTATGTCGTCTTTTCTTTGTGTTTGGTCACTTTTTGTTCAAGCTTTGACATGAAAATATCCGCTAGGATTGGTCCTAGTGGGCTGTCAATAGCTACACCGTCAATTCGTCGATATAGCTGTCCATTGAACAGAAATTACACATTCTTTGTGCACATCTGTAATAGTTCCCGTAGTTGGCTTGCTTCCAGACATGTTTCAGCCACATATTCACAAATTATGTCAACGGTTGCGTCCAGTGTCACGTTTGACAACAGACTTTGCACGTCGATTGACATCATATGTTCATTGCATAAACTTCGGCTCTTCAGCTCGACTACAAACGAAAAAGTGTCGATACAGTTATGAGCCATCTGTGGCAGTCCCCAAGTTAATCAGTCGGGGAATTACAGTCCCCTAAAGGGGGCCGCATGCCAGATGTATCGCGGCCCTACGAGGTACTCCTACCATCAAATTATTGTGAGAAAATGTAACCTAGCACTAGTTTCACAACTGTTCTACCAAAGGTTGCTTAACTTAATTACACCTGCAACATTGGCATTGGAGCGCAATCTGATAAGTTTTGTTCTATCAATTACAACTGAATCTGGAAATTAATTGGTGCCGGACTTTTACGAATGATAATATTGCATACTTTTTATAGTGCAACCTTTTCAGGTAAACTAAAAGTGACGTTTGTTTTAGTGCGCCACAGCTAATCGTTCATCAGGCAATGATGAAAATAGCTTTGGAGCCTATAAATGGGCCGTCTTACCTACAACGTTGAGTGTTCCTACAACGGGCTGCGCGGTTCATGAGCTTGACCAACACGAAAGCCAGTGATAAGCCTGCAGGACGCGTTTTTAGAGAGGCACCCTTCTAACGCAGATCGAACGCCTGGGTGCAGGTTCACGCTCAATTTTTTCCCTGTGCCCGACCAAACTTCTTACCTCCTCTACTCTGAATTGATCTCGGGCACAGGCAGGTGAGGAAATAGAGAGTGCGTCAGATGTTACCCAAGTCACTTCCCCCCAACTAGTCTAAACGCAAGTCAACTTGGCTGACCCCGCTTTGCTTGAGTGTAACCAGTATACATATCGCAGGGGGTTAAGTGAATGATACCCGAGCAACTGCGATCTTCAGACCATAGCTACATAGCAGAGAAAGAAGTCAGTGGAGGCCAGATGAATGGATAATAAATGGATAGAAATTCGACTTGGATAGCCTAGGACTAGGCAGGAGAGCCAGCCGCATCCAAGTGTTGGTTTGACAGCAGTCAGGCCAGTAGACAGCGAGATAGAGCATTCATTGGCTGGGTCGAAATTGAAGGTTGGTTTGACAGCCAGTGGGTGGAAATCGACGTGGATGATCAGTGTCTCGCGCGCGTATAAGACTGGCGTCTGCCACGAACCTGAGGCCCAGACGGATTGAGGTCACAACAGGAGGCCAGGCGTCAGGCGGGCAGCGACCACTTCATTACTTGTTGGATAGGACAGTTGAACTGTCGCACGTGTCTGCGTATGTGTGTTAGCTGTGCAGCCTAAACGGACAGCCTGGTCTTCTTGAATTTTTCACGCCAGTGGACCGCGTGAGGAATTGAAAGAGAGAGAGGGTGAGGTAGATGCAGTGCAAGTATACTCTCGGTTACATGCATCAAAAATCAGCGTTGCTGCAACACCCTGCTGTGGAGCACACCATGAACGTCGTCAAAATCGATGCTTGAACTTTTGTTTAAACGGGTGTGTGTGTGTGTGTCTGTACGGGAGGAGAGGGAGGACTGAGAGTCAGGCTGCAATGGCTCCCCCTTAATGTGGCCTTTATGGCGCTCCCGCGCTGTCGGCAGCATACCTAGTGAGATGGCTGTGTCAAGTGTGCGCGTTCTGAGTGTTTATCGCGCCAGCCATCTACACCCTCCCTCATCCCCGGTCTTACTGACTTTGTCTTTACACCGGATACGGAGGTGGGAGTGGCGAGCGAGTGGGTAGATTCTGCGCGAGTCTGCCTAAACTCCTGTTTTCTCTCGCACGAGTTCTCTGCGTTGCTCCTGCTTGCTGTCGCTTTCGTGTTGCTTGCCCAGCATGCCTCTGTGTATGCTGCGGCTTGCTTCAGCGTTTGCTGCGGCCTGTTGGAGCGCGTGGTGCCCATCGTCGAAATCGACGGGGAAACTGTCATGTGTGTGTGTGAGGGCCTCCTCCCCCAGGTAAATGGAGGCCGTTCTTGCTGAATTTGTCGAATACTGTCTCGCCTTTTACTACCCCATAATAGCTCCGGTCTTGAATTAATAAGCTTGGTGTAGCGGCAGTATCGCTTCTCACAGGACATGTATGTTGTCGCCCAACTTAGTGTCGGACTCCTGGCAATAACCTTTCCTGAAGTACTCTCGTTCTTTCCATACTCAACTCGCGTTATGTGCAGCCGCTTGCTATGAAATCTCAGGCGATTAAGCACGCTGTTGGACTTCGCCGACGGCTCGCCTCTCATACGACGGCATTGAAACTCAGATAATCGATTTTATGCAGTTGCATCGCTAGCTCGCCCCATGGGCTTATGAGATAGGGGGGGGGAAGGGTGGCTAGACATAGTGACTCATGGTACCCTCGTTAAGGGGGTGACGCCACCTGGACTGAATCGTACTGAAGCGCCCTTAGAGTGCATGCGCACTGAAAAGATTAGCAACTTTACACTTCTCTACGTCGGCCGCATCAGTCCAATTAACACTAGGCTTACTGACTCTATTCGATTGTTTCTCTTTGCCGCACTCCTACCATATTGTAGTTATATTACTCGCTCCATTACCGCACTCACAATCATAAAAGCGGCGCCTACAGTTCTGTCTTTAGCACAAACGTCACCCTCAGTAGTTACTGAAATTTCTCTGCTGCAAGGTAAGCTGAGCTTCTGCTCTCAGTGTTCTTTTCTATACTTGATTTCCTCCCCTCTCTCTCGGCTTGTCTGCGTTCCCCCCTCGCCTCCTCTCCCTATCTCCCTCTTTTACTCTCTTCTTCTTCCTATCCCTTTTTCTACTCTTCTTCTTCGTCTTTTCCCCTCCTTCTTCCTCTTCCTCTTCTTCTTCCTTTTCATCTTCTTCTTCTTCTGCACGTCCACAATTGCAAAGTTCACCAAATGTCTCTTGCTCGCCTTTCAGCCTCGCCCACGGACGCCGACCAGCAACGGAGCATGGGTAGTACCTTTCAGTCGTTGGCTGACTGGTCACCCCTCTCAGAAGGGTGTTGGCCCAGGCTTCATGCAGGGCTTCTCTCACCCTTCTGAGATCCAATGGTCTGTATGTACATGTAATGCCAGTTTTCAGCCAACCACGGTCTCTGCGGCCTGGAAGGCGCTGGCACTTTGTCTCACTTCTGATTCCCTGTTGGTGACTGCGCTCGCGTTCTCACTTGGTTTCAGGCCCCATTGCGGGTGCCCAAAAAGCTAGGCGGTCACTATGCGGTGTAAGAGAGAGTGAGGTCGACCTCGACGCGTTTCTTCCCTCACTATAATAAATCTGAATGCATCTGAATATATCACGGTGCGCTAAAAGCCGTGGCTTGGAGGGTTTGCCAACTGACGGGAAAACTCGGGCCCCCTACATAGCTGCTCCTTCTCTACGCGTGTATCCTGTGTTTGCGTACGGGAGGAGAGGGAGGACTGAGAGTCAGGCTGCAATGGCTCCCTTTTAATGTGGCCTTTATGGCGCTCCCGTGCTGTCGGCAGCATACCTAGCGAGATGGTTGTGTCAAGTGTGCGCGTTCTGAGTGTTTATCGCGCCAGCCATCTACACCCTCCCTCATCCCCGGTCTTATTGACTTTGTCTTTACACCGGAAACGGAGGTCTTAGTGGCGAGCCAGTGGGTAGATACTGCGCGAGTCTGCCTAAACTCCTGTTTTCTCTCGTGCCAGTTCTCTGCGTTGCTCCCGCTTGCTGTCGCTTTCGTGTTGCTTGCCCAGCATGCCTCTGTGTATGCTGCGGCTTGCTTCAGCGTTTGCTGCGGCTTGTTGGAGCGTGTGTTGCCCATCGTCAAAATCGACGGGAAACTGTTGTGTGTGTGAACTGTGCTGTGCACTCGACTAACTCGGTGCCATATTAGGCCAGGGCAGGCGCTATTGGGGTTGCCCTTCCATGCCGTTAATGCGGTTTGTAACGACACGCGTAAATGCAGGCTGACGGCACGCTAGCCACCAATCAAGGCATAACAGACTATAGTACTGTGCTTAGCTTGCGCCTAATCCCGTCTTCTCAACGCAGTCTTAACTTTGGAGGCAGGTGGGTGCGGAAAAAGTGAGTGTTTTAGATGCAACGTCGTCTCATGCCTCGTATGAAATCTCTGGGGTAAGCATTTTTAAAAAAAAATTGAACAAGTAATTGATTTAGGATTGGTACAGTTCAGGATTAGGACAATGGGTTCTTGCTCGATGAATTACGGTAATGACTAATCTCTTTCGATTTTTCGGCATGCTTAAAAATGAGCGCTGTTCTTTACACATTTCCATCACATCCGACGACGACCTGGTATGCCAGCGTCGAAAATTTAGAATAAAGTTCGTTCACGTTTCACAAAGTGTCTTTTTTATAAAATTATATTTCTTGAGATTCATATCTTCGAAATGATACCTTCTACGAATTATGGTAAGCACAAAGACCTACACCAGTAGGAAGCGCATGCAACTCTACTTGGATACACCCCCATAAAACACAAAAAATGACAGCAAATGGCTGGGGGTAAGGGGAATGGTGAAGTGTGTTGTGGTGGTTAAAATGTGCTTCAGCGCAATTGCGTTTGGATTATGCGGATGCCGAATTCATCTGTGAGTTTGTTCCAACAATTGTTTTTCCTTGTTGCCCTGAAATTTAGCATCGAGGTACACGAACGAAACAATTGAATCATAGGAGTTTGCAGGGACTTACGTACCGTGAAGACATCAAGCCTTTACGTATTAAAACAGTGCTGGATAAGATACCATCACAACGGCAAATGTACTCCTTGAGATATACCCTATCTTCTCTAGGGCTAGCGTTCTTGATCGTGCTACTTGGCGGACCGATGGACAGTCCAACAAATGATGCAGTAGCTATTGGGCCAATTTCAACGACATCTTCACCCGAGCAGCCGATTTTCTCACATATATTAACAATGTCCGACGTTAAAAAAAGACAGGCCACGACCAGGGCTTTGGAAATTAAGCGTGGGGAGCGGAACTTGGACGGATGATTTCAGGGATACTTAGCTCGTTTTGGTAAATGCCATAGTCACCTGATAGGAACCGCTGGGGAGAGGCAGCGGACTAAGCCCGTGATTTCGGCAAGATGAATTGCAAGTGTGAAACGGAGGACTGCTACCATTGCTCTCGCATTATTTTTGTCAAACGCGTTTCTTTTGATCATATCAAGTAAATTCCTTCCAAAGGAACCTACCTCTTTTTTTCTTGTTCTCGTTGTGTGTGTGTGCACAGAGCATCGGTACCGCCCTGCCCGTAGTGGCGTGGTAACAGCAGTCACTGCAGTAAGAGTCACGATCAAAGGAGGAAGTATTCGGCGGCCGTGCAGGGCCTCGGCAGCACACAATAATCCAGAGGTCGGTAGAGCCCTGCTGGCAGTGACCAACCAATCAACGTCGGGGACTCAACTCAACCCAACTGGCATATATCCCGCTGCTTCCTGAGCTGTCACTAATAAGCATGGGTCATAACTAACCACGAAGGGTACTCTCTGATTACTAACCCCGAACTGGTTCTCAGGCACCCTTAAGCTTGTTAATTGCGTTCTGTTTTCCTCTGCAGTACTGCTACTCTTTCTGTGATTAGCGTTATAGCCGAAACTATAGTCACTGCAGGCGCCTCAAGCACTTTATGACAGTCCACCGCTGAAAGTCTCGCCCACGGACGCCAACCAGCAGCGGAGTTTGGGAAGGGCCTACCAGTCGATGACTGAATGGTTATTCCGTCTCAGAAGTGTGTTGGCACAGGCTTCGTGCAGGACTGCTCTCACTCTTCTGAGATTCAAAGTCTGCATGTATATACAATGCCAGATTTCGGCAAACCACGGTCCCTGCAGCCTGGTAGGCACTGGCAATTTTCTCTCGGTTCTGCTTCCCCGTCGGTGCACGCGTTAGCGCTCCCACTGGGCCTCAGGCCCCACCTCAGGTGTCCGAGCAGCTAGGCGGTCGCTAGGGGGGGGGGGGGGGTAGAGAGTGAGCGACCCTCAGCGCGTTTCCTCACTATAACTAATGGGATGGGCTCGAATCTCTCACGGTCAGCTAAAAGACGTGGCTTAGAGAGTTTGCGAACTGACGGTAAAACTCGGACCACCAACGTTGCTGATCCTCCTGTACACGTATGTTTGTGTGCGCGTAAGTGAGGAGGTGGAGGACTGGGAGTCAGGCTGCAATGGCTCCTTCTTAATGTGGCACTAATGGCACTCCCTCGCACGCGGGAGCCTACCTTGTGAGTCGTCTGAGTTAAGTGTGCACGTGTTGGGTGACTATCCCGCGAGCCACCTAAAACCTCCCTCATCCCCGGTCTTATTGAAATTGTCTTTACCGTGGATACCAAGGTGGAAGTGGCGAACGAGTGGGCAAGTTCCCCGCGAGTCTGCTTTAACTCTTGTCTCATTCGCGGTAGTACGCTGCGTTGCTTCAGCGTTTGCTGCGGTCTGTTGGAGCGCGTGGCTGCTCATCGTCGAAATCTATGGGTGTACTGTGGCTGTGCACTTGACTTACTCGGCGCCAGATCAGGCCACAGCAGGTATTAATGGGGATTGCCCTTCCATGCCGATAATGATGATCGTAACGACACGGTTAGAGGGACGCGAGTGGCCATGCACTCACAGCCCACGGCCTGGAATCATGCGCACAGGCAAACAGCGAACGACAACGACCGCCCACACAGTGTGAGGAATTATCGATCAGCGTGCACACGTGAAGACCGTTCACGCAGCGTAGGGGGCTATCGATTAGAGGGCATACGTAACGACCACTCACACAGCGTGGCAAACTATCGATTTACAGCATGCCAGAACAGCGGTCGCATGCTATTGGGCCAGGAGTATTCTAGAAGGCCAGAGCCGAATATGTTGGCTGTATTGGCGGAGCTAAGCATTCCGTTGGCTCCGTATTGTGCTGAAAGAAGGCGTCCTATCGGAACCACTCATTTGGCTTCTTCTGCCTACTAGTTGGGTCAAAACTAACTAGGCCATAACAGACACGCGTCAGTGCAGGCTGACGGCACACTAGCCACCAATAAGGGCATGAAAGACTTCAGTGCTGTGCTCAGCTTGTGTCCAATCCCGTCTTCTTAAACCAGTTGTAACATCAAAGGCAGGGAGGCGCGGGAAAAGTGAGTGTGTTCGATGCAACGCAAGTCCACCATTGCTTTAACTTCGTACAGACGTAAGTCACTGTCCCTGCACCGATAGTCTGTGGAGCACACTATGGCCTCCTTGGAATACTTTGGGGAGAATCTCGGATGGCTATGTTGGTCAAATGCTTCAAAAGAGCAAACAACATTTTAGAGCATACAACATGTCAACTAGATACCACGCATATTGTTATTCCTCAGATAAATAAAAAAGTCTCCATAATAGGTTACCTCTTTAAAAAGTGCCTTTATTGGGTATTAAGCTGAGGAACTTTTGCACATATTAACTATTTCCAAAGTAATCTCACAGGTGAATTGGGGAGGTTTGACAATTTCTTCAATGTATCTGAGGAAATACGATCAAGTTTGACTGGAGATGAAAGAACACACCTATCTCTTTAAAACGGATTATTTTTCGCTTGAGGAGATTCATTCTAAGATCCGTAATAAACCTGCGAATGCAAAAAAGATAGGCCAAATACATGAAACTTTTTTTGAAATACTTTTTATTCTTCTGTCTGTTCCGTTTCTAAATAACGCTTGAGCGGAACCTATTGTTTAAAAAAAAAGATATTTCTACATGACTTACATTCAATAAGGGATTTGTTAGGCTGTCGCCGCGGTTTTATGTGGAAACATTGTTTGCGCGCATGACCAGCTATGCAGTAAAAGAAAATGTTCTACCAAGAGCATTTTTGTTACTGCATTTTTGCCAAAAAACTTCACAGAATAGCTAAATATAATTTTTTACACTTCTATCACGGTTTGTTTTTTGAAAATAAATGCAATTCCTTAAGCTTCGCTTTATTTCCATTTGATTAAATTCGCACAAGCTTTTCCAGTACTGGAGAGGACTATTATTCCACCTTGTTTTACTGATTATGGAATTCTTCCACAGCACAATGCATGTAAGGAGAAACTTCCGTCCTGCATTTTTTTACAGCAGACGGAATTTCTTTGATGTAAACATACTTATGATTTAGCCAAAATGAGAGCCTATTTCCCCCAATAACTTTAAATAAGAGCGCAGTTTTCCAAACCAAAGCCCTTCATTTTTATTAAATCCACTTAGTTGATCAAAATAACCTGTCCAGATATACGCTCAACTACCAAGTTAAATTTTGGCATGAAGGTTGTTTGCAGGATTCGCAGAACTGTGTATATGGCCAGCAACCGTTTGCTATGTGCCCATTCGAGACTTCATTATTTCGCTTATTTCTCGAATAACAAGGCTTTTTTTATTCGTAGTAGTAATAATTTGATGTCAGCTGTATTAATTGCCATTTACGTGCCACATAGTTCATCCAAATAATGTTATATATCCCCAAAGGAAACATTTTGTGACAAAAAGACAGATACACAAAGTATATTTTCTATCATTGTATGAGGAGGCTTTTACCACAGACATTACCTCCATTTTGTGGTTTGTAAAGAGATTTTTTCAGAAATTCAGGTAGCAAATCTTAATTCAAATTTTCGGATCCAATCGGCGTTCGACAAAGCTGACCAATGTCAGAGTCGTCTGGCATTTGATTTGAGCTCGAATCGTCGCAAATAGTTTTTTTATAAGCCACCGGGCGTTTGCTCGTTGCTATATATGAAAGCTTTTTATACAAATTTTATCCACGATTTTTCAATTTTATTTTGCTACCTTTTTATATCCTTTCTCTTGACCTCCCCATGCCTCCCTCTCATGCCCTTCACGTATAACCCCCCTGTTTCTCTAGATTACTAGCATATACAGTTAACTACAGAGCGAGAATGGCAGCTCGCAACCCGGATAGCAATCTACGGTAAAGAATTATTGTGGGGCCGTCAAAGTGTGCGGAAACCGTGCTGCTTATAGGAGATAGAATGGGTGGGGGATATGAGCGCGAGAAAATGAATATGTTGGAAATTCAACCTCCTGAAAATTTGTAAGTTATTAGTTTTTATACATGCTCACCCTCCGACGACCCCCAGCAGTTCTCTGCCCAATTTTTACCGGTGAAATATGAAACAGACGGTTACCCCTAAAATGCATCCTCTGTAATTGGCATCAAAAGCATATGGTTTAGGGGGTTGTACAATATGGCAAAATCTGTCACGGGTATAAATGGTCAGATACCATCGTTAGCGTTGTGTAAAAGAGGGAGAGAGCTCGGATAAAAGTAAGCTTTCTCTGAAAGCACTTAGAGTTGGGTTGTTGATCTTTAGGAAAAAAGAGAGCTTTAATCACGTTTCAGGCAGAACATCACGGCAGAGAGGAGGAGCATGCCCCCGGCCAGGAGGAGGATAAGGCAATTCAACTGGTGTCCTTTTTTTATTTGGGCATTGAGTACCTCTGCCATTTCCGTTCTCCGGTTAGCGTGCGGATACTCTAGACCGACGGGCTCTTCCAGTCCGAGAAAGTCACACAGAGGTTTCCAACCATCTTCGGCTTTAAAAACGAGAAGGCGTTCTTTTGGCACTCTGGCAATCACTTCCGCATTCCACCGAAGGTAGGCTTGTTTGAGTTCCTCGTCGGAGGCCGGCAGGAAGTCTTTACCAAGGGTGCAACTAAACATATCTTCATGGAGATCCAGGAGACTACTGGTGTTGTTAAACCAGTGCACGAGACGACGACCAGGTGTGGGCTTTCGCAACATATCCTTCGACATAATTGTGGCTCGACAGCTGGCAACCCAGTCATCGGCGTCTCGTACCGTCAGGATAACCTTTAGGAGAATGTGCAGTGTATTAGTATGCGGGAAAGGCAGGGCTAACCATACTGTTAATTTTAAAAACCATAAACGCACTACTGTTTTGTTTTCAGTAATTCCTTTGTATGCATTTTAGAGCCCAGGTGGCTTACCAGATCCCTTTTAGCAAGGGTCTCTGGCACTATTGATAGCACTCATTCTTTCTGTAAACGCAAGCCCCGTAGCATAAAGAAACCAATCAAACAGTTAAGAAGAATAAACGTGGGAAATTCTGTAATGCAAAGCGCTTATTCCGAAGTTGATCTGTCCCCCGTTCCGCATGTGTCCTGCTTCCTAGAAGCCCAACTGCTGCTAGGTCGTTCATTTTCCAGAAGCCTTGCGTACTTTGACAGTTTTAGCCAGGCGTTCCTATCAAGGTACTCCAAAATGCTTGTACTTCACATGATGCTTCTTCATGTCTCAAATTCAGCCGCAACAGTACAAAAGGAAACACGCTGAAGCAGTTTCATGTCATGTAATTATGTCCCATGACGGAAACGCAGGTACTAGCTCAAAGCCTTCCCACCGGGTTTCGCTGGTATTCTACCGCTACTTAACACAGCTACCAGGCGTCCGGCTCATCAGTGGCTCCCCAGGATTCTCTCTATGTGTTTTTTGGTAGATCAGCCAATTGTTTTTGAAATTTCATCTTTTTAAACTCCTCTTCCCCAGAAATCGATTTAAAACAAGAACTAGAAAAGTATATTTCGGGGGTCTACAGCTGTAGACGGAAGAAAGAGACAACTCGATTGCTGGTAAAATTCATTTATTCGCCTGACGTTTTGACATCCGTCGTGGATTCATCATCAGAAAAATTAGCAGAGAACGGTAGCAGAAGTGGCGAATAAAGTATTGAGCCATCTTCTTGTCAATTACTTCCTGGGACTTGCATGCTTGCTTGTGTTGACAATGTATTTGAGCATGATGCGCTTCGATCGTCCCGACGATTGGAAACATTTATCATTCATGAGGCCTTAACCTATTCGCGGATCCAGTTTCTGCACAACTGTCTCAACAATAACGTGCTGCAAAAGAACACGGAGGCGGCGAGACGAAATACCCACTTCTGCCACCGTTTTCTGCTAATGTCTCTGATGATGAATCTGCGACGGATGTCGAAGCGTCAGGCGAATAAAAGTATTGTCCCAGAGATCGAGTCTTCTTCTTCTTATCAATTTTCTCCTGTCACTAGCATGTTCGCTTGTATTTGCATGAAGTCTATCAGCGACTGCGGAATAAGCGCGTTAAATTGACCAACTACTGACAGGTAGTCACCATAGTTAACACATTTGGCAGCACCGGTACAAGCCAAACATGTAGGCACTTGTTTCGGCGGGCGCCTGCGGGTCCTCAAATATACTGATCGGAGACCGGAATGGCCAATTCTGGCTTATTAACCGCCATTGGCAAACCCCAGGTGTTGCCACCCCAGAGGCTCGAACCCATGACCTTCCTAGCACTCCAACGCCTAAGGCTCGTCGTTTCACTGGTTTCGATTATGCCATCAGTTATCATGTTAGCACACCAACCTTTGCCTCCGGGTATATCTTCATGAGTTCGCGGTAAAAAACGCAAGTGGGGTAGTCAACAGCGGAGGCAAAACCACGAAGATTTGCCACCAGTTTATCGGCCAGCTGCTTACGGGCCTGAGGTCCACAACGGCGCAGCTCGAAGGTCTCCACCCAGCCACGCAGAGCAGGTTCTCGCAGTTCGTGCACCAGGGTAGACATATGTAGGCAGGGTCCCTGTAGCAAGTGCGTCAGCGCACACTTTAAGCTGGTGGTGCCTGTGCGCATCAGGCCACTGCCGATGACTTGCAGTGGCCGACACGGCTCACTCACTTCCTCAACGTCCGACTTCGTCTTCTGGTCTTCTTGCTGCATTTTGGTCTGAGGATTAAAAAGAAGGACTGTCATTTGCTGGAAATCAAAGCGTGCTTACTAACAACACAATATAAGTAGGCAGTTGTACAAAGTACTTGAGCCCGATAGTAGATTGTTACCGCTACTCTTCAGCACGCTGAAGGCAACGCTGCGACTTACGCGTGGCTTCTTTCTAAGTGCTAGCAGACTTGCCAAATCAAGAAGGCCGAAGAAGATGACGCAGCGGGCTGAAGCTGCCGGAGCCATTATAAGCCTGTTGGCAAGCCAGAGTCGAATCCCGACTGAGTGGGAGGGCCATTTAGAAAAAGGAGCTATTGCAGTCTGACTCTGTGGCTCAGCCAATTCACAAAAACACATACTGGGCTGATGGCGTGGTCCGAGTTATCCTGCCAAGTGGTAACCTTTCGAGTCAGGGCTTATAAAGCGCTGCGCTAGCTTCAATCGGGACTGTTTGCTTATAGTGAGGGGGAGTGCGCAGTGCCATCGCCCTCACTGTCTCTATTCCCACTCCCTTGCCTGCAGGGAAGGGGATCTCAAGGTACTACTGTATGTTGCCGACTTCTCCAAATAACCTTCCTCCGAATACCCGCAAAACCTTCAGGCTGTATAAAATTATTCAGTATGTAGTATTCATTTTCCCACTGCTTTTGCATATTCTTACAATTTTTAATATAACTTATTGGAAGGTGCTGTCACCGTTCGTTCAGGTATTATGTCCTGACTGCGCAAGTGAATCAGCAGCATGGGTGACGGGGGGGGGGGGGGGGGGGGGGGGCACGGGGGACCGATACCATTCGTGAAGGCGGACCAAACTGCCGCGGCCGATTGGTTCGCGACAATGAATGGCCTGGAACTGGATGGCCAAGCCATCATCATCATATGGATCAAGACACCCCAACGGGGATCACGAAAACTGATAATTGCAGTACGGAGGCAAGTAGGCAGGCATAGTACGTGAACCGGATAGTAGACTGTTACTAGCAACGTGGTGAGATGCGCGTGGTTTCGTTTTGGGTGCTAGTACGCTTGCATCGCAACTTCCTCGAACGTTTCCCTCTTCGCCACCAAATCCAGAAGACCGAAGGTGTGGGCGGGGGGGGGGGGACAAGTGGCCGGTGTGATCGGAGCCGCACCTGAGCGTGCCGCCAAGCCGGAGTGGGATCCACTTCCCCTCAGTGGACTATCAGTACTGCGCACCTGGTGCCTCTATCTGCTAATGGGTTCAAGTTAGCATCCGAAATGTCAGGTCAAAAAAACTTCGCACCACATCTTCTCCTTCCGAACCGCTTCCTGGAACTATTAGTTATCGTAGTATGTGTTCGTTGAAATGGCAAATGGTGCTTTTTCGATTTAAAAAGACTCCTCAACCCTGAGACATTTCAGTTACTTAACGGTGTCCGTTTTTGTTTGAACAAGTTTCTTTCCAGACACTCGCAAGCACTCCGCTCTGTGAAAGATGACTAATTTGGTAGTATACATTATCCACTGATTTCGGGCGTCCTTATAAACCCAAGTATATTTTGTAGAAAACATGCATGAAGAGGTGATTTCTTGTACAGATTTAGTAAAAAAGGTAATTCTTTAGAATCGAAACTTGAGGAACGGATAGATCGTGGGTTGAAAAGTTAATAACTATTAGATTTGTAGTATTGAGAAATGCCCATTCATAAAGCATTGTACATATTTATTTTTTCCCCTTCTATTTGCTAAGTAATTAACATGGTTTACATCCACCTCAAACTTCGTGTCCAATAGAATATCGTCTAAACAGCATGTAGTGTACTTTACCTTCGACAGAATTTGCATAATGCGTTGATTGAAGGCCACGAATGCAAGTGAAACAGCAGATTGGGTTCCAAATTAGAACTTTTTTTAAATCGAAAGGGACCATTGTCTTCAATAAAATAGATTAAATAAAGTGATATTTGATAGCAATTAAATATCGTTAGGAATATTTTGTGCTTGCACTTAATGAGACCTATCTGATTTTTCAAGGATATCCAAGGTCAGTGAGAAAAAAAGAGCATTAATAGGGTAGTCATTTTTTGGAGAGTGGGTTGTCGCAGGCGTCCAGGGGCACAGATTGTTCAACCGCCAGTATTTTCCAGCGATTTGGGTATCTTACGATTACGAAAAGTGGCATTACAAACGAACTTAAATATCCCTTACGAATTAAAAACACCTTTCAGAGTTCTGATAGGCTGGAGTGGTCATTTCTGGCTCATAAGTCGTTACTAGCCAACAAGTCAGCAGAACTGGATGAGTGAGTCCCGTAATCAATCGATGAACATTCATCAACCAATCAAAACTGGTACGAAAATGAGCTCGCGCGTATTGAGCTAGAGCGATGGACGTTTGGCCAACAAGGGTACGGGTTCGGGCCTGAGGTGGCTGACGACGGCTGAAAAGCCAGAAATGGTTATTCCACTCTCATTTTGGCCCTGTCAGCAAGGTATTTTATGAAGGGTAACACCACAAGTCCTGCCAGTGCGGTAGTTATGTCTGCATCGGTGATTGGCGACCAAACTACCCCCCCCCCCACACAAAGTTCGAATTCTACCGAGCGAAGTGACAGTGAAAGACTTGGCGTGGAAGCCTACATCGAATGTTCGCCCGCTCCCTGGTCCATTTCTTTAACCACGCTGTATGGTCTAAATCCAACCAAACTGCACACAAGCAAACAAACGACCACATGAAATCGATTTGCACAGACGACCTTGCACTTCTTTTGCCTAGATAGTGGAAATCAGACTAACAAAGTCAACGTTTTCTGCTCCCCATCAAGAGGGATATGTCTGTCATTGGGGTCAAATTGTCTGCGCAGAGGACATGTGTGATCTGGGTAAGACTACTGCTCAACTGCACACTCCTCCAGGCCTTCAATGCGTGTCCTTTTGGGCCTTGAAGTGGTTCAATGATTGAGAACGGTTTAGGGTCATCGTCATGTGACCTGCCTGACGAACCAATATGACAATCCTTTTCAAGCTATAGCTCAAGGTCAGTTGATGAGAGCTGCTGGCTTTTATTATCTTGGTCTCCGCCACTGCCGATCGTCGCATAAAGCGTTCGATTGCTCGGTAAATAGAATAGCCCAGTGTTTATATTTTTCACAAAAGCCGACCAAAATTACTTCGGCTATGCGGGTTACTGGTCCCGCCAAATTTAACCGGAGAGTATAATTCAGGTCAAAACGGGCTGTGAAGGCTAGAGAACACTTTTCACGGTAAGAAATATGCTGAGGATGACTGAGTTAAACTACCGTTTATATTGCGGAACGCACGTTGATGCATAAAATCTTAAGAATTAGGCTGCAGTCACCCTGATCCAGATTGATCGAGGTCCACTATCCTCCTACGACTGCACATTTGCGATGATAGGTGATAGGAGATGTGATCAGAGTGCAGTGGTATTGTCCACCCAAATCGCTTTGTTGACTGGAGGTTAAACTTCGAGAGGACAGTCATCCAGATTGACAGAATCGCTAACATATGATAGTGCAGTAAACCAGGAATGCCCAGTCCAATGTTCAAGCTGCAAAAACTTTAAATTCTGGGGTAGAAACAGCATATTGCACCCTGGAACGAGTTTTTATTACCTAAAGTAGATTCACTATCTCATGCAATGGCAGCTGGAATTCTGAAATGACTTTTCGATTGGAACATATTCATTGCGGATTGTTGTTACAGAGATGATCATACAGCCTATTCGGAGCATATGGCGGGCACTCTAGGATGCCGGCTTTTTGAGGAGCTTCTTTCTGACATCCAAGACAAAGTATGTACTATAAAAAGTGACTTCTTAAGTAGTATGCCTTTTATCATTAATTTCGACTGCCTTTATAGATTCAAATATATTTTTTGGGAAAAATGCACGAAAAAAGTATTGCCTGCACTCTTTTGGTAGAAAATTTCGCTTTCTTTAAATTTTATACTTAAAGGAAGGGTATCTTTCGGTTTTAAAAAAATTCACACTATGAGCTTTTTTAAAAATTTCAGGTAATCATTCAAATAACACCGTATCCGTCATTTGGTAATGCTATTTTTACTGTCAAAAGCTCCACATGAACTGCATTATTTTATGAGGACTATTTTGATTCTTTCTCAAGCTGTAGGCGAAAACATATTTTTTTCCCTAAAAAGGATGTACACAGTGCGCAGTTTGGAAACCTTGAATTCCAGAGCAGCGGCTACTAGGGTTCAAAATTATTTGGCAATTCAGAAACTTTTTTACAACCGAAAGATACCATTTCTTGAAGTATGAAATTTAAAGAAGGCATAATTTTCTACCAAAAGAGAACAGGAAATACTTTTAGCGCGCATATTTTCGGAAGAATATATTTAAATCTATAAAGGCAGTCGAAATTAATGAAAAAAGGCATACTACTTAATTTGTCACTTTTTAAGCACATCCTATCTCTTGGTGGTCAGAAAGAAGTCCTTAGTAAGCCGGCCTCCCGAAGTGTCCAAACTGGGTTGAGATTAGGTTGTATGATCATCTCTATGACAACCATCCGCAATTAATATGTTCCAATCAAAAACTCATTTCAGAATTCCGGCTGCCATTGCATGAGAGGGTGAATCTACTGTATGTGAATGGATTCGCGACAGAATCCGAAACGTCAGAAAAATAAAATTCTGGTTTAAGTGATTGCAGCTTCTGCTACTGTTGATGCTCCCTGGAACTCGCATATCCGCTTCTATATGCAGTGGCCTAAAGACCGTAACTCTCAGTGTACGAAGTACTCTTATCTGGTGTTGTCCTTGAGGCTGGGCTCAAGCTAACATGATTTGAGGCAGACGAATATATTTCTTGTCTCGGCAATCGCCTCTTATTTTTTTTCAATATATATACTACTAATATACAATTTATATACTTTAGCACTGGCACGGCGTGCAAAAGCCGTGGTTTTGAAAGTGGCAAACTGGTGGGCAAACTTTCTTCTGCCCTACGAGCCTCTCTAGTGCTCCCATGCCCTCAGGATTCGTCTCGCATTTTTTCTTTTATAAATTAATCTTCCGTAAACTGAGAATGATCAGCCGCCAATTAAAAAAAGCCATAAAAGAAATTTTAAATTGGCAAGCAGCACCCCTAATTGCCCAGAACTAAAGAAGCCCAGGGCATAATTGGTTGGAACTACACTTGTGCGTATGTTCACCCTTGCACAATCGCATGGGCAGAGACGAGGCATACGTTTCCATGGCCCATTGTACGACTGAGAACGAATGTCTCGCTTAAGTTGAAAGTCCTCCAAGGCAGTGCAGGGCTGGGCCATGGAGACGTAAAATTCGGCAGTTGCGGTGGGTGGTCATACTACCACTCAGATGTTCGAAACCTACTAACTGCATGGGCAGTGAAAGACTTGGCGTGGAGGCCTTCATCAAACACGGCGCAGGTTTGCCCTCCGTTCCTTTACGGTACGCTAAAACCTGCGGCCTGAATCCAACCAAACTGCCCACAAGAAAAAACCACAAACGACCAGACAGACGAGCTTGCACTTCTTTTGGCTAGATAGTGGAGATCAAACTAAAAACTTCATAGTTTTCTGCTCCCCAGTAAGAGGGATATATCTGTCATTGAAGTTGAGGTGCCTGCTCAAATTCACATTCCTCCGCTCCTTCATTGCGTGTCTCTTTGGGCTTAAAAGTGATTCTATTGTTGAGAACAGTTGAGGGTCAGCCTCAGAGCTGGCTGACACGCCAGTCTGGTAATCCTTTTCAAGCTAGACCTCAAGGCCAGTCGATGAGAGCTGCGCCAGCTAAAATTCGCATAAAGCGTCTGCTTGCTTGCAAAAGTAGAAACGCGGGGTTTGCGTTTTACCCAAAAGCCGATCAAAATATATTCGTATCTGCTGACAAAAATTTAACCCGGAGAGTATAATTCAGGTCATAGCAGGCTGAGCTCAAATTCTGTGTGTAATCGCGAACCATCTAGGGTAGTCCAGTCGTGGAGCAGCAATAAGCTGTGTAGGCTAGTGCACACTTTTCGCGATAAGAAATATGTTGTGGATGACTGGGTGAACTTATTTTTCACAAATGAAGAAGAACTTATGCATTGCAGGCATTTGCATGGATAAAGAAGGATTGCCAAGCGCTGGATCACAGCTGCGCAGATAGTCACCCATGCCAGCAGCAAGACAGGCCGGACCTTGGATGAGAAATCGGATCATCGATCCGGCACCAGCATATAACGCTCTCCGCAGCCATATTTGCACGGCTGACACCGGTGATTAATAAATTCCCTCCTTCCCCCCACCCCATTTAACGGTTGATTGGTTCCTGTCCCCTATAACCGTTGCTTGCTTTTCATGGACTCTTTTAGTTCTGATGTGCTTGCGCAAGAGCCCATAAACTCAGGAAAATATAAAAACTGATCCACTGCTCGGCAATCCTTCTACCTTATCCAAACTCATTTTTTTACAGTCACAGAACGCACATGGACGCATATGAGTTTAAGAAAAAGGACAGAATCTGCCGCGAGAGGTGTCCAGAGTGCGGTAATGTCGGCCACTCACATCTATTGTTGACCTGAGGTCAAACCTCGAGAGGAACTTCATCCAGCTTGAGCGAACCCGTGACAGCTGATAGTCTAGTTACCCAGGATTTCCCTAGTCCAGTGCTCAAGTTCGCAAAACCGACAGTTCCGCAATCGAAATCCGAAATTATCTCATTGCTCAGTGGAACAGGTCTGGTTTTTTTGTTGATGTTTCGGAGAGCTGGGACCGGCTCTCCATTGTCGATTGTCACTATCAATCAGCGAATTGACAGTCTACCTGAAGTTGTTATCCTTGGGTTAATCGTTATTTCCACCCGTTCGCTGCCTCAATTAGCTTAAGGCAGTCAAGGTCAGGTATACAGTCAATTCGCTGATTGATAGTGACGCTCGACAAAGAGGAGCCAATCCACTTCTCCGAAAAGTCAGTAAAAAAACAAAATTCCTTGCGATGCGCAATATTACGTTCGCAGGCCAGTCTCTTTGCCTGCAGCACTTAAATATATCTAGGCACAGAAAAGGTGGTAGTGTTAAGGGTGGTCAGCTGAAGAAATATTCGCACCCCACGATTACTGCTCGGATATGTGGATTACCGATCGCGCCAAAAGGCAATCAGAGGTGAGAATTCAAGTCAGAGCAGGCTTGGCTCCAATTCATTCGATCCGAAGCCGAATACTTTGGTATTTCAATTCACCTATCTTGTCTACTGTACTGCCAGAACTAAGACAGAATGGCTTGTTAAATAATTTCGGTTAATCGTATTGTGGCTTTAATGAAGGTACTATATAAAAGTTGATGACTCCTGTATCCAAACTGGTAAAGTCTGGGTAAAGATGCTTGAGCCATTAAGATGGCTGATGTTAATAGTAATCAGACGTATGTGCTACCAATCAGCGTCTAAAGTAATCAATGTGGCTGATACAAACATAAACGTACGTCTAAGGAAGTAATTGAGAAGTAAGCTGCGATCTCTGAGACAGGGAATTTATTCGACTGAAGCTTCGAATGCTGTTTGATCTGGGATCCGAAGCATCAGGCGAGTAAATATCTTGATCCAGTGATCACGCTTAGTTATTTTTGGCAATCTACAGCTGTACGCAGAAGATTGTCAAACAATTTACATTTACACTTAAATGTGAAGGAAAAGGGAAACTTAAAATCGCACAAACAGAAGGGTGTCAGTTTCCTAAAAATCTTATTGCATATCCTGCCGCTCAGTTGTGCACTGGCAATCTCAAAAAGCGTCTACAAGTAAACGAATATACCGAAAAAATTTAACTTATACGCAGAAATAGGGGATTCTTTCATTCCCAGGGGAAGGTTTATCGGTTTGTTCCAGGGAATTCAAAAAGTCCCAATTTTATCTTAACTTTATCTTCAAAAAAGGGTAGCTTACGCAGACCAAAGCGATTTTTCGGAGGTCAGGGGTAAACGTTCAATAAAAACGCCAGGCCTTTCGCTTCTGGTGATAGGCGGACGACGGTACTGTGGTTTACATTGGGACGGTTCCAGTTCGTAATTCGGTGTTGCTACAGGTCAGGTACTTTCCAATAACACTAACAGCACAACATTCTTTCTAACTAAAGCGCAAAAGGTAGCAAAGTCAATGGAGCATCTTTCCAATTCATACCATTTCTCAAAATAGACGTCCCGAGATCTTTGGTTCGCTATTAAGGTCTACGTCACAGCCGGCAGCCCTCAATTAAGGAAATGACGTAGAACCCAAGTTCATCAAACCCATTGCCTAAAACAACAGAATTGTTTGTTTGCTCCCAACTCATTCGCCGGATAACGAACCTGTGTCCTCCTATCCATTCGTCCCTATCGCTTTGACTCATCCAAATGTGAACTGACCACCATAATTCCTCATTAACCGTCGAAAATATGTTTGCAAATAAACGTCATTACTCACTCTTTGTGACTCTTTGGACTCTCTGTGACTCCAGGGGACATAAAGGATTTTGTCTTCCTTATATGGACAGCAGAGTAGGTTCTCAGTTGAATAAATCAGTCTGGCGGCAGCAAAGTGCACAAACTGGTTATGTTTTATATCCGTTAGCCCAATGCGGCCAACCCGGATGTCCGATTTACAGCGTCCAGGGCGTATGTTGAGACTGTCTGTGTGACAAGTGTTCTGCCTGAGACTACCGAACAGGGCCGATAGAGATGATGCGTTCTAGGCTGCGCTGAGGTAAATACCTTTGTAACATCCAACAGCCACCAAGTCAAGACAGTTTTCACCAGAACGATCATGATTGGCTGATGGTCACTTTGCGGGTCAATGAGCATGGCGTGTGCGCTCGTGTGCTTTCGTAAGAGCAACAGCGCCTGGGAACTAGATATAAGCCAAGAATTCATACTCACATGTGGGTGCTAAAGTCTAAAAAAGGTACGCATTTTATTTTTTTTCTATAATCTTTCCACTCAACCTCCTTGCGACTTTTGCTGCGCCCGTATTTTGCCAGCCATATATATGATTTATATATCAATATACAGTAGTCGGCGCAAAATCCCACAACATGCCAACATATGCGAAAGATTTAGACTCTTTCGCTAATCGGCATTGACTCAGATTGTGAGACTGATTATCGTGTAGTCTATTCTGAAGTCATTTTAGTCATGATGGGATGAGGACTTTTTAACGAGCTTCACTCTGAGCAGTAGATAGCAAATTACGCCTTTTTTAAATGTTACATTTAAAGAAAGGGTACCCTTCGGTTTTAAAATAGTTGCCAATTAAGAGCTTTTTTACAATTGTGAGGTGTTTATTCGAAATAAATCGTATCCGTTGATTTAATAATGCTGCCTATACTGAATAAAACATGTTCCACATCTAAAGCAATATTTTATGACAACTATTTGACTTCTGCCTCAAACTGTAGGCGAAAACGTACTTTTCCTTAAACAGGATGTATACAGTGCGCAGGTTTTAACCCTTAAATTTGAGTGTAGCAGTCAGTAGATTAGAAAATTATTCGGCAATTGAGAAACGTTTTTAAAACCACAAGATACCCTTTCTTTGATTATGAAATTTAAAGATGGCGTTATTCGCTATTAAAAAAGTATAAGAAATACCATAATTTTTGTTCATTGGCGTTTAATGACCTTTCCAAATATAATATATTTTTTGTGAAACACACGCAGTGAAATCATCTTTCTTGTACTCATTTTGTAGGCTTATACTTTAAGAAAGGACACCTGTCGGTTAGCTTGTGTGATAATCAATATTAGAACGCCACTTAAGTAGGTACTGTTACCCATATAAGGCCCCCTTTCAGCACACTTCACACATCTGTGCAACTAAAATGGTGGAAGCCTTAATTTTCAGCATCTCAAAAAGTGCCAATTTGCTTAAAAAGAAACGAGACGGTGAGAATTGTGTGAGGCTCCAGCACCGCGACAGTTGGAATGTATGATTTTCGTAAAAATGGGCTTATTTGTCATAAAAAATTATATCTTAATGCTGTCATTCATAGAGAAGTAACACGCTTTGTCCCAACCGGCAGATGAACCGGATGTCAGATTTACAGCATCACGCATACGCGTTAGGGCGAAAAACTGTCTGTAATTAGTGTTTTGACTGAGACTACCGATCAGGGCCGATAGAGATGATGCGGTCTAGGCTGCCCTGAGGTAAATAAATTTGTAATACCCAACAGCCACCAAATCAAGACAGTTTTCACCGGGACGATAATGATTGGCTGATGGCCACTTTGTGGGTCAGTGAGCATGGCCTGTGCGCTCGCGCGCTTTCGCAACAGCAACAACGGCTGGGGATTAGATACAAGCCAACAATTCAAACCTTCAAGTTTGGAAAATGTACACAGTTATGTTTTTTCCCAAATTATTTCGTCTCAGTATAACTTAAAATCTAGCTACGACCGTATTCCACTGCCCATGTATATGTCATATGACTGATGACAGTCTGGCTTGGCTACCAGGCCTAAACGCTCGTCGTATGTCTCACAAATCAGCCTTGATGAAGATAAGGACGCGCGTGAAATCATATTCCCATCTGTAAGTCTTGCAGGATGCATGTCAGCTATTGATACAATTATAGGAATATTTTAATAGCAAATACTATCCGCCGGTCTTACTTAGTAGGATTACTAGAATAAGCATTGTTAGCAGAAGCATATTACGTCACGCTGCAGTATCCTAGCCCAAACTAATCAAAAAATGTGACAAAGCTTTTGGTGGACAAAGTTGGGAGGGCCTCAAAAATTTATTTACTCGGAAGAGCATAAACCCAGATTCACAGTCCCTGCTGGGATCGAGGGGATATGAGTAGACGTTAGTTAAAGTCCAAGCTGCAGATGGAGACTGCAGAAGGCCTTGAGGTAGTCTATAGACAACAAACTTTACGGCATAAAGGCATGGTAGGACCTGTGCTATTTTCCATAACGATTTATTGAACCCATAAGCTGGTCACTTAACATCATACAGATTGGGAGTGCATACTGGGTGCTGACCTTTTACAAAGCACACATAGGCCGTATTATAGTATACTATTTACTGGCCGCTGTAAGCACGATAACAAGAATTAGCACCTTAGTTTTGACACGTACTTCTAGCAGCACTATCGTGGTCCGAAACTAGTAGAAACGGACACAGGCTGATGGATAGAGTTGAGATGGTGGAAACCAAGAAAAGCTCAGCTGTGCTTAGGGCTCCAAAGTTGGACTTACTGGGGATAATTAAAGCCCAGATTCGCACACCTTGTTGAGATCAAGGGATATGTGCCCCAGCGTTGACTATCATCGGCATCCCCTCTGAACAATATAAGTACCAGTCCTACTAACGCCTAAAGCGTTCTTTATTATCGTTATTAAGATATTGCACAAAGCGTTAGGTCAATTTCCTATGAATTAAAATACGGCCAAGTTATTAAAATAAAATACGAAAATGATGGTTTAATGATATGAAGCGTCGCAGTCAAGTAGCAGGACAGCATTGACATAAAGCTGACAAAGGTGAACGTTAAATGAAAGTTAATTCAGGGCCAGCTATATCCGGACTAGAACCAGGTTGCCGATTATTTTCATTTCTACGTCAGATTGACCGAAAGATCCCGTTCCTTCTGACTAAAGCACAGCTGATTCCATCGCCCCCGTGTCAACTTATACCACATCCCAAAACACGCGTCCCGAGATCTTTGATTCGCCGAAATGACTACTTAACAGCCGGCGGTGCCTATTTTGGGAAATGACCTAGAACTCAAGGTCATCGAACCACTCGCTTTAAACAAATTATTCGTTCGTTTGCTTAAAATACGGTTGCCGCAAAACGACCTCTGTTCTATCCCCATTTCCGCATGACTGCACATCGAAAATATTTTTTCAAAGAAATAACCACCACAAAACATGCTTGTAAATATATGTCATTACTCACTTGGTCAGTGGGCTTTTTGTGACGCGAGTCGGTCCAGGGAACAAGAAAGATTTTGCCCTCCTTTTACAGGCAGAAGAAGTTCTCAGCCGGAGAAAGCAGTCTGATGGCAGCGAGGTGAACACTGGTGCTTTTATATCCATTTTTAGGATTCACACCTTCATCCAATACGGATGACCCGGATGTCAAATTACCGCGCCACAACAATGTTGCGCGTGGGGGCGGGCTTCTGTCGAGACTGTCTGTCTGCAAGATTAATGTCGTGACTGTGACTACCGATCAGGCCGATAAAGCCGCGGTAAAGGCCTCTTTGGAGTTATTAATATTGTAAAACACAACAGGCACAGACTCAAGACAGTTTTTTCCAGGAGGTTGGTGATTGGCTGATTACTGGTCAGTAGGCATGGCACGAGCAGGAGCAGCCGAGGACTGGATTCAAGCCAATAGCGCGCAGAGTGGATACGTTTTTACACGTGAATGTAAGTCAGATGAGGGTTGAATGAGGCACGCGCAGTTGCGCTGAGCGGCGGACTCCTATAAAACTTCCCAACAAAGGGGCCATACTCGCGTAACAAGAATCCGTTATGACCACAAAAGGGAGTAACATTTCAGAACGTTTTCGCTAAAACATTTTTTTGTTTTGATATTTCGCAAAAAAAGTCAATTTCCATCAAAACATATATTGTAGAATCGCCTGTCTGATTCACAAATGCTTTCAAAGTATACATTTGCTAAGTACTTCCACATTTTATTAATTGAATGAGAAAGTCAGCGGTCCTTATTATGTATGTGCTACCTTTCTGCATACAGATCATCGTCCACTATCCTTTCTGTAAAAGTGAATGTACAGTACATTCTTTACGTTGTGGTACGTCCAGGGAAACTCTGAAATGGCTTTTGATTCGAACAAGGTACTTTAATGGGCTTTTAAAAATGACTCTTCTAGAGGCAAATTTCAAATTCTGTGTCCTGCTTCTTACTGAGCGCTTGTAAAAAGTATATGCTGCTCGAAACGGCTATTGAAGTAGAATTAACTTTTCGCATTGATTCTAACTGAACTTGTCAACTCAAATATACTTAACAGAAAACTTCCACAAAAGTGCAAAAATATAATTTGCAGAAAAAGTGCAAAAAAATGCTCTGGTAGAAAATTAGGTTCCTTTTAACTTTTACAATTGAAAAAAAGGGGAAACTTTTGGTTGTGAAAATGTTTCGAATTACGACACATTTTACGAACATTCATTCATACTACATCATATCTGTCAACTTATTACCATTTTCTATAACTTATACAGCAAGGGACACATACATCGCAACTTTTTTGAGCACTAGGTGACCTATTTCTCATCCCGTGGACAAGTTAGTGCTGTAGCGTTTTAAACTATTCAGCATTATACAAGCAGTTCTTAAAACCAAAAAATACCCCCCCCCTTCACGTATAAAATTTGGAAATAAATTTGAACAGATAAGTACAAGAAATAATATGTTCGTTCATATGTTCTATAAAGTAAAGGCAACAGAATCTTATGTAGCCCCACTCATTTATTCCTACACCCTGCATGTTTTCGAACGAAAACGGTGGTTACAGGTTTTTATGGGCGGGGAATTAGAACACGCAGTGGAATATAATTTAATAAATGCTAAATGCACTTTTATTTTACGGTAGTTAGAAGTGTTGTTGATTTATTTATTGCAAATTTTCCCAATCTGTATTATCATTTAACTTATCGCTAAAAAACCTGATTATTAAATTGCAGGTTTCTTGAATTTCCCAAAAAATTGGACTGGTAGTTAGGAGGTCGTCTACTTCAACTTACCTGCGGTATAACTTACCGGTCCGGAGTTAGATTAGTACAGTCCGCGGTGCAAAGCGCCAGGCACAGCTTCAATTTACATGCGGAACAACTTACTTCCAGCGGCCGCGGGAAGCGACTTTGACTACATTTTTTTCACTTACCACTTTTTTCTAAGAATTTCCTTCTGTGCCTTTTCTATTTCCCCAACCCAAAAACTCCATAATCACCCTTTTTGCGGAACAAAATACTGGAACTAGAGGTATATGAATGGGGCTATATAAGCTTATTTCGCCAACTTATGTATGAAATTATACTTAAAGAGCCAGTTTTAACAAAATTTACTTTTTGCAGGTGTTCAGAAATATAAGTTTCGAGAAATGCAAGCAATTAGACATGATTTAGATTTCTTAAGCTTAACCTGAAATATAATCATTTTTACAACACTTTCTAAGCGTTTCATTTGAACAAAAAACGTATTCTAGCATTTGTATTGAAATTTCATTGGATAGGCACTTAACTGTACTTCCGAGTGATAGTTACATTTTTAAACGCCTGATAATCCATAAAATCGATATCTATTTCATATTTTTGTTAAACCACAAATGGGTGAACATTCTTTGTCAATTTGTCTCGAAGATGCCGTAGTTCTCGCACTCATCCCTTAGGTGCACAGCAAATAATTTTACCCTCTGAAAGGGTGCTCTAATATTGCCACGGTTATGCGCTATTGGGTAGGGCATCCCATCGGCATCTCTTTGGTCTGTTTGTATGTTCTGCCATTAGACGTGAAACGTTTCTTTCGTAGAAGACAAAGAATTGCATTAGGTGGTAGGGTTTTAGAAAACTTCTCGATTTGTCGTATTTCCCTTCGAGTCGTTTGCGTAGAACACTGCGTGCCAAGTCCAGTGGGATAAGTGTGAATAGCGCAACGACATCAAAAGATACCATAGTTTGATTTGGTTGAACATAGTAGAGGAACAGACAGAAGCAGTAGCAGTGCTAACAAATAAACTGCGTTATATAGAGTGAGGTATATTTGTCTTGTCTGGTAACAGCATATGGGTGAACGTGTATGGAATAATCACAGAGGAAGTTAGCTTAGACTTTGATGACCTTGTCTGGTTAATTAAACGTCATCAGTTCGGCCCCAACTTTAGATTGGTTCTGGTCTAGTAACAAAGTAAATTGCTTGGGATATCTGATTACCACTGCGGTCTCTAACCTGCAGCTGAAAGTGTAAACCGAGCGATAATCTTTTGTACCGTACCCAGATAGTTGGACGCTCTTGCCATTGAATGGTTGCTGCCTAAGAGATCATGCCCCTTATATTCAGCCTCTCCTTTGTTTGCTTTCGTTAACTGAAATATTCATTTTCGTTCATATGATTGAAACTCTACTATGCACTTTCATCTTCTGCCTTCTCCTTTACTGTTTATATTAGTTTGAACATTACTACCTTCAACAAGGTCCCTGGTAGCACACCTTTCCTTATTTGTTGCAGGATAACTCTTTCAGGTTTAAAAAGGTCGTTTGCTCACAAAAAGAAACGCACGGCCTCAATTCATTTTTTTAGATATATAATGAAGCATTTATGAGACTAGGTCAGGACCAAGTCAGTACTTTTTCATGCATAAATTGCTTTTAAATTCATTATTCTACAGAATTTTCGCAGAAGCTGAATAGGGTAACCCTTCCCCTCAACAGAACATTTCATACTTCCATTTGTCGTTTTTTGTCATTTGAATGATTCCCCACTTTTCGTTGACGAGGACAGATACAAGACTTTAATTAGATAACCACGGCAGATATTTTGGCCCTTCCTGATTCGTAGTCAAACAATTTCGAACACTTTTAGTACTTACGACGAAAATAAATCATAAAGAACGGGAATTTTCTTTGACAATTTGAACTGTTTTGTGGGCATAACAGCCTTACCCTTTTAGCCCAGAGTTTGAATTTGGGAATTATACCTCCAAGGCCTGTTGAACAATTTTCGGAATGATAAGAAAACGTTATAATCAGTCCAAAATTTTGCACAAAATTAAGCCCTTTGAAGAAAAACATATTCCTTAGCCTACCACAGAGTCCCATTCTGGATTTGATAAGCAAAACGGTACATTTTGCGGTGCTGCAAAATACCTTGGGTTTTTCCACTCCAGCCTCACATGCGCAC
The DNA here is from genome assembly GCA_036362985.1 of Ligula intestinalis. Classification (NCBI taxonomy): domain Eukaryota; kingdom Metazoa; phylum Platyhelminthes; class Cestoda; order Diphyllobothriidea; family Diphyllobothriidae; genus Ligula; species Ligula intestinalis. The sequence continues at coordinate 29,079,005 of JAYGXS010000008.1, forward strand.
CAGTGTGCAGTTGTGCGCGGCAGCAACTGTCTTCATTTTCTGCGCTCAAATTTTGGATTTGAACGACGAATCTTTAAAGACATGCTTAACCACTTTTAGGATGGTAGAAAGGCATGATACGCGCTCAAATTGTTTTGTCACAAATTAAGCAAAAGTTTTTTAAGAAAATCGTGTTTTCGCCCTATCATAGAAATTGTTTTTCACATAAAAGTCTCAGCACCTGGTTGTTCGACAAGCAAAACGCTACCTTTCGTGAGGAAGGGAATATAAGTCCTCGCCCCCCCATTCTAGCCTTAGTTACATGGGTGTACATCAGACAAGCCACGTGGATCCAGACGATGCACGCTTTCCCTGGAATCCTGACTCACGGGAATAACCTCTGAGCAGACAGAGGAAACAAGCGACAGTCTGCTCTTGTGTTTGCAATTTTATTCACCGTCGATTTGTCACGTCTTGTTTTAGACAGCGTTTAAGTGGCTGCCAAGAGGAGGATAGATCTGCTCTCATCCCATAGTGCAGCATAATCTGGCATATTCACTCAAACTAAAGTCCTCCTCCTTAACAAGATAAAAGCCCTCCCCCCCTAAATATACCTTAGGTGACATACGTTTCCACGAAAGGTTCCGAAATGTGCAAAAGACTGCTAATCACGCGCCAACTGGTATCAAGGACTGGTCAAAAACTTTGAGATAATAATGAAAAACTCTAAATGGCTAAAAATTAACAAATAAACCTAATCTAAGGTTATTTCGTAATGCAAATTCGCCTAAATCAAAACATGAGGTTAAAAACGTAACTAAGTAAACCTTATTTAAGGGCATTCATGTAAAAATAAATTTGAGCTTACAACACGGAAAAGGGGTATAAACCTATAAATATAGTCTCTTGCAAAAGTTTTCTCCTCAAAATCCCGATAAAAAAAAATTTAAATCACGGATTAAGCTCTTAAGCTATGCCAATTTTTTTAAATAAAGCAAAGGGAGAAATTAAAAAACAAAAGGTTTTGTAACTGAGTAAACATAAATATTGGGTGTACAGAAAGCCCTTACGTGTAAAAATTATTCCAGGTAAATAGCACAAAAAAGTGGCACAACCTTTGAATATTCTCCTTTAGCAATGGTCTCCCTTAAACGTCCTTTAATAATAAATGTTTATTCAAACACGGTCATTGGCATACAGCCAACAATATCACAGTTTTAAAAGAATTAGGCGTATATTCATATGGTTATTGATCGCTAGAGGTGCGCTTGAGTACGGCGGACAATGTATTCCGCCAATATTGACGTAAAAAAACAAAAATCCTTCAGGGGTTCTGTAATGTGTACATTTAAGTAGAATTGACAGGTACAGCAGTAAGCATGCCTTAGCAAAAGCGGTGGTGGTGGTGGCATTTAGTTTCCTAACATCCATCCTCTATCTCCTTTGCTTTCGGGAACTTGCCTTTACACCTTCCTCCAGAAACGTGAGCTTCTATTATGCACTTTGTGGAAGGGGCTCGTAGATTTCAACTTCTGGGCTTCTCTCAACTGGTAACTTTGATGTGTCCATCATCACTTAAAGGGAGGATTTAAGCAGCACACTATAGTCAATTACTCGCAGGATGATTATTTTATCCTTATGAGTGTTTAATTCTGAGGCAAAGAAATGCACGACTCGAATCCTTTTTTGGTACAAATATAATGGAAGATTCATCAAACAAGTTCAGAGAATTTGGAGATGTTTTTAAAAGCTCAATCGGGTAAAATTTCAGCCCCAAAGTGCATTTTGTCATTAAAGGACATTTCTATCTTTCACCGACGCAGAGAATTTAAAGCCTTTTTGATAATTTGGCGCGGCTTTCGAATTTGAGCCCCCCATTTTTTTGCTCTCCATTCACGGGGGGATTTATCATCCTATACCATCCACCCTAATCCTCTGCCTTGTTTGTCTGCATTTGTGATCATGAGGTCATATTTACAGTTCACTGCTACCTTTTTGAATGCACGCAAACAAGTTATTTTATCTACAACATATCATTATCCCAATATTTGTCAAATTCGGCCAATCTGTCGCATATGCAATTTTACAAACAACACAAACATCAACAATTCTCCGTAGGACGACAACACGAAGACAAAAGCGTGTGAAGAAGCGGAAATGGAGAAGTTGAAAGCCAATTTCTCACCATAGTTGATGTAAATGTCGTGAAAAAACTTGACTTGTGAGTATTACATGACCTTTTACCTTTGTCCTTTTAAAATGACCCTTAATTTACTTTAACATCTGCTTTCCGTGAATGGAGCCATTTTTGCTAAAAATTCAGGTTTGTTTAATCCTCAGTATAGAATTCTTCTTCTTCTTCTAAAAAAATAATTGTGGCAGTTATTTTAGTCCCTCCTTATTCATAGTCAGAGAGATCGTAAAACTTTTATTATTCATTCAATGACAAACCACCTAGTCTTCTTTGGCATGAAGAATGGGCCTGTGGAAATAGCAGTCAGAATTTGTTAACCCACATTTTGGATTTGTTGAACTATTCTCAGGATGATAGCAAGCTATTATGAAATGAGCTTTTTCAGAAAATCAAACGTCCAAACTGTCGCAGAGCATGATTCCTACACAACTTTCACCGTCTTGTTTTTAACAAGCAAGTTGTCACCTTCTAGAGGCTGGAAATGAAGTCTTCCGTCATTCTAGTCTTAGTTACGCAGGTGTGCAATGTGTTCTCAGATTAGCTTTTTCAGGCATGGTAACCCATATATATCCGAACAGTAATTTCTGGGTGCAAAATAGCTCATCCGCCGACCACCTTCAAAACCACGAATTTTAGTAGGCCTCGATAGATTTAAGTGCAGCCAAGGTGACGGCGCATTCACAGTTTGGCAATAAGTCAACGCCACTGCATTCGAAACACGTCTCATGCCAACTGCTAGTGGTAATATCAGGTCATATGTGGATGGAGACTGTTCATCCACATGGACTACGGGCGATTCAAGCCCACATTTAAAGATACTATGAATCCACGTGCGCACGGTAACAATAAAAGCTAAGTTTACTCAGCCACGAACGATAGATTTTTGGCTATAGCAAGTTTTTTCATCCCCTGCATAGGCTGACGGATTAAGTTAATGAGCTGCAGCTATTTCTACGGCCCTACTACACAATCTTAGCAGATTCACTTACGCCTCCAGAAAGCGTTTAGAAAATATCAAAAACTTCGTTGCAAATGCAAACACAATGACATTTGCTAAAGGCAGAAATTCCTTACCCACAATCAAACTACCTGAGTGTTGTTAACCGATAACTGTACTGATGATAACGTGTGTTGAAAAAGAGCCCACAGATTGGTCAAGAAAAGTTACTTGAGTAGAGTTTTTTGATTGATTATCACGCAATATAACCGAAGGGTCTTCTTGCTTAACGTAATAGACTTCAAACTGAGGACGCAAAAGGATACTTTGCCGCATATTTTAAACAAAATGTATAGCTGAATTCAGAAGGACATCAAACGTCACTGAAAAAATTGCACAAAACGTAGGAAGCCGATTCTTAAGGCATTGATTTTGTAGGCTGCCGGAAAAAAGCTCGTTCAAAAGCTGGTATCCTGTCTTCACTTGCCTACACTGAGATTTGGTCGCAAGATACTCATGATTACAACCACGCCTAAGTAATTTGTGTGCATTGAAAG
>JAYGXS010000008.1:29082681-29093516 GCA_036362985.1 Ligula intestinalis
CACTTGGAGATTTCAAGCGCTGTTTGCTAACTGTTACTGCTGCCTGTGTACTAATAGATATCTATATATCATTTGTATGTGTAATGAAATAAGTGCATACCAAGATTGGAAATAAGGTTGAGTGGGAAGTATCTGGAATTAAAATATAATGCAGAAATTTTCCAGACTTAACCAGTAACTTCTAGGTGTTTATTGTTGTCTTTTATCTAGTCCCCAGCTGCCCTTGAAAGTATGCACACTACATGCCTACTGATCCGTTAAGTGATCAGCCAATCATAAACCTCCCAGTCAGTAACGGTTACTCTTGAATGACCTAGTTTGCAGTCATATTCGAAAACTTTGTCCCTTAAAATGGTTCCTTACATAAATTGCGTTTTCTTCATTAAATATTGATACCTGCATAACATCAATAACATCTTTGTTTAGAAAATTACCGACTACCTCTTTTGCGTTAGAAAGCTGGCAGATTCGTTTTCCAGCAAGGATGCACGATGGGCGCATCTCCGACTCTTGGTGACATTCGCATGACCTCCGCAATCTTCCTTTGTGCAACCCTTACGATTATGACAAAAAACCACGGTGGACTCCTCCTAGCACAGGCGGTCCGATTCTAATATACTCTGCACCCCCCAACCCCCACCCCCACGGGTGACAGTTTTTCTCCATAAATCTCTCAGATAACATTCAAACCCCTATACTTTCTGAACAATGCCTAAGGATTTTTTTCACTTTCGGTCCTCCCTTAGCCAATCCAAATTACTGGCAACGCCACTGTTTTGAAATGTTCTGCTGATCAACTTCAGTGAAAAACTGTCCTGTACCAATAGGGAGTTCAAAGGTATTTACCTATATTTCCCTCAATAAAACCTGACCTGATCAAGTATTGGAAAACACGTATCCAAAGAAATTTTAATTTGAAGAAAAAGGATGTTCTTTGAAGTAAAACGTAACCGTACTTAATGAAATCTCGAGTCTGGTGCTCATGCTCGTCTTCAGACTAACGGGACAGGTGCAATGAAAATCTCAAGGAATGGTAGAATAGAGGAAGTTGGTACGACAGAAACTGATTGAGGCCACACTTACCAATTAGGTCTCACCCCGTTTAACTATTGATTTTGCGCACGTTTGAAATGTAAGTTGTTCAATGCACATTTCCTGTTAGTCCGCAGAAGAGCTGGGGCACCAGAATTAAAATTTTACAAATTGGAACTTACATTACCTCCTAAAGAGCATTGTCTCCAAACTTCAAATATACTTTGCAGAAGTGCTACCCCAAAATATTCGTTATTGCACGCATTTTGTAGGAACATACAGTTCTGCGAATCCTGCAAAAAAATTTCAGGAAGAAAGTTAACTTGGCAGTTTAGCGTATATCTGAACAGGTTATTTTGATAAACTGAATGGATTTAATAATAAAAAGGGTTTTGGTTTGGAAAAATGCCCCATTATTTAAAGTTATTGGGGGAAATAGGCTCTCATTTTTGCTAGATCATAAGTATGTTTAGATAAAAGGAAATCTGTACGCTATAAGAAAAGACAGGACAAAACTTTCTTCTAATATGCATTGTGCTGCGGAAGAATTCCATTATTAGTAAAAAAAAGGTGGAATAATAATCCCTTTCAGTACTGGAAAATGTTGTGCGAAGTTGATAAAATGTAGCAAAAGCAATTTTTAAGGAATCGCCTTTATTTCTGAAAGAAGCAGTGATAGAAGTTTAACAAATTAAATTTAGCTATTCTGTGAAGTTTTGTGCTCAAAACGCAGTAACAAAAAGTTTTGTCGCGTTATTTTCAAACCTCACCGCTGACCTGGCATACACGTTACCACGAAGGGGAATTAAAGAAGGCCTTCTTGTTTGTCAGTCAGGTAGAAATATATTATTTTGTAAACAATAGGTTCCGCTCAAGCGTTGTGTAGAAACGGAACAGACAGAAGAATAATAATTATTCCAAAAAATGATCATACATGTTGCCTGTTTTTCTGCATTTGCACGTTAATTATGGATCTTGGAAGGAATCTACTTAAGCGAAAACATAATCAGATATCAAGGGAAAGGTATGTTCTTTCACCTTCAGTCAAATTTAATCATTTTTCTACCGGTAAATTGAAGAAATCGCCAAAACTCCCCTATTTTCCTGTGAGATTACCTTGGAAAATATTCTCAAACGCAGAAGTTCGTCAGCTAAGCATCCAATAAAACTACCTTTTTAAAGAGGTAACCTATTATGTAAAATTATTTTAGTCTTAGGAATAACAATATGCGTGATATCTAGCAGGCATGTTGTATGCTCGAAAATAGGGTTTGCTGTTTTGAAGCATTTCCACATTTGACCAACATGGCCATTTGCATAGGAAATAATATCGAAAAGCTCGTTTTTCGGTAAATGCTGTTAAGTTATATCTTATATAAAAGGTTTTGATGTAAACGTCGAAAAAACGGACAAATAGTTCCCTTAGTAATGAATACACGGACATCTAGCGAAATGAAGAGAAAATTTATTCAGCGATATTCAATAACTACGTATCTAATCATTCCCACATATGCAAAATATTTTGACTAAAGGCAAGTTTTTTCTTGTATAAAGAAAGTGGTTCCTTAAGTTTTATACGTAACAAACTATTTAAATTTATTGTTCTAATTTATACCTATTTTTGGCGTCTCCACAAGCTGAGAATTATCGAGAAAATTTTATTTTTCTTAACAAAAACCTTGCACTTCTTTTTGTTCTTGAAAGTACTAAATATGCCTAATGCTGCTAATTATAATTTATCAGTTTTCCTAAATGCGTTCCGGCTGGTATGAAAGAAATAATCAAACCTTTAAAAATTGAGGAAATTTGCTTGCAGGACTAGGAGAACTGTACGTCTTCTCAAAAATGAATGCCTTGGGTTGTAATATATATCAAGGTTTTTATCAAGTTTCCTAATTGTTCAATACTTTCGAACCCTACTGGCGTTTACACTTTAATTCAAGATCTCCCAATCAAATACTGTCTAGCTTATGTCTAAGGTTAACTTCGCTTGGCTCTAAGGACCAGTTTTGCAGGACTTCTTGAAGTTTTTCTGCTGGGACGTCCCGGACGCAATTTAGCACTCGGGCAATCCTGTGGGTACCAGCACAAAAGCACCTTACTGACGACAAGTTCATGCAGTTACAAGCTACCTTCAAAAGGTGCACAGTAGACCAGGCCACAGGAGGCTCGCGAATGTGAGACTGCCTGGGGCCGGGTTGCTGTTGTCTGGAGGTCACGCTAAGGACAAAGGCAAATGCTCGCGTAAGCAAGCGCGTGCACGGCCACTCGTGGAGAGCCAATCGGGAGCAACAAATACTGGCCCTGAAGTAGCGAGGCTGCAAGCAGTACGCCACTCTGTTGCTGGAGACGTTGCCAACGACCCAAAATTCGGCTTCTAGTGACAAGACGTGCTTTTGGCCGAGACGAGCTACCGATGACAGAAGACAACGCTGATGTACAAGCAGAACTAAAAACAGTAAAATACTATCTGCTATCCTGTTCTGCCTTGTCTTCCTAACACGGAACTGGGGGACATATGTCTTTAAGCCGTCGGAGAGCAAGATTTTCGCCCTTAGTTTATCGTCCTGGTTTTGGTTAAACAAAATGGCGCCTTTTGCAGTGCTGGGCTAACCTACTCTCTTGCCTTAGCTGCGTGCAGGTGAGCATGTCCATGCAAAAGCAACCGTCGTTATTTGCAGCTCAAATGTTGCATTTGGAAGTCATACAATCAAGGCGTGCTAACCCAATTTCAGGACGGCAAAAAGACATAATAATCTTTCAGACCATTTTATCACGAATGAAGCTGCTTTGTAGGAAATCCATGTTTTAAAGCTGTCGACGAGCCCGAACTTGTTCTCTTTACTCCTCTCCCCTTTTTCGACGAGAAAAATGGCACCTTTTTGCAGTACTGAGAAATAGAGACCCACTTGCCCCCCGCACTTCACTGAAGCCTCAGCAACAGACAATTCACGCACCTAGGTGATGTGCGCTCAACCTGCAGATCCTCAATCCTAGAAATCATCTCTTTGCAGACAGGAGAAAGAGAAAACCAAAATTCCGAGTTAAAACAAAAAAACGCGTCAATTGCCTTTGAAGGTAGTCCTTTAGGGCAGTTACCCGGCGGGTTACCCGGGAAAGGAGGGTTACCCGTTAGCCAAGCTGCAGGCTACCTGGCGCGTCCACGGGTAGGCAGGCAACTAGCCCTTGTTGGATCCGGAACCCCGCCAAGTGGGCCTCAATCCCGGCGGCGGGGAGAAGGAGAAAAGGAGGAGTTGGAGCAGCATAGTCAGGAGGGGCTGCTCTGTCATAAAAAAGCAGATGGAGAGAAGAAGAAGAAATGGATCCACCATAGGGTGGCGGATAGTGGTGCGGCCTTCAGTGAAGGTTAGCTGCAAAATAAGCAAGCTCCCGGGTCTGGCGAATAAGCAGTCGCGGACGCAGCAGCGACAGTGTTACCAGGGCGCGGTGGGCTGAGGTCTTAGGCACCGACTGCCTTATAAAATGCCGCAAGGCCCAATGACGACACTGTGACATGGCGAGCGCGAACCGCCATTAAATAGATTTGCTTGCCACCAACACCGCTGTTATGTAGTTAGGTTCTTGAGCCAAAGTGCTAGAGAAGAAAAGCACGAACAAAGAATCCAAGCGGCCGTTGGGGACCCGTCTGTATTCAAAATTCCCAATGTTGTAACCTAGTGTGTTCCTGTGTCAAAACCGGTTATGTTCCCCCAGTGCGTGTAAGGAAGAGAAGACAGGATGGGATAACAACTAGTACTTCACTGTCACTGGTACTAGTACATGCACTCTGGTCCGTGTGTCCAGCAGTAGCCTTCTGTGGTCGGTCTCCTCTAGGCAGCAGTCTCATCTAGCAGCTTGTCCACAACAGAGTCCCCGTTCTGCTAGCGTCTCGCTATTTAAGGGGCAGTCGTCGTTGCTCCCCATTCGCTCTCCCAGTGCGCACGTTTGCTTGGGCATGTCTGACATCTGTCTCCAGCTTGACCTTACTTACGCGGCTCCAGGGCCGTCTGACTCCGCAAGCCTTCTTTGTCCTGGCCTAATGTTCGCGCTTTGGAGGTCACTTTTAACTGCATGCACCGGCCATCAGTCAGCTTCCTTTGTTCTAGCAGTCTCGGGATTGCCCGAGTGATGACTCGCATCCGGGTCATCCCAAAACCTCCCGCTGTTAAAAGAATGACTTGTCCGGCGGCCGTTTAGTCCTGGTTGGTCTCCTGCAGTCCTGATAGTCTTCTACCTGACTGTACTGTCTTTCTGCTCTAGTCATTGATTTTGTGGCAAATATTATTGGCCTTATCCTCTCCACCAACGGCAGCGGGTCCTCGCCGTCTTCTCCAGCGTAATTAAGCGCCGCAGAGTAGTCTGCATACCGTCTTGATTTGCAGCTCTGTGGTGTCTGCACCTCGGCTTGGTCGGCAAATCGGTCTGACCTGCAGCTGACTATTGGCTGCACCTAAGCTGCTGCTGTTGTTTCTGTCGCAACGTTGTCCGTTGCTGATGCTCTTCCTGCAGCTGTAGCTGATTTTGCCTCTGTCGCAAAGTTGTTTGTCTCTGATGCTGCAGCTGCATCTATCGTCTCTGTCGCCATCTGCGGCTCTGTCATGTCCGCTTCTGTGTCTGCTGCTTCGATGGCTGCTGTGGCTACTACTTTTGCTGCTACGATGGCCTCTGTTGAAGCTTGCTTGATCTTGTTCTCCCACTTTGTTCTGTCATCACGGCCTGTCTGCTTCCCCTCTTCCTGTAGCACTGCGAGGAGACCGATGAAATTGGCTTGTCCTGTCTCCAATATCATCCTCATCTGTTCGAAACTGATCATTTTTGTAGACCTTGTAATGATCGTGTGTCTTCAACCGCGTGTGCAGTGATCACCTGCGTCTGTCGATGTTGTAACCTAGTGTGTTCCTGCGTCAACACTGGTTATCTCACCTGCGTCGCCGCTGTGTTAACCTAGTGGTCTTGTGTCTTCACCCGCGTCTGGAGTGATCGCCTGCGTCGCCACGGTTGTAACCTAGTGTGTTCCTGTGTCAACACCGGTTATGCTCCCCCAGTGCTTGTTAGGAAGAGAAGACAGGATTGGATAACTGATGCTACTTTACTGTCACTTGTACAAGTACATCAACACTGTTTCGTGTGTCCAGTAGTCTCGTCTGGTCGTCGCGTGTCCAGCAGCAGTCTTTTCTGGCAGCGTGTCAACAACAGAGTCCCTATTCTGCTAGGGCCTCGCTATTTGAGGGGCAGTCGTCCTTGCTCCCCATTGGTTGTCCATTGTCATCGTGCGCACGCTTGCTTTCGCACGTCTGGCATCTGTCCGCGTGTGACCCCATTGTAGACAGCAGTCCGGCTGCAGGGCCGCCTGACTCCGCAAGCCTTCGTTGTCCTAGCCTGTATGCGCCGGATGCCCTCACGTGACCTCGCACGGTCTAACGTCTGGGTGACGAGATCGGCTCCTGTAACACCTCCCATTGTTCCAAGGTTGACTGGTCCGCGGTGCCCTCGGAGTGTCTGTGCCTCTGTCTGGGTGACGTGCCTTGTCCTCCCAACACCCGAAAAACGTTGTGATGTCTCTTTACCTTACTACGACCACTGCTACGGCGTCCGCGGGAACCGACGCGCTCCGCAACCCTTGTCTGGTGGTGCAGGCGAATAATGTGCAAGCTGGACTGCTAAACAAAAAATGGATTCTTGGTATTGGATGCTGGAATGTGCGAACATTTCTGGAACCTGGTACTCAAAGTCTGACAGCGTACAGTCTCAATGAATATCACGTGGATGTTTGTTGCTTGTCAGAAGTACGACTTTCCGACTCAGGCGCCCGAGAATTCAAAATCCCAAGGGTCGATTCTCATTTCACCTTGTATCACAGCGGTACGCGTGACTCATCTGGTAGACACGATGTGGCTATTGCCCTCTCGGAAGAAGCTTACCGTGCACTACTAGGATGGGAACCAGTCAACGACCGAATAGCCTAGGTTCGACTAAAAGTCCATTTTACAAACATCTCGATCGTATCTGTGTATGCACCTACGTCGGCTTCTGAACAGCAAGAGACAGATAATTTAACTCACAGCTGCAGGAGCTAGCCAAACGAATCCCTCGCCGAGATCTGCTAATTGTTGCCGGAAACTGGAATGGCCGGAGTGGGCCCGGTGCCCCGACAAACAGCCAACTTCTTGTTCGTTTTGGGCTTGGCTCTCGAACGGACAATGGTGAGAGGATGCTGCAGTTTGCCGAACAGAATCGACTGTTTGCTCCCAACACATGCTTTCAGCATCGTCACAAACATCTACTGACTTGGTATTCGAACGATGGCCGTACGGCCAGTCAGATCGATTACATTCTAGTTTGTTCACGGTTTTGCAGCTGGGTCCACGATATCAGGTCTATGCGAGGTGCCGAACCTGGTAACATCCACGGGTCTGACCATTATCTCGTTTGCACGCGCCTGAAGGTTCACCTCTCATCTGTGCCCAAACTGCCACGTGCGAAACGCCTTGATGTCGCAAAGCTCCGGCAAACTAACACTATCGAGGCTCTTAGCACAGAAAGCCAGTCCCGTCTTATGACCCAGGCTGACAACGAGGGCAGTAGCAAGTGGCCATCACTGAAGATATCCATCTATGGGGCAGCAGAGAAGATTCTCGGATTCACTCAGCGGCGCCGCAGTGACTGGATCAGCGGAAGAACCCTGCAGCTATCGGCCGAGACGACTCGAGCCAGGTCCCGTAACGATACCTCCTTCCGCCAACTTCGAAAGTTGACAGCAAAGTTGGGTAGAAATGACCGGCAGAAGTATTGGTCCGAAACGGCAACTTTTATGGAGCAGGCTTCTAATGCTGATGACACTCGACAATTGTACCAAATCATCTGCCAGGTTAGTGGTAAGCCCCCGACACTCTGTGCTTCTGTTCGCGATGTTAATGGAGGCTTTATTGCCGACAACTCGGCCAAGGTCGATCGCTGGCGTAAACACTTCCAGCACCTACTCAACTTTGACGAACAACCCATCACACCCTCTCTCTCCTCCTCAGCGGATTTTCAAACCTCTCCTGCCTAGGCAGTGTCGTGTGACATCCCTTCCGAAAACGAAGTTACCGATGCAATGCAGAGGCTATGCAACAACAAGGCGTGCGGAGAGGACGGTATTCCTGCAGAAATCTACAAGTCCTGTGTCGACACCCTGGCTCCACGGCTCCATGAGGTGATTGTACAGGCGTGGCGAGAAGAGACCGTTCTTGATGACTGGGGCTCAGGTATCCTTGTACCTGTCCACAAGAAGAGAGATAAGACAAGATGCGAGAACTACCGTGGCATAAGTCTTATCGATTTTGCTGCAAAGATCTTCGCTGATGTTCTTCTCTGGCGCTTCAAGTCTGTACGTGACTCCAGGACACGACCCAACCAAGCCGGATTCCGAGCTGGGCGTGGATGTGCGGATCAAATATTCACACTGAGGCGCACTCTAGAATTCCGTCATAACATCCAGCAACTTACGGCTGTTAGCTTCGTCGACTTTGCGGTTGCATTCGATTCCATCCATCGTGAGTCCCTGTGGCGAATAATGGAAGTGGATGGAGTGCCGATTAAGGCCTACTATCGGTCTACCACCGCACGAGTCCTGGTCCACAACAATCTCTTTCAGTCGTTCGATATCCGGTCTGGTGTCCGATAGGGCTGCATCCTTTCGCCCATTCTGTTTAACTACGTCATTGAATGGATTCTCGGCAAAGCCCTACATGAAGAGGACGATGTTGAACTTGCACCCGGACGCCGACTAACTGATCTTGACTACGCCGATGATATTGCGCTGTTAGCCTCAAACTTTGATGGTCTACAGCCAGTAGTGTCGCGGTTAAATGAGATTGCTATGTCGGTAGGCATGTCCATAAATTCGGGAAAGACGAAGTTGTTCTCAAGCTACATCCCTGACCAGGAGAAGGCACCCCTGTGGATTAATGGCCATCAACTTGAAGAAGCAGACAGCTTTAAATACCTCGGGGCGAGGCTGCTACCGAATGGGCAGAGCAAGGATTCCATTGTCTCCCGTATCGATGGTGCTCGCTGGGTTTTCTCAACCCTTCGAAAGCGCCTATGGATCCGACGTGAAATCTCTATCGCTACGAAGATTCGTGTATACCGTCCATCCATCCGGTCAGGGCTCCTCTATGGATGTAAATTCTGGGCTGTGCGCGCTGAAGATGAGCGAAGACTGGAGGTCTTTGACCACCGGTGCCTGAGGACGATCCTGCGAGTTAAGTATAGCGACTTCATCTCAAATGAGACAGTCCGCATCCGCTGCGATCGTATCACGAGGCTATCTCAGACCATTCAAGAAAGGTGACTGAGGTGGTTTGGACACGTTCTCCGTCGTCCGCTACACGAGCATTGCTATCCTGCCCTCGACCCGGCACCGCAGCCCACCTTGAAACGTCGAAGAGGACGGCAAATGAAGGCTTGGCTAGACACCGTCCGTCAAGACATGGAAGCAGTTCTTGGACCTTCTATCTTCGGCCTCCGTCGCTAGAAAAGGGACTGGGTGGAGCTTTCGAGATCTGCTGCCGCCAATCGCCCCGCATGGAGAGGTACGGTTCGTGACATCAATGAGTCCGGCTAGATCAGGCATGATCACAGCCGTAACAAGTTCAAGTACTTAGGGGAAGTTTGCTCCTTAGTATCCTTTAAGAAATCAATTTAGATTCGCGTCCTCCTTGACGTATTTTCGTTAGCAAACCGCCTACAATTGCATGCTTTTTGCAAGAATTGGTCGGCATTTCTTCCTTATTTATACACTGCTTGAGATACAGTGCAATAAGGTAACGAAGGCATCGCTAGGCTTCTATAATAGGGCCATCACAGGAATAAACACTTTCAGACCGTTAAAAGACTAATAAATGAACGTGCAGTTGTCTAGTACAATGGTAAACTTACACTTGTGTGATAGTATGGGGCCTACCAAGCTAAGAAAGGAACATGTACCTTCTGTTTTGCCCTGGACCGTGTTTGAGAGTCCTCGCAAGCAGTCGTTAAGCATGAATCTGGCGACCTTGCTCGTGAAAAAGTTTAACTCAGGAGTTTAACTGGAGCATATACCCTTCCAGGAATTTCGTGTAGGACCTCCCCTCTTTCAAAAGGGGTTTGCCAGTCCTTTATCTTACCCATTTTATCTACGATAACGCTCATTTGTATTTCTAGACACATCTAACCGCAGAAAAAATTAAAAGTGTCACCTTATCAGCCTTCGGACTGTTTTTGGTAGACATTTGACTGCTTTTGCGGAAATCAGCTTTCAAGCAGACCGCGCCGCGTACTTTTCGCATTGCATTCCTCGCAGTAGAAATAGCTGAAAACAGCATTGTTTCCGATTCTGCAAAATTAAGTCTCCCTAAGCTAGTCCAAACTGCATGGGCACGTACCAACAAAATCACAGACAGGAAGGGGTTTGATGGGCGGGACATATCTCTGCCATGCTTGTGAACATGTAGAGGGCGAATTTCTCCTCTGGGCTGGAAAAATAAGTCGAAGTAGTTCCCCTGTCCTGAATTTTGAGACGCATTTTCACATAATGCCCAGATAAGTCCGTCAAAACACATGCGCCTGCATGCGTACGGGTGAAACCTACTGTATTTTCTAATTCGGCAAATAAAGAAGACGTAACTAGCTACCGACCAGCCTGTGTGCTTGTAAAATGATCTCCTATGACGGAAATGACCTGCTCGTTATACAGGTGCGTAGCTGGATGAGTCGCGCGTCAGAGGTTCTGGGCATATGTAAACAGGGCAGACTGCAACCTCTAGTACTACCCTTGTCGT
>JAYGXS010000008.1:29100685-29119655 GCA_036362985.1 Ligula intestinalis
CTACCCACACTCTGGAAGAGGGCCACGAATTCAACTTCTCGAATACACAGATAATGGCACGAGCCAGTAATAGGACGGGACGCGAACTGCTGGAGGCCTGGGTATCAGATCATAGCTCTATAAAAACGCATGTGGATATACGGCCCTGTTATTTTGCAATCCGTGCCTGTGACCAGAAACCAGGGCTCAGTTCCTTTACAAGCATGCAGGCCACCACTTGAAGGTCACACGCCGTTACTTCAGGATCGCACATCGTAGACACGATAGGATAGCGTTAGAATGGACGTAGCATGGACAGTGGCAAATCAGTAATCACCACTACCCCCCCCCCTTCTCTTACCGACCCTATTGAGGCGTAGTTGACGTTTGCTGTTGTCATTTTCTCTGATGATGGCTACTGGTGTGAAGCTGAAACCTCAGAATAAAACTATCGTTCCAGAGATCACGTCTTCGTCTTCCTTGCAAACTTCTTTCTACGTATTCCTGATTTGCTCTGAACAAAATAAACTATTCTTTCCACCTGGCACCTCATATCATTTCTTCCCCCGCAAAATCGCGCCTGAAGATCTCAGAGACAAAAGTTGTGCCTATCAACTTAGGACCCCACGAGGTTGGTGACCCCAACGTGATCTGATCATGCAACCTTCTGTGATAATTTCACTTCCTTTTTGCGTGGCAGCGACGAGCGGATCGATTTCGGGAAAATGTCACCCTCCGAGTTTTCACCAGCCACTCTACCGATCGGTAGGTGACCCTTCATTCACGTTCTGAGCGTCGAGTACCAGTACCATTTTCCGCCGAAGCCACTAACTAAAAATGGAAACAAAGTTATGGCAGATAGGCACTTAGTTAGTGTTTAGAACACGCAAAAACCGCGAAATTTATGTGAACCAAATAACTTGGGCAGCGCAACATATGTATCGCAGGAGGTTAAGTGAGTTTAACCCAGCAACTGCGATCTTCAGACCATGGTTACTTAGTGCTGAGGAGAGAAGTCGGTGAAGGCCAGAGTAGTAGGAAGAGTTTATTGTGTGCACAACGGAAGAGGAGAATAGATTGACTTGGGAGAGATACGTCCGATCAGTAGATCGGCCGGGCCCAAGTGAGGTCTTAGAGTAGTCGTGCCAGAGGACAGATAGAGGGAGATCTTTCATTGGGTAGGTCGGCCTGGAGATTTTGGGCAGCGAGGCAATTTGCGTCGGGCACGCGTGCCAGGTCCTCATTCGTCGCCTCATAGATGCGAGAACTATGATTGGCTGATCGAGATCTCGAGAAAGCACATCGGTGAGCGTTTGGGAAAATGCACTTCGACGCCAGCTAGTCAGGCAGGCACGACAAGGGAAAGGAGAAAAGGTAGATGAATTCTGACTTGGGAGTACACGTCCACTCAGAAGCTTGACTGGGTCCAAAGTGCGGTCTTAGCAGCAATCAGGCTAGAAGACAGAAAAAGCGCGTTTATTTGTTAGGTCGGCCTGTAATTGGTTGGACAGCGTGTTGGGTGGTCCATGTCACACGGGCTAGTAAGTCTGGCGACCGCAATGACCTTGAGCTCCAGGCAGATTGAGTCCACGACGAGAAAGCCAGACATCAGACAGGCAGCAACCACTACATATGCAGCGACACAACTAGCTGACTAGCACATGCCAAATTGTTTGTCCGCCATGAATTGTACGATATTCGCAAGCTTCAAACACTGACTTAGTGATTACCTGCCCTAAAATGGTTTCCACCACATTCCGTGGTCTGTAATCGCCTTACCCTGAGAACAAGGTTCTTGCGTTACGCTTGGTCCAACGGTCTTAGCATTCCTAGGCCAATTTGTCCTTGCACCAGATCCGCATCTGCCGTTAGGGTTACATGTCCGCCTTCCAGGTATATACATCGTTCACTTTCTCATTTTCCCCCTCCCTCTTGCCCCTCTTTTCTCGCTATTGCCTTGCCTCTCCATCTCTCTCGTTTCTTCTCTCCTTCCTCCTGCCCCTCTCTCTTTTCCGCTTCCCTTGCACAACCTGCTCTGCCATGTTCTTTTTCGATCTGTTTTTTTCTTTTCAGCATTACGCCAATCCCACCTTAGGCAGCCGACAGCTAGGCGGTTGCCTTGTGGTAACTTGCTGCACTGACTCTACTTTCGCCCTGTCAGGGCTTACACCCGTGCTTAGTCATCTACTCCGCGTGTTATCGACCAGCTCGCCGCTTCATACGCGCATACACTCATAGGTAATCGATAATTCCGCCTCGTCTGATTGGCGGCAGACGATTGCTTACTCTTCAACGGCCCGGCAGGCAAGGCCTGACTGCAGGAAGCACACAACCTCCTGGAAACGTCTGACGTGCACACGCAGCTGGCACTTGCCTCTGTACCGTCTATTTTCTGGCAGTAAATTTCTGTCCACCAACAATGTTTTGCTTGACTTGTGATTTGGGGGAACCTTCTGTTCGTCGACACTGCTATTTGCGACAGCCTGTTGCTAGCGGTGGGGGGGGAGTGAGTTCGAACCTCGGCGCGCTTCTTTCCTCACTATAATGAATCTCACGCGCTTGAATCTATCGCGGTGCGCTAAAAGCCGTGGCATGGAGGGTTGACAGCTGGCGGGTTAACTCGGACAACTCAAGTGTGTCTTGTTGTGTGTTGTCGCTGTCTGCAGACTGGGAGTCAGATGCAATAGCACATTCTTAACGTGGCCTTTATGGCACTCCTTGTCGGGAACTCTTACCCGATCCGCTGGGTTCGCCTTCGTTTCCGCCATCTTCCTGCATGTTCATGTCCTCCATTTCCTCTAACCGCAGGAGGCAGCAAGTCTCCGGATCGAGGTTTTTGTTTACCAGTCGTTTTCGGGTGCGCAGTTTCGCTTCTGTTGGGTAATGGTTAGGTGCCGTAGGAAAAAAATATACCTTCCGTCATATATATTCATATGGTCGTTGCTTATTCAGCTTTTGATCCAAGATAACTCCTTTCTTGGCTTGCCTGAAATGCGCCACCGCACCGATTGTCTGAGCAAAGTCCTCGGTGATGGAATTACGGAGAACGTGGGCACAGTCTTCTGTTCTGCTCAATTACAGCTTTGTATTTAGGTAGACGCTGGTGGCAATCACAGAATAGAGCTCTCCTCATCTGCTTTGTAAATCTCCACAAGTTCGCTGCCCATGGACGTGTTAACGAGAGACTTGTATCTCAGGCATCGGGGTGTCAGTCCATCTTTCATGCATTGGTGCAAGGAGCGTAGTTGCTCGTACGTTGTTGCCTCTCGTGTGTCAAATATTTCCTACCTTTGAGCTCTCCAAAGCGCATCTTACCCAAAATTATTATTTCGTTACGTCGCCAACACCTGTCGGGTTCCAGTTGCAGTTCTACATCGCAGCAACGAGAGTCATTAAAGTGGCTTGCCGTGCCTCCGTTATCTTTAGTAATTGTTCTGGGCTCAACATGTTGTGTTCATTCGTGTTGCTAGTCGTTGTCCCGAATTAAACAACTGGATCACGCCTGCGTCGCCAGCTGTTATAGCCCAGGTTTTACCTCACCCAACTAGTAGGCAGAAGAAGGCAAGAGAGCGGTTCTGATAGGCAGTGGCTTTATCCAACAGCACACTGTTGACTGTGGGGCTTGATGGCTCTGCGGAGTCCTTTAGCTTGTCCACTCTGTCATATTTATATGGCTCTGGTCTTTCCAGAACATTCCTAGTCTATAGTATGCGAACAGACATTATATACTCGTCTCGTCTACGACCACTGCCCCCGCTATGGGGGTGGTCGTCTGGTTTGCTCGACGCACGGCGCGGGTGGCATGCCTGTGGCCGTGATGCACCGGGGGAGCCTGGACTGCGGCCACGACTCAGTTCGTCTGTCCATTTCGGCGACTGCCGTTAGTGCATGGGGGATCCCGCCTTTGCATCAATTGTGGGGAAGCTACCCGCCTCTTATCACTTCCACAGCTGGTCGTCTGAAGGTGTATTTGAAAAATTCCTGTGTAAAGTTCAGAATATGCACACACGGCAGGTGCCAGTTATGATTGAACCGACAGCTGCACCTGTCGACCGCAATACTGGAAAATGTGACGCCACGGTTTTCCTCAACGTGGCGGAGCACAACATCCGACAAATACCCCGTCAGCATTCGGCAGACGCGCGCGACATGTGACTGCAGACCTATGCAGTGCCTGCGGCGGTAATACTCGTCGGCCTCTTCTCTTTCCTGATCCACATTCTTTGCGTCCAATAACCAACAATGCTATGAACACAATTGGTGAGAGACATATGCGGTCTACACCATTACTTCAAGCGTCTGTTGATATTCTCGATCTTATTCGTCGTATTATCGCCATATGTGAGCAGATTACGCCGAGCGTAATGGGCCCACCGGCGTCCACACCGCCACCAGCAACTATTTACACACGGCCAAATCTCAGGGAACTTATCCCTGAGAGTTAACATAACCAGTCTAAACATTGGAAATGAGCAAGAGTATACTGCTTCACAAAATAAGGATAGAACCGGCTCACCCTTCGCATCCTTATACACAGCCCTTGCTTTCCGTTTATAGGCTTGCAGCACATGAAATGTGCACAGTAGGACTGAAACTTATTTCCCTGGAAACTCGTTCTTCCAGGCGTTCAATTCTTTTGCATCCTTGTCGATAAAAACTGTACGTAAGTATTCGACTGCAGACCCCATCATTTCCCTGAATTTTTTGAGAACCCATCCGACGCTTACAGCATTGTCTTGAGCTACAAACGCATAGAACACGGACTGAGCATGCCCATGCTTATCAGTTACCACAATGTAGTACAATGCACACCCCTGCCTATTTGTCCGGTAGGTGGTGTCCATTTTGACTACCTCCGGATACTCAGTGTACTTCGCTAAAAAGCCGGCATCGTCAAGCAGGTGGCCCTCATTATCTTGTTTGAATTGTCGTATAAGAAGTCGGGAGTGCAACCACTCCTCATTGCCAATAAGGCATTTTTCATGCCTCTAAAGGTAGGGTCGGCTCGCAAAACCCGGCGGCGTATGTTCGCCAGGTCCTTCATTGTAAAATTCACATTGTTCGCACCTATAACTGTGGCTTTATAAGGTAGTCTTACTTTTCAGATATACTTTCAAGCGCCCAGCCGACGGTCGCATTTGCTCCATTAATTTTAGGCGAATTTTCTCCTGGTTAGGCGGCAATTTACGGAAGTTCGGATATGCAGACACAATTTGTTGACTGCAAATGTGGTCATGTCGCAAATTCACCGCCTTAACCTGCAGATGGCCCACTCGCAAAACGGTCGAAAAACAAGCCATGCAACCAAATTTCAGCGACCTAAATCGTTCGAAAACCTGCAAAAGAAACGTACGTAGACTTTGTTTTGGAGCTGCAACTACGGAACTGCCCGGAATGACAGCAGACAAAGTACACGTATCGGAACTTCAAACTGTCTGCGCATGGATGTTCCGGTGACAGTTTACGACTCAGGCGTCTTTTGAAGTTCGAATGGGAAGCCTGCATATTAAAAGCACCATTATTACCGTTTACCTTCTTGTATTCACTGACTGCGGACATTAGGGCTTCAACACTTTCGTATGCTTCACTGCCCATTATTCGCTTGAACAGGGAACACAGGATGCTCGTTTGTTCTCGAGCTGCTATGAACGTTTTAATCATTTGCATGTCTTTACTTTTGGGCGACAAAGTACGTAATATACGGAAATCATCTAGCTGCGAGGCTGGACTGATTTGCTTAGGTTGTACAGGCTGAACAGGTACAGGCTCGTATGCTCCGTCCTGAATGATGTTACCACAAGGGCTCCACGCTTCTGATTCATTATGTTGAAGAACGCACTGCAACCCAAGCGTCCTCTAAATAGTTAATACAAACAAAAAAAGAACTTGGACATACTTCGCAGTTGAAGCCAGTATGCACACATATTTGCGACTGTACATAACAAACCTGTCCGCATTAGGGCTGCCAGCCACAAATTTACGAGTGCTTACTGCCTTAAAGCGGTAACCGGTTTCCTAAATACAACTTAATACAACAAATTCAATACTTACCTCACTAAAGCGCCTAACTGCCTCTTCTAATGCATCGCAGGATGCAAAATCTTGGCCTCGTAAAATAGTGCGAAAAGCCTCTGACACATAACCATCAGCTGCCATCGTTGGCGCAATAATGAACGAGCAGACACGTGCAACTTGTCGATACTGGAAGAAGTGACTTAACCGCCAAGGATGCATTTAAACAAACGCTGAATTCCGAAGGTCAAACTCGCAGAAAATGTAGCCAATCAGTGATCAGCAGGGTCGTCCAATCAGAAAGTCGACTCTCGCAGGATGCCCGGATAGTTCATTGAAGCGAACCGAGACGACCGATGAGCGATTTCGTGCGACTATAACCCGAAACAGAACAACGAATGCGATTAGTAGATGAAAACGACCGAACTGAACCCAAAGAAGAACAAGACCGTTTAAACAAAGACTGCCACTCTTAAACTTTACTACTATTTGAAGGACTAATTTATTAGTCCTGGCTACAGCAATCGGAACAATCAGGAAAGTCGTCCATTTGGCGGGGATGATTGACTGTCCTGGTCCTGGCCGGAGATGACTTCTGGGAGACGTCTGGAGGCGGCTGCCGAGAGAGATGATCAACCTTCCATAGGGCCGTCCCCAGTCACCCCCGTGGCCTACCTAAAGTGGTAAAATCGCCAAGAGATTTTTCTTTCCCTGGAAGCAGAGTTCGTCAACCACAATAACGTGCAAAATTTCAATATAGGAGCGCACTATTACGCATAGGTCATACACAATTTCCCCGACCTCCAATAGCACCATGTTCGTGTCCGATACGCTAAAAAGCCATGCTTTAAGCTAATAAACCTCAGCCCTGCACAAGTGTATGAAAGCCACAATTTATCCGGCCAAGAATGGAATCACCATCCCCCTTCGCTATCCCCGGATTAGACCGCGTAGTTCAGCCCTGATCAACAGTGCTTTCTCTGGAAATCATCAACCACCTTTAATTGTAAAAAGGCACTATGCAACAGCACAACATTCATGCGCAAGCCCCCTTTCCTCCAATGTGCAAAACGACATGGTAGAAAAGAATCAACTTCAACGCTGTTCTCCTTCGCTATCCCTGGATTAGATAGTGTAGTTAAGCTCTGATCACACCTTAGGACTTCACCGGACCATCGCAAGCTGTTTTGGCGAGGAATAATCCCGAGTTACCTTAGTGCCTACGATCGCACGCAGAATCAAATAAAGTCAACAGGGCATTGCTTCGAAGACGCGCATTTTATTTTGCAGTTCACAGAGAATATCAGTCAGGAAAGTAGAGCAAACAAGAAGAAGGTTACTGGCTGGCATAAAACAAATCATAAGGTCAAGTGCGGTGGTGGTCAACGGTGATCTGTTTTCTATTCAAGCAGAGCGACATAAATGCAGTCATATAGGGGGGGGGGGACTTTGGCAGACATACAGCGATCTCGAAGAGCGGAGTCTGCTGCTAAACGAGCAATTTATGCACACACACAACCCATATGCGAGCCATCGCACCCATCTCCCGCGTACTCTAGAGAGCATCCCAAAACCCGCGCGGACTCCAAACAGCTGGGGGGTTGAGGGCACAGTCGCAGGGCAGGATACGCGGAAGGACAACGAAACGTTGCCGGTTTAGACGGATTCACACACACACACAGGCGCCTTAACCAAGGTTCCCCACCTCCCCCAGCTGGCGAGAGAACCATACAGGGTTCGCCATTAGAGGTAACAGAGTGACTACGACAACTGCCCCCGCTATGTGGGTGGTCGTCTCGTTTGCTCGGCTCACGGCGTTGGTGCCTGGTATGAGGCGTGACGTAAAACGGGCGGCTTGACTGCGCGCATGATTCAGCTGGTCTGTCCTTTTCGCCGACTACCGTGAATGTATGGGGAGTCCCGCCTCCGTAACACAGAGAACTGATTCTAATGCAGCAACCATATTAGCCGGTCTGGCATCAGCTGTGTTGAATGAGGCTTCATACCTAAACACGCGCATTTGTTCCTCTGTGACTTCCTGGGATGACAGGTTATGCACCAGTATGTCATCCTGGGATGACACTGGATGAGGTAGCATGCGAAACTTAACTGCAAGTGCTGTTTATCGCGAACACAAAGTCTGTAGTTGATCGAAGATGCAGGTCTGGCTGCGTCGGAGGAGGAACTTTCGTCAATGGTGTCTCCTGGTAGCATGCCATCGCAGTCGGGCTCTGTATCTGAGCCGCAAAGTAACCCTTCATTTTGACAGAACGGTCAGGTCAATGTGAAGATATTTACCATGGACCTACCTTATACGTAGCATTTATTCGAAAAAGCGTTCTCAGGTCCAGCGGAATCTGCCGGTGACGCTTTGTCATAACCGTTAGAATAATGCGCAGATTTTCGTGTGCGTTATTCGGTCCACAGTTACCCCTCCCTAAATGCATTGTTAATACTGGTGGCTTTTCTAATTACAGTGCTAGTTTCGTCACCTGAATAGACGCACCGGAGGTCAGTACCTGTGTCAAAAGACAGCCGAGATGAGTCAGATAATCTTTATGTTTTAAGAAACGGTCAGGATAACTGGCTATGATTCTATAGAAATAAACAGTAAGCTTTACAGTGCACGATAGTTAGAAAATTGCGAGTAAAGAGTAACAACTGAGAAAAATACGAAATTTAATTAGTACAGAAAGATCACAGGTCATAGTCACTAAGGCTAATTGGTAAGTAAGAAGGTTAAAACAATTTGGTAGAAGAAACAGGGGATAAGGAGTTCTGGGAAAAAAGGGGCAGGGGAATGTGTAAATCTGGGAGCCGGTTGTTACCAAGGCAAGGCTAGGCTAACCACATGCTCCAACTGCTTGCATAGGTCCGGTTTCGAGCGTCTTATAAAGGCTGCTTCAGGTAGCGCAAGATACGATATGTTTGTGCCCGAACAAGAACTCGGAATGAAATTTTAGGTTCCACAGAATTACCCGCGTTCAGCAAGTGTTCCGTACTGGAGGAACGAGGAGTTCGGTTTTTCTGCTTGAATAACAGACTAGGCAGGTGTTCGCTGACTCTGGCTGCCAATTGGCTTTGCATTCGCCCTACGTACTTGCATCCGCAAGTGAGTGTGAATTTATAAACACCATTGGAGTTGGTGCACAATGGTAAGGCATTTTTCGTACAAGGAATAGGTGGGGGTTTAGTTGGAGAGCAGAATATGAGCACAGCCTTCAGCTCAGCTCAGTTCTTGTTCGAGCACGAACACCTCGTATCTTGCGCTACCTGGAGGCGGCCTACATAAGACGCTCTAAACCGGACCTATGTAAACAGTTGGAGCATGGGGTTAACCTAGCCTTGCCTTGGTAACAACCGGCTCACAGATTCACACAGTACCCTCCTCCTTTTTTCCCGTAACTTATTTTCCTCTGTTTCTCTTTCCACCTTGTTTAAACCTTCTTACTTACCAATTAGTCATAGTGACTATGATCTGCGACCTTTCTGTACGAATTCAATTTCTTATTTTTCGCATTTGTTACTCTTTAACGCATTGGAGTGACTGCAACTGATGAGCGCTCCCGAAATGTTATGGATCCAAAAAAATTTGCAGTTTTCAGAATATACCAACTGTACTCATGTTCCATTTGCTCAGTTACACCTGCTGGGTCGTGCAAACTGACATAACCACATGTGATCGTATTATTTGGAATAAGTGAGTAGTCGGCTGCAATTATGTAAACGGCCTCCATTTTAAATGTACCGATGCATTTCTTCACAACTGCGTACCAGTAAGGAGTGCAAAGCCGTTTGTCTATATTCTCCATAAGAAACTTGACTTGAGCTGACTATTTACCACGAGGAAATGTTTATTAGCAATTAGCAAGTCATTCTCACAAAAAGGCTGCGTAGATTTATCGATCCGCTTGGTGAGAAAGTGTCGGCGAAATGGACCAATCAGGTTTGACGAGAGAGGCATAGCTACGTTACGCGCTCTCGTGGTAGCAGCGTGCCAACTCGATGTAGGCGACTTTCTGTGCCATGACTCCTCCTAGGAATGCAGGCATTCCCAACGGATTCTGCAGGTGATTGCGTGCCTATTAATCCGGACATACCGTAACTTTGGATTGGTTTTCCTTTCGATTTTCAGTGTAGGAGCATCCACATAGCATTTCAGCTAAACAACCTACCGGTGCCCATGTGTTCGAGCTATTATCATGTAGTTAATTAGTGCTCTGTGAATAGCGACGTAAAATGATAGCTGTGTGAATGAAATTACAGTCTCTGAA
The DNA here is from genome assembly GCA_036362985.1 of Ligula intestinalis. Classification (NCBI taxonomy): domain Eukaryota; kingdom Metazoa; phylum Platyhelminthes; class Cestoda; order Diphyllobothriidea; family Diphyllobothriidae; genus Ligula; species Ligula intestinalis. Next base: position 29,110,951 of record JAYGXS010000008.1, read on the forward strand.
GATGGGATAGACTTGTGGTGTTCCTTTCTGCCTGACGCCCACCTAACCCTTGACGTCACAGAGAAGGACACTCAGAGCAGGCCCTCGCACGAATTTACTTTTCGGCCTGCCCCCCGACCAGACGCGAACTGGCGCATGAGACACTCACCACCCACGTGGTGGGTGGTCCAACCAATCACCATTAAGGCCGCGAGACAGAGAGAGGATTCGGTAGCCGCCCCCGATTACTGACGCTAGAACTCACTAGGCATTCTGCTCCCTCACGGGGCGGACGCACCGCCGCTGCTCTCACTCATGACTCTCACGGTCGAAGGTACGCCAGACCGAGTCAACCGTCCTACGAACTACTCTTCAACTCATTCTGTAAACAATATATTGTTCCTACTCTCTGGCTTTCCAAGACTTCTCTCATCTCCTAAGGAACCGGGCCTGGAAGATCGCAGCCGTTAGGGTTAAACATTTGTAGCCTTAACTCCTTCGATATAGACTAACCCACCGCACACGAAACGCTACGCACAAACCCAATCAGCCCGGCTGGACATAGGCCTCCTATTGTGAGGGCAGGAATCGCATTTTTGCTGCTATTTATTGGGTGTCCCGAAATTCTTGGCACCTTATTAACACACTCACTGTTTTTAAAGTTATGTATATATATATATTTCACAATTTACTTTACAGAAGATTTTCCCCTTCACCCTTTAGGACAGCTTCTACCCTACTGTGCATCGAATGAATGAGATTCTGGAGCAATATCGCCAAGGGGATGTTTCACCAGTCTAGCAGCAACATTAGGAGCAGGCGGTTCCTCTTCAACCATATTACCATGCAATGACTACATATTTTAGTTGGATTAAAGTTAGGGCTATTTGTTAGTCACATTTCTTTTCTCCAGATATTCGGGATTTTCTCTGGCAGCTACCAGAGTTGTATAAGCTGTGGCACAGTTCTGTATAAGAATAATCCTAGCAATGCCCGAAACACATTTATATCCCAAATTGTGACCTAATCGCACGAATTTTTCCAGTCTTTTAGACAGGTTTCGCTTTAGGATCTCTTCTTTCTATATTGTTCGCCATTCTCTCGTTGACCTTGTGGTACTGTGTGGAGGTCTGAGAGCCTGTGGTGACTCACTGCACATCGGTGAGCATTTCCGAAGGCTCACTGCTGCTAGCGCGTACGTCTGCACTGAAGGCGGCCTCTGCAACAGCCAATCATAGATAATGCAACGGCTGCTCTCTCTCTCTCCCGGCAGCGAATAAAACGTATGCTGGCCTTGGTCAATGAAGTCTGTCCGGCCAATAACTTTCAAGGCAACCAGACAATGCCAGTTCTCGCTGCAGCTTGCATGTCTGCTGCAAAAAACCGCCTGGATGCGGCTGGCTCTCCTGGATGGTCGTAGCACTCCAAGTCAAATCTCTGTCCTTCTATTCGTTCCTGTGTACACAAAATACTGTTCCTGCTAATCTGTCTTCTACCGACTTCTCCTCTACTACGTAACCAGTCTGACGATCGCAGTTGCTTGCGATTAACTTGCTTAACCCCTGCGGTAAGCCTTCCAAAGGACATAGCTTCCCGCACCATGAGTGTAAGATTAAAATGTGGAAGTTCAAAATTCTCAACCACATTTCGACCCAAACGGCCCAAGGAAACGTCATTTTTTGTTTTTGGCGGATGGTAATTTTCATACGGCGATTCATCGGTGATTATGACTTGTTTCCAGCCGTTTGCAGTCCACCTCCTGATCACCTTACAGGTCATCCTACCTTATATTTGTTTTTCTGTTAGTCTGGGGATGTTGTTTCTGTGAGTGGTGGCAACACCCTAACTTTCATACAAATAGCGGTGCAAACTGACCTCAGAAACCCTCAGGCCTTTAGCATTCAGCCATTTTGCGCGGTTCCTTGTGCATTTAAAGCAGTGGGGTTAAGTTAGTTGAACCCTAGCAACTGCGATCTTCAGACCATGGTTACTTATTAGCAGAGAAGACGGTAGAGGCAGTACATTATCTACACAGAGAGACGGGGAATAGATGGAAAGAGATTCGACTTGTAGAGAATACAACTGGCCAGGAGAGCCAGTCGAGTCTAAGCGCTGGCTTGACAGACAGGCCTTGACAAGGGTCTTTTGCTGGGTCGAGCAAGCGAGCAAAGTTAGAAACTAAGTAATCCTTCAACGGAAGAGTGCAGCGCGTAAGACAGCCTGTGGCGGGGAGTGGCAGGTGTGCACGTGTGAACCGCGCTCTTGCGCAAACCGCTAAATTCTCAGCACCCTGCACAAACTCTGTCCGCACTAGAGTACATTTTGTGGCTAGCTCGCGTCGAAGTGGAATTTCCCAAAGGCCCACCGATGCGGTTTTGGACGTCTGTGAACAGCCAATCACAATTGCAGCACAGATGCCTTTTGGGAATAGCAAGCTTGCACGCGTTCCCGACGCAGTCTATCCGTCTAACCGAAAACCTTCAATACTGACCCAGCCAATGAACGATCACTCTCACGCTGTTCACTGAACTGACTGCTGTCAAGCCAGAACTTGGACTCGGCAGGCTCTCCTGGCTGGTCGTATGCTCTCCAAGTCAAATCTCTTTCCATCTATTCTTCTTTCCTCTATGTACACAATATACTGTTCCTAACACTCTGACCTTTCCAAGACTTCTTCTTTACAAGGAATCCATGGTCTGAAGATCGTAGTTACTCGGGTTTAACTTACTTAACCCCCTGCGATATACACATAGCACAAAGGAGAAGACTAATTCGTTCCTCCTCCTCCTCCTGCTCCTTATGACTCAAAAGCTGCATTCGCGGACATAGCCGTCGTACACTCGACCACACGAACCCGCATCCTGCCACTCTGTCCCATGTCTACCACTACCTGCATTCCTCTGTTGAACAGCACAAAGCACACTGGAGGAATATCCTCAAAGCCAGCATCACTTGGGGCTGGGTATGACTAGCTGACGACGGCTGATAAGCCACAAATGGCCATCCTAGTCTTCTGCCTGTATCATTAGCCGCCTTGGGAGCTCCAAAGGCACCACGAGGGACGGGTGTGTCCTTTGACCGATCACTGTACGCCTACTTGGTAATATTCACTATAAAAAACCGCGGATTCTAGCTGCGATTAAAAACGCCAAGTTGTAGGCACCTCAACTGCCCGGTTGCAAAGGCAGTCCTCGCAAACAGTTTGGTCAGTTTCCAGCAAACAACTGCGGCTGGACAACATCGTCAGTAGCTGTTTTCCCCGGAAGCAGAGTTCGTCAAACACAACTACTTGCCAGAATTCAATAAGGGACAGCGCTATTACGCCTGAGTCATAAGGTCAAGTGTGATGGCGGTGGTCAACATTGTCCTGTTTCCTACTTTAACAGCGCCACATAAATGCAATCATATAGGGAGGAGATAAGCAGGTAAAAAACAACCTCGCGCAGAACGGAGTAAGCTGCTAAATGAGTCGTCTATGCGCTCCACCCATAGGCGAGCCATCGCACCTACCTCTCGCGTACTCTAGAGAGCATCCCAACACTGACGTGCCCTCGAAAAGGAGGCCGTAATGATTGCCACCCTGGCCCACTTCGGATGTTCCCCCACTAGTCCCTAGACCTGGCGTCTCACATCTGTTCCCCTGGGCCTGAAGATCGCAGCAGCGAGGGTTTTATCTGCTTACTTAACCCACTGCGATAAACGTGTCGTCAGTGCGATAAGGCGACGCGGCACCATGGTCTTGCCAGTCTCAAGGCCGGGCACCAAGACTAGACGGATTATCCATCGCGCAGCCAGAATACACATTTGAAGACTACCTATTTCCCACCCAGCCTCCTCTCCGAACTTAATCACGCGTAAACCCGTCCAACTTTTCCACCCTTGACCTCGTTAGTTTCGATCGACTCTTCTTCCATTACTGGCTTCTACCCACTGTGTTTTAGGGTAAAAAAGGTCGATTTGCCCACGGGGTTCGAGTTAGTGCAAACGCAGTCAGTCAGCAATTGTATTGAACTATATCAGGTTTCTCTCCGAGAATGACCAACAGATTTCCCGTCATTCCATAGTCCACAATGGAATTCGATGCAGAGCCTAAAATATAACACACGTTTTCGCTACCACAAGATTTCCTTTCTACTGACAACAGAGGGCCAATTAAAGTGATAAGTTTGGTTTGGTTCGTCAAAAAACACAATTTTTAAAACAAGCTGAGTAAAGCAAGGACCAAGACAACAGAGGACCGTAGAGTTAACAGAAAAGGCTGGGTGTGTAACAAAAGTCAGAGCTGGAGTGGAGTTTTGTTTGGGGTTCTTAATCTGAAGCCCGGGGGAGACAAAAGTGCAATTATTTATGGATTCTGAGGTGCAAACAGCTGGGTGCAGCATGATTCATCTGACTCTAGAGCAGCATTCTGTCGGCATGCACACAGTGGCGAAACGCACCTTCTCCCCTCCTCTTTCAGAGGAGAGGTTTACTTTTTTTCAACCCTCAAAATAGGATGGGAGACAGGATGTGCCTGTACTCCACAGACGAGAGAGAACAGAGCGTTGCCGGTAAAGATGGTATCACAGGCTTAAACCCAGATCCCTGAAGTCCCGACAAGCGTGTTGAGGGACTAGCCGATAGAGGGCAACCCAGTGAAACCACCGGTATACGCTCGGGAGGTGCGCGCGCGTGCCGACTGTGACCCATTGCTGCTAGGACAGTCAGCAGTGCACACAAATCTCCAGCTGGGAGCAGTAGTCAGAATCCATCTAAATAACCACACTTAAGTCATCGAAAAGTGGTGGGGACTCTACGACAGCATACTTTGAATGCTGTTTCAGAGTAGGTTCGGAGCTCAGTTACTGCGGTTTTGAGAAAACAGGGTATCAGCCCGCGGCCACTTGGAAACCGACCAACGGCGTGGCGCGCTCGAGGGTAGGCACCTCCTCCCCACGGTGGAATTCTACCAACCGGGATTTCGCAGTAGAGCGAGGTTTGTTGGGTGTGTCGCAAAGGAGGGGGATTGGAGGCGCTGAAAACACAAAAGGCAAGTGTGTCAGTGCAACAGTTGAGAACAGTAAACCATGCAAATCCTAGAAGGCATTGTTTTTAAAGACAAGTACGTCAGTACAACTCAGGCCACAACAGGGTAATGCAAAATCCAAAAATTCCTTGTTATGAAGTTAAAGACTTCACAGACAAACCGCGAATTACACAGGTAGTGGCAGCAGAGCAAACGTACAGAGTAGAATAGGGTTTACCGGTAAGAAACATACCTTGGAGAGGCACCTCCGGAATTAACGCTTGTGCATTGAACGCCCCAACGATATCAGACTGTGGCGATACCAAACTGATGCTTGAGAGAGCGGACTGCAACTACCTTCCGTGAGGCAGCAGTTCATGAGAAAACCTGCAAGTAGAAGCAAGAACGGTAGTTGATGAAAGAACAGCAGCGAGTAAATTTTGGACAAAACTAGTGCACCTCACTGAGACTACAAACTTGCCAAATACTATACACACAGATGACTCGCATCTACGGAGAACAAAACAGACTGGGGGACGGATTTCTGAGTTCATCTACGACCCAGACCGAGGCGTGCAACTTTAAGCCTGTTCTCTAAGTAATGAGGGGCTGTTTAAAGGCAGAGCAGAACTGGACGACAAGACTGGTGGAAATCATATCGCTGAAACTAGGACAGTAAGAACACGAACGGTACGTAACATGTGTGCAACCAACGAAGCCGGTTTGTATATCATTTGCGTGACTTTTGTGTTCAGTTTCTTCAAGTCACTATTATATACGCATTATTAATATTTAAAAAAAGGAAACCAGTCAGATGAATAATTGTTGACCTAGCTGGCCGTCTATTATCAAGCTGACATAGGAAAGGCCACTACCCAGCAGATAGAGCCTTCTCTTTATTAAAGTTTCGACATGCTTAAAAACAGAACGTGGGTGGGCACGAATTTTCCCCTATCTACCTATACAGGGCTTGACCTTTAACAGACTTCTCGAACCTTTTAAATATTGATCTAACATACTGACGGGTGTTTTGTGTTATTCGAGCAACAAATATTCGATGAAAGATATACTCACAGCAATAGTTCGGCGAAGTCCAAAACGGAGTAGTGATCAGCCATTCGCGAGTACCTCTCCCAGGTTTGTTGTCCGAAGGAGCCGGGCAGTGCGCGCAGTGACTATTACACAAAAACAAACAAAAACCGAGGCACACACATTACGGTGCCGGTTAGAGCCTCTTTAGTGCCTGATGCGGAGGGTAAGCTTCTGGAGGGGAGAGTTAACCTTTTTGAAAAAAGGCCAGGGCGTTTTCTCTTAACCCCCACTGTTCTAGCCCTGTTGTTACACCAGTTGTAGCTCTACTACTACTACAGCGCTCGAAACAGTGATGACTTTTAACGTACGGGCTTACCAAATCCACCTCTTTGTGGAAATTAGAAATTACCTATCTGACATTGCCTTCCGGCACTCAGCCTTCCCGGAGAGAGGATGATGTCAGACTAGACTGGACGGCCACGTCCGGTTTGATCGTGGCATGAGCTTTCGGGACATTTTGTGGTTCTTTCCCTCGTTCTGACGTTTGTTACTTTTTCGCCCCCTTGGTGCTACGCTGCTTTCCAATATAGCTCCTTTAAGTTCAGCAAAACGTTTTTTACGGGAACAGTGTGTTCGACAGCTTAGAAAGGAGAAAGGGGGGTGGAAGCGAGGCACCGACTGGTGTGGGAGTTACAAACCGTTTCAGATTCAACTGATAAGTCCTCCCTTTGAGGCAGGCTGAACACAGTGTCAGCTGGCAGACGAACAAAGAGCTCATTCAAGACAAACTGTTGAAACTGCTCTTGCCTCAGCTTGATGCAGCAAATCTGCATTACTGACTTGGCGAAATCTCACCACACACCCAGTTGAAAGATTTCCTAGATTCCCTACTGCAGATTTCGTACGTCCGTGTCTTGCCGTTTCGGTAGACACAAAAGAAGACAACCAAATTATCTAACACCGAGATTTTGTGTGTGGAAAAGTGTTTCCTTCGAAGTCGAAGATGAAGAAACACATTGATGCGAAACACCGGGTTTTTGTTTGTGATGTGTGTCGGAGAACCTTTGGCAGGAAGTCACACTTGGATCAGCATGTTGATGGAATCCACAACGATCTCAGTAGGCACCATATTGACGAATGGCCCTAGTCTCTCACATTGCCGACACGGTGACATTCGCGTGATCTCCGCAATCTTTTCCTTGTGGGACGCTTGGGATTATGACAAAAACCACGATGGGCTCCTCCCGATATGCTTCAAATACTCTTAGCACAGGCGGTCCGATTCGAATATACTCTACACCCCCCCTCCCTCCTTCCACCCCCCCTCCCTCCTTCCACCCCCACGGGCGACAGTTTTTTCTCCTTAAATCTCTCAAATGGCATTCAAACCCCTAGACTTCTGAACAATGCCTAAGGAGTTTTTTCACTGTCGGCCCTTCCTTAACCAATTCAAATTACCGACAACGCCACTGTTCTGCTGATCAAATGCATTGAAAAACTGTCCTGTACCAATAGGGAGTTCAAAGGTATTTACCTATATTTCCCTCACTGACACTGTGCTCAGCCTGCTTCGAAGGGATGACCTGCAGTTGAATCTGACGAGGTTTGTAACGCTCGAAATGGCGTGGGGACATCTTCTGTTAATAGTTCGTGGACTTCCGTCTCTTTCAACTCCGAACATGCTTCTAGTGTGCTACCGTTGTCATTCTCGTCATCGTCGCCGCCAGTTGAAGACTTCTTCTGCCCAATTATCTGTGCATAATCACCCCTTTAGTTTATTTCTGTGTTAGATTTCCCCCTCTAGTCTACTTTTGTACTAAGCAAACACTAAGAGACCCTTTTCACGCCAGTGACTTTTTTCCTTCTGGAATTACTGTCGCGTAGTTTGTTCGCTTGTTGGTTTACTTCGGAACCACGCTTGCCTCATTGCTTTCGGTCGTCCATTACAGTTTGGCGGCAGCTGTGTTTTCATGGCAAACGATATAATCGAGAAGCTCTTGTCCGAACTCAAACGAGTCAATCTGCAGTCCACTTGCCGGCCGCCGTCCCGATTGACCATATCAACCAACTATAACCAATGGGAGTCCCGGATGAAGGATTACCTACAGGGCATGGACGCGCCCTTCCAGACCCGCGCTGTCCTGACTCAGCTGGATGATGACATCTACGACGTCGATCGTTCGGCCGGTGCCGCTCTGACTCAAACGGTGAAGGCCCTCCAATGGACAGAAAAACCGATCCTAACAGAGGCGGCATTGTACCCAACATTGACTATTTTTCTTTTGGATATAATGTCTTCAAATTTAGCTTTGTCAAACGCTTATTGATTAAAATTCCACACGAAGTTGATCGATTAAAGGATAATATGAACAAAAGCTGCCATCGTCTTCTCAACAACTTTGCATTTACACCACTTATTCGGGGCGTACGTTACTTAAAAAATGCCAAAGATTCACGTGAATGAAACACTTTCAAGTACAGTAATCATTCCAGCAATCATATATTTAGCCTAATTGGTCAATGTTATTTTTTTAGATGATCAGGACCCGAACGACGACGATGGGCCCGATTCGTCCGCAGGCGCTGCGTCATGTCCCCCCCCCCTATTTTGCAAAGTACCGTTATTAATGAATAACTATGACTACTGAGCCGAAGAACCTATTTTTTGTACAATATCTTTTTCTATGCG
>JAYGXS010000008.1:29146531-29292861 GCA_036362985.1 Ligula intestinalis
AAGGAATCGTTCTCCTCATTAATCCTTCTAGTACGGAGTCTTAAAACTACACACTTACTAATGTTGAAGTTTAAAAGCCAACGAGCAGACCAGCAGCTAAGTTGATTGAGACTCTCTAGAAGCGCTTTCCTATCGGCGTCAGACCTGATGGCTCTCCAGAGTTTGACGTCCTTGGCAAACATGAAAGCGCTGCAACCCAGGTCCTCGACACAGTCGTTGATATAGATGAGGAGGAGCAGTGGCCCCAAGACAGAGCCTTGGTGGACGCCACTCAGCACAGATGTAGGGTTTGACTTTGAGTCACCGATGCACACAGTTTGCGATCGCCCTGTGAGAAAATCTGTGATCCATGCCAGCAGGTTTCCTCTTATGCCAATGTCTGACAATTTATACATTAGATGCTTATGTGGGACGCTATTGAATGCCTTCTTGAAGTCCGTATAGATGACGTCAACCTTACCATCTTCATCTAGTGCACGAGTTCACTGCTCAGTGGAGAGTAGAAGGCTGAAAGGCAATAATGGTTCTTTCTGAAGCCGTTTTGGAGCCCTGACAGTAGGTTGTTCTCCTCCAAGAACTCCATTGTCGTCTTCTTAATTATCGTTTCCATCACCTTACAGCAAATGCAAGTTAGGCTGACGGGCCGGTAATTGTTGACCTTCGTTCGGGCTCCGCCCGCGTATATCGGGTAAATATTTGCCATTTTCCATTCAGATGGCAGTTTTCCAAGTTCAAATGAAGAACGAAAGATATGTGCTAGGGGCTCTGAGAGTTCGCTTGCCAATTCTTTCAAGAACTTGGCTGGTATATTGTCTGGACCGGATGACTTTGCTTCTTTGAGGCTCAACTACAGATGTTGTAAATAGTAGAGAATGAAGTGCTGGACCGGCGTTTGCAACAGCACTTTTGGCATTATCAAAATGAAGCTCGGTTTCCCTATTGAATACCGAGGCAAAGAACCGGCTACAGTACTCGGCTTTCTCGTCATTCTCAACGACTTCTCCGCCATCATCATTCTTAAGTACTGCAACAGGATCCTTATTTTTTAATCTACTGTTAATATAGCGGAATATAATTTTGGGCTGTTCTTCGGCCTGTTGGAGGATTCTTGATTAATAGTTTTTCCTGGCCTTGCGAATTGATTTTTTTACTGCATTTCTTTGGCGTCGGAATTCCTCGAGATGTACTGGCGACCCAGTTTTCCTGAAAAACTTCCATTTCCTATTCTTCTTCTTCTTCTTCTTCAGTTGCCTGTTTAGGTCTTTCATCAACCAGGCAAGACGACTAGTAGTCTTGTGTACCTTTTCCGGACAAAAGCGTTTTATCAGATCTAATGCAACCCTCTTGAGTGATCTCCAATCCTCCTCCGGATCCCCCTTGAGTAGGCAGTCCCAATTCACGGACGATAGTGCATTATTCATTGAATTGAATTCTGCCTTCCATATGTTTGGCTGGTCGTCCGTTTTCCTCAGCCATTCAGTATGGAGTGAGTTATCCCACATTAGCGTCGTATCGTCACTCTTACCGAGCGGATCACCTGAATGCACTTCATCTATGTAGGATGAATCCTTCGTGAAAATGAAATCCAAACAAGTAGCCCGCTGGTTCTCTCGAAATCTGGTTATGCCCTTAACGTTCTGAACTAGAGATAGGTCAAGCGTGAGATCCATTAATTTGGAACTAAAGGAAGTTGACGCCGCCTCAACTGTCAGGGGTTTCCATTGAATTGCAGGGGCGTTGAAGTCACCAACGACGAGAACCTCCTGGTGGCTAGCAGCTTCTTTCACCAGACCCAGGAGTGAGTCTTCGGCTCTGCTCAGAATATTTGGTGGCCGGTAAATGGCCAGGAATTAAAGGTTCTGTGAATTCGCCTTCTTGATCTTTAACCAGACGGACTCATACTCCAGGGCTACAGTGTGTTCTCTTTCTACAACAGAGATTTCAGTTCTGACATACACGACAAACCCACCTTTTTGTCGGTTTTTGCGGTCTTTGTGGAAAAGGTGGTATGCTGGAATCGAAATCTCCGAATCTATGATTTCTGTTTTTAGCCATGTTTCCGTTATGGCAACTCAATCAGGTTTCCGCTCCGAAAGAACTGCCTTGAGTTCATCAATTTTTGAGGGAAGACTTCGGGCATTAGTGTAAAGAAAGCTCAATTTAGACTTTTTCACCACTTTATGCAGGTGGTTGCCTCTTGCGTGAGATTGCATGCAGGGAGCTGTCGGTGCTAATGGAGACGGACTGTTGTCCATCCCGACTAAGCTGTTAGTGTTATCGGCTTTCTCCAGAGAAGTGACCGCGGGACATGGACGATCTAACCGTTCAGAATTCAAACATTGCTCTCGCCGAGTTCGAATCGCCTGTGGAGTTCTACTTTTGGCAATCTCTGCAATGACGAGGCCCTCTGGGTCTAAAATATAAAATTTATTTATTTATTTATTTTTCCCGCTCTGTCGGGGAAAAATCCCGCTGAAAAAAACCGTCGGGTGTGAGTATCGAAGTATTGGTTTCCTGCTTAACAATAGCTGGACCTCAGCCTCACTCTTCAGAAAAACCTTCAACGGTCTTGATTGGCGGTGTTCATCTTTTGAGTCTCTTATACAGCCCGTTCGGAATGCCTTTAGAACTTCGACTTGCTCCTCACCTTTTAGGAGGAATTTCAGCTATTCTTTAAATAACTTCCTGTCCTCTTCTTATCTTGATTTTGGGGTATCAGAAGTACCTTCTGTCATGCCTTTTATGACTACGCAGTTTATACGAGTGGTACTCACCTTCAGACTGTCATCCCTTCTGCTTCTCTAGGGTTTGTTAGGACAGATTCGCTTCGAGGTTCAGCGCTCCTGTTCGTTTTGGCCTGCAAAGGTGCCATTTTTGTTTGGCTCGTGCTCAAGCTCGGCCAACTTATATTAGCACTTGGGCTTAGTTGGCCTTTTTGGGAGCCCGATAGCGTTTATTCGTTCTCTTGGAAGCCAGTGGGTTGACCGTTTCCCCTGTCCATGGCAGACTACCAACTCCGTCAAGCACCCTGGCTGCCGGATCATTTTTGTGCTTAGACACTTCGGCGAGGGATTTTGTTTCTCCGTACGTTAGGTTTCTCCGCTCAAGTTAACGCATCGCCGGTTTCTCCTCACGAACGAGAAATAGAGAAAAATTCTTCAGCTCCTCCATCTCCACTCTAAGACTATTAACTACCTCCTCAAGGTTTGTAAATTTGTTCAAAAGGGTAAAATATGATATGGCTTCATCTTCATGAGTTACATCCCTTAAACTTTTACGACTTTTAGTTCGCTTGGCAGGAGGAGATTTCAAAGAACTTCTAGATCGAGTTTCCGTAGTTAGTAACGGAATTTGTAAACTATTGGGGCATCCTGTGATGGCGAAGTGAAGTAGGCGTTCGACTTCTACGCGGGGGTCCACCATTCAAATCCGGGTGGTGGCATGACTCTTTTTCCTTGTTGCGATGATGTCGGGATTTCGAATGCAGGCACTGGCGAACATTCCTTCCCATCTTCCAAAGCTGTATTGCACATAGTTTCAACTTTTTCCTGTCACCATCGTTTCACAACAGACCGTTAATGAATCAAATAATAAAGTGGATTGCTTTTTGACTGCTAATAACCGATTTTGATTGCTGTCATCCAGTGTTTTCATGGAGGAGTTTATAAGACGCTCAACTTGGTGCTCGTAAATTGAGTCTACTGAACTCGAGAGACTTTTAGCCCTTTTAGTGGGGAGTGATTTCGTCGCATCAATCTTGCGACTTCTTCCCTCAAAATTACGACTAGGGGTTTTCAATCAAATTAAATTAGAGTCTATAGTCGACGCTGATGGTGTGGTGGTAACGACTGATACCGACGAACTAGAGGTTTTGGATTCGAGTCCCTCTCGCGCCGCAGCTTTTAGAAGCTGATCAACACGTTTATCTTTGTCTCCCATAATAGATCAGACTGACGATAAACGATATTAAAGCTCTATGCAATATGTATAAAGCGTTCAACTGTATGAAACAGGTTATTGAAACGACTCAGCCGTTTGTAGAGAGCTGGCTCGAAGCTGAACCATTTCATTTATAACAGACCTGGCATTAAAAAATATGACATCTAGTCTGTTTCGAGTGATGGGACTATGGCTATCGTTATTCATTAACAAGAATTTTGAGGAGGATAGGCAAACTGTAGGCAAGTGATAATCGGGGAATAAGTACTGACGGGTGTGGAGCTATTTGCATAGAGTGTAGCCAATAATTGATGACTGATAAGGTCTGATATATCTAGGGACCTCACTTTCTAGCATGGGAAAATGAGGAGAGGATGAACCAAAATAAGCTTCTGGGCCAGTTGGGAGGAAAAGGGTGTGGCTAGAAGGCATGTAGAAGTTTGCGGGTTTGGGTGCATGAGGGTAGGTAAAGGAACTGATAGGGGGAAACGAGGACATAAAATAAGTGTTGGGACAGTTTTCGCAAGATTTAGTGTTCATAATCAGTGAATCTCCTGTACGGCAGCTCCCATTACATTCAAAACTATACCAGCTTGGGTTACTGTCGTGTTCAACAACTCATTATACGGGGGAATACGATAAATCGCACGGTCAAGGGAGGAGCTAGGTTGTGGTGGGGAAGCGGTCGGCCTCAACGCCTTCGACGGTGTTGGCGAAATTATTGATGAGCTTGTTGCAGAGTTAAAGGCAATGGAATTTATCGATCATTGGACAGAGAATGTATTTAGACTAGTTGTAATCGTAGTAGATGACGGAGTGGCGGGCCTTGATGGTCCCGAAATCAAGAGGGATGGGCTAACTGGTGCACTTATGTTTATGGGCCTATGGCTAGACATTTAGGACGCACGGATAGCAGGTGTACTGATGGTTACGGGACTTTGACAACACATCCGGGGGCAGGAATAACGGGTGTACTGACGTTAGCGGGTGTATTACCAGATATCCGGGGTGGAAGATTAGCGTGTGCATTGACCCTATCGGGACGACGACCAGACTTATTAACAGTAGGTGGAGAAGTCATTGGTCTATTGGACTGGAGAGCCGCATTTCTTCGTTCAATTGGTGTAAGATCTCGGCAGACGAAACTTTAATTGATTTCCAAATATCGAGAAATGCGATCTCGTTGTGCAAAGATTAAATCCACCTCGACCGGTGAAAACAATTTAACTAGGATGGGTGGATTCTTGCTACACGATTTGAGGCGCTTTGCTTCCACCCGAGCATAGAAAAGCTCTTGCAATATCAAAAGGGTGACTAAGTGTGGAGGCATTTTAGAGTATAAAGTTATAATTACGCTTTTTTCTATCAAAAGCTTCCGTGGTTATTAGATGGACGAGAGAGTCTAGCTTTTTACAGTCTTGGGAATGTACATCAGATAACTGACCTTCAAAGAGGTTCCCTATTATTGACAAAACAGATCCCAACTTCAACATGAAGTCATTACAGTTCGGTAATGCAGATCAATCAATTTGCTTAGCCTTGAAAATGGGCTGCATTTTGATATCAAGGCATTGACTAGTAGGTGTGGTCAGGAACCGCTTGCGTCTGGGAGCAGATATCCTACAATGAGCTGGAATTTTCGTTCTCATAATTGGATGGAAATATGATTTAAATGTGAGAAGATCTAGAAAAACTCAGCCTGTAGGATTTTACCGCAGTTGGTTGTTAAAAGCCCTTAAAAATTGTTTAACGAACTGTATTAATTATTACGTTTAGAAAAAACCAGTTTATCTGATTTTCAGACTGTGAATTACGAAAAATAATCAGAGTGAACTTAACAAATAATGTAGCCATTTGTTAATAAGCACTTTAAATTTATTGGTTAAAATTTATTCAATATTGGGAAACGACTCAGCCTTTGAAGGTCTCGAGAATATTCTGATCTTGACGATGTCTTTTACTAGTCCGCGAATTTGTTGGTTTGAAGAAGTTTCGTTTCAGTATAAATTGGTTGGAAAACAAAATCTCCTTATATCCCGACTTCCAACGATCTTCCATACGAGAAAAAGAAATTCTTTACGTACGGTTTCAGCCGCAATGTCCTTGGTCGTAAATGACGGGGGTTTCGATGTAAAACTCTCCTAAGAGGAGCGTGGGAAATATTGACTGTGATCTTGTAGAGTAAAATAAGACTGATCTCATCAGCCGTGTCGACGTGTTGATAGAAACTTCTGTCATAAATGGGCAGTAAGTGACTGGAAGAGGATGGACCGACCATATTCGTAGCCTTTACTGGTTGGCAGGGAAATGAACCGAGTAAGTTGTCTTGTACCTACATGGAGAATGATCATGATGATAATTAGAACCGAAATTGTGATGGTACCATCAGAAACCATCAGTTGGATGTCGGTTTAGAGTCAGAGATCTCAGGCGACGTGTGGTTGAAGGGCTATGACGGTTGTAAACAGGAATGGCCCGGAGTTGGAAGACTTCAAGTGTGAGTGCATCCAGGCATCTGATGACATCTGCGATGATTGTAAAACAATCCACCTCAGTGACCTCGTCAAGGGTCAGCGAAAACCCCCCAACGTCAAGAGTTGGCAAACATCCGCAAACTTACTCGCGCTTGCCCTTGATCATATGGAGGATAAGTGATGAATTAGAAAATTGCATCTCATTGATCTCGCCTATCCTAGCGCGGATTGCCGCAGCCCGCTTCGAAAGCACAATAGCAGTTATGTGTGTGGTTGCCATTTTTGTCCCGCCATTGCAAGCGGGTGAAGGAGTTAGGACTGAGTTCAATGAACGCCTTCTAGCTACAGAATCCAGGATGACCCCTACAGACTAGCTCTGCGTCGCTGGATACTGGAATGCCAGGAGTGGCCCAAGTGATGAGACCGAGACACATCATCAGAAAATACGAACTGGACAAACATTGCGACAACATAGAATGATTGATAACAATTGCTGACAATAATCTTCTTATCGTTATACACACTCGTTTTCAACACACCCCCCGTCGGCAGTTGCAAACATCTTGTCCAAGCGATGGCCGCACGTCAAACCACATAGTCTATATCTTAGTACGCACGAGGTAGGCCACCTTCGTGTCCCACAGTGGAGCGTTTGGAGGTGCGAAAGTTGGATCAGATCATGTACTTGTCCAGGCCCGCTTTAAGCTCCGATTGTCGAATCGCAGTAAGGAACTGCAGCCCAAATGTCTCACCGTTATGGCACCGTCAGCTCCAGAGACCAGTGTAGCGTTTAAAGAAAGTCTCCTTGCACAAATGAGAGATCAATTCGCTGTTCGCATCGAACTTGCACATGAAGTCAATAACCAAGCTTCACCCAATGCTCAGTTGCCAATCTTGACAGACGCGCTACATTGTGTGCTGAATTCGGGCTTGCAACAACAGGTTGTACCGAGGAAGGACTAGATCTCCACACCGGCCCTGCATCTCTCGGCACAAACTAGAATCACTCGGTTGTCAAACTTGAATAACTACTGCTAAATCAGACGTCAAACAACACGATGAACAAGCTACGACTGTCATAACCATTGAACCTAGTCAGCTGGCTCAATGGATTCAGTTTTAAACTCAGATAACTTCCACCAGCTCTATTAACTTTTGCATAAAGCAGCTGGCAAATATAAACCTCCTTATGCTACCGTTCGGGATCAGTCAGGTCCAGTGATAACTGATATTGCTGAAAAAATCGACCAATTGCTAGAGCGCTTTAGTGAGCTACTGGAATGACCTATACGTTCACCTGCAAGCCAACAGCAATAAACTGGAATTCCAAATGGTAGAGGCTGCGAGCCACCTACGAGATTTGACCTGCAATCGGTATTCTAGCGATTGAACGTTCGGAAGGCTGCGGGTGAAGATGGTTCCCCAGCAGAAGCTTTCAAAACTTATTGTTCTGCTTTGACGGACTCACTACACCGGCTGTACTTGACTATATGGATATCCTAAGTCACCCCACTGATTGGTCACTGTCTATTACCTTACCGATACCGAAAATAGGTGACATGCCATTATGTTCAATAACCACGGTATTCGCCTTATAGATATAACCGCGAAAGTGTTTGCGACCATCCTCATTCACAGATTTTCGACTGAACTTCAGGACCACCTTCGATTCTATCGCGCTTGCCAGTGATCCGGTACACTTCCTTAACTATCGGTTTACACGGATGCTTTGCGTCTGGTTGCCAAGGGGAAAAAACAACAAGACCATGGAAAGCAAATCTTTTACCTTATACTAGTAAATTTACCTTTAACGCAAGCGATGCTTTACATAATTTGCTTATCTCCTACATATACGGCCATTTATGAGACGCGCATTGTCAAACGCTTCCTACCGCTGTTCGGATTCGCGGGTTTCGTCAGGTTTCCCGCTATCTTATATTCATCGTCTTTGGCGTGGCCTTCTTTTCCTGCTCCCCTGGGGCATCCGTTGTTCCGCGTCCGTATGCCTTCCTACATCCACCTCCGCCTTATAATTCGTGTCTGCCAGGTCAGTCAGCAGTACATACGCTTCTGATTCTTCGACCTCGCCTCGCAGATTCCGGTGCTCTCATCTACACATTGCAAAATATTAGGCGGAAAATGATGCTTACCTGCCATCCCACGTCCACCACGCGTTTTTTCCTGGTCTGCATCTGCGGTATTTTGAAAAGACAGAAATTGTTTTGCATGCAGACGCTTGTCTACCCTCAGCTCGCACGCCTCGCGGTTCTCCCTTAACTAACACATATAATAAATGACAAGATTGCCCTATCCTTCTGTTGACAGTTCAAAACCACATCGTTTGAATTAAAACTTTTTACTAGCTCTTCGTTTTGCGTTGGTTGAGATAGCCTGACAGATCGTGCACTGCGAGTGTCGGGGCTGCAACAGACAAAAAAGGCTTCTGTTAGCAAGTCAACAGTTTGAGCACTGTTAAGTTGCTGTTACTATTTTCGTAAGCACAGCTCCTAAGAGTTGTAAGCTGCATAAACTACTACTTTTACAAGGTTCCTTCAGCCAGGGAGATCTTTCAAAAAATCTGTCTTACCATACCTTGTTTGCCTTTCACCTGGCCATATAGTTTCCCTGAGGGTAACCAATGGCATTGTTCTCATTGTTGGCGAGATGCCTGATGCAATGGGGTTCGCGCCTAAGCTGTCTGCTGCGGCCACTCCCGAAGCGCTGAATTTAAGACAATTTTTTTAATTTTTGGATAGTGCAATTTGAATTTGTCAGAAATAAAATCGTTAATTTAAAAAGTTACTATTATTCCTTTTTAATCCTCATATAGCTTAAAATTTGCTCTCACTTGGCTACCGCATCTCCCATTGTTTGCACTTCTACGCTAGCATATACTGTCATTTGCGCAATCTGCCAAAACTTTTTATACTTCGCGCACAGTTAACGCTACCCGTTTGAAATCTTGCCTACCTCTCATTGGTTGCAACTCACGCAGGATCAGTTTGCCACTTCCTTGGACTTCAATATTCAGTTCCCTGATTCTTCGTACCAATAGCATACTTCCCGGTTACTTTTTGGTCACTATAGCGTTAACTTTGCGCTTATGTTCCCCTGCCTATACCTTTGGGCCTTCTCTATCTTCTTATTGAAACAAACGTTCATTTTTGGCTCTCATTCCTATTATTATTCCCATTAATCGCCGTCTGCAGCTTCTCACTTTACTACTCCACCATTATAACCCCCCATTACCAGATGCCCACAAGACAGAAGGACCTTGCTTTCTCAATATCGCCTTCGCCTCGCAAATCATTCTTGCCGCTTATGTCTATAATATCACGTTAATTTTTTGGAATATTCAGTGAAAATATGCCCAAGTGATTAGAAAATTTGTTTTTTTTTCTTCGTGATTTGCTGCAGATCAAAGTAGGATTCGGTTGCTCACAGTCAAAGGGCTGTGTCACTAAGCTAGCAGGCTTGAACGTCCTGCAACGTACTTATTCAACGCCTTATGCAATGTTGTGTAGAGTAACTAACAAATAATAAATTGAGTAAAAGCAAGGGCTGTTTAATGTGACGACAAGATTTTTAAGAGAAAACTGGATTGGTATAGCAGTATCCACACTAATACCATCCGATAAATACAAACGCCATACAGAGTTAGGTATTATGATTATTACTTCACGCATCTCATACCAGGTGTGTAGGATAAAAATATCAGCAAATATCCATTTTGCCCATTTTTTGTAGTTCGCTCTTGTCACCGAAAATGTCCTGTTTCTTTTTCGTTGTTTCTTTATTGCTGTTTAAAGAGTTAACTATTTCTTTGTGCCACTCTTTTGCTTTTCGCTGTTTTCCTGCATTTGTTTCTGTTTGTTTTGCTTAGATATCTTTTTATTGTTACTCATAAATTGAAGGTTCCATTGTTCCTGATATCCTCGGATCGCATTGGGCGGTTGTTCGGCTACCTCCTTGTCGTATGAGCCCAATGTCGGAGACGTCAGAATCGATGCAGAATCACGAGCTATAAAGAAACGACGAACAAACTCATCGATATGCAGAAGGCCGAGCTAGCGACGGCATGTTTATTAACACAGCCGATAAGTTTATTCTGCAGTAACACCAAATACGTTGCTTTTTCTCGCGGATGCGGTGGATCAAATAATCAATCGTTTCGCGAAGTGATTCTCACGCATGACCCGGCCAATCAACGACCTACACGCCACAGACGGAAAGTTTCCACAGGATTATTCCAAAATGCTCAGTGGAAAAATAAATAATGTCGGCTTGTATAAAATAAAAAATGAGTATTCACAGGCATTTAATAACCTTTTAAGTTACCAAACACGCTTTCTTTCTGTTAAAATTAGACGTTGGGTAAAACGCTCTTAGAAAGCTTATAGTCCCATTTTGTACGATGGCGTCTCACTTTACTCGAAAATAACACGCTGAAAGTCACCAAGTGCTCAGGAATGTTCAGGCACCTGAATAATCTAAGAGGGATGACTCACATGTTTGACCCCAGACCTTTGGTCAAATAAATGTTCTCATATGGCTCCCACTCTCGCAGGCCAAATTTAGGTCCTTTGTTTTCATTTTTATTGAAAATATGCAATCAGAAGTATTATTATCCATTCGGTGGGAAAATATCCTCGTGTCTGTGGATTTCCCTGATTCGTACTTCGGTACTTTGTTTGCTTTCCTTACCGATATTAACTTCGATAGAAAAGCATTAAATTGGCTAGGAATCTTAATCTACCACATAGCGATTCCAAATTTATTAGCATCCCGAGACTATTAAACGTTGCTAAACGCAACCAAATTAAATTAAAGCTAATTTTTGTTTTTTCGGTTCATTATGTGCTAAATTCCTACTGACAACCATTTCGACTTTGGTCGAAAAGGTACACTATATTATTTTGGAGATGACAAGCTTAAATGATTCAAGGTATGAGGTTTTACATGAAGTAGGAGATTGGAAATTTTTAGCCCTTTGGAAAATTATAACAGTCTCACAGATCGCCACCTAGTACACTTTTTCAGTTCCCCGAGGATCCGTAGGCATCTTATACAAAGTGGGCTTGTAAGTGCACTGTTTTAGCCGACTGATTTGCAAAACTTCCTTGATATTCTTCCTTATTTTTTATTTGCGCATTTTATATTTATCGTCTGAACTCAGGTAAAGGTGGCCTTAATTAAGATCTTATAAGTTCATTACAAATTACATTACATTGCAAATTTGTAATTTATGATCGATCATAAATCTTATGGTACTGATGTGCAGATTTATCATCAAAACAAAATTGCACACCACCCACAGAAAATTTTAAAAATTTGACTTAATCATGTCAAAGGTTAATCTTTGTACAATTGTACATTGTGCATTGTACAAATATCTCGAAATCTTTTTTTTTTAAAATATCCAAAGCCATCAGTTTGTACCTTCTTCATTGATAAAACAATGAAATCAGGGGTTGAAACGGGAAAACGGGGGGCGCACGCTGCGAAAATATTTTCCGTAGGTGAGGCTTAACGGGTTGAATTTGGCCCCGGCTAATTCAGTCCACGTGCCACTGAATTAGCCGGTGCCAAATGCAACCCGTTAAGCCTCACCTACGAAAAATATTTTAGTAGCGTGCGCCCCCTGTTTTTCCATTTCAACCCCCGATTTCCTTGTTTTATCAAAGAAGAAGATGCAAACTAATGGCTATTGATACTTTTTTGAAAAAAAAAGATTTCTTCGAGAAAGTTGTACAATGCATTTGGTTCGCCCTGGTCCCCGGATTGCCCCGCCGAGTCCCGGCTATTTAGATAGCGCCAGGCGGGGCTGGTGCTGATAGGGCTTGCCTGCACAGCACAGTTGGATGCGCAATGGCGCAGGTAGGTGCGAATTCGCTAACATCTCTAATCATTATTTATGAAGTAAACCAGGAGTCTTCTCCATTCGTCACCTGTGAATAAATCGGAAATGTAAATAAATTAATTATTTATCCTTAGGTAGTATATTTGGATGTCATGGGACGTTCCTATATTCCTACTATTCTGTGCCACTCTCAAGTAGATTTTGCGAACACGTGCTTGCTTTTTCCCCTATAACTCGTTCACGGGGGTGTAATAATTTCTATTTTTGATGAAGGAATTTTTTGCTCACTACCTCAGGCTTACTTTATCCATATAACCTAATTAAAAACGATACACAATATTTATGAGCAGGTTTTCAGAGGAAAAATTTGTGCGATGGTCCTCCTTGATCCTTAACCGAAAGAACATTTCACTGCGCAGCTAGCCACCATTGACTGTATATTTACCCAATATAATAAAATTATTCCTCTGAGGGTATTTATGTCAGTTTTTTCTGATACGTTTAGTTGGCACGTACGCGGCACTGTGCTTTTCTTTATCTCGTTGAATAAGGGATCAATAAAACCTAACTCAGGTGAAGTCTGAAATGTTTAACTGCAGTATCCTCCACTTAAGGGCTTCTCACTGAGCATGCCCATAAGTTTAGCAATAGTCACTTCAGCGATTTAAGTTTCGAATTTTCATACCAAGACAGATGAGATGTGACGAAATAAAGCGTGCGCAATTGCCAGAGTATTTTGAAGACCTGCGTTTTGCTTGTGTGTAGTTGTATTTAGAGTTCTTTGACATATTTCTAATTTAAACGCTGATCTTCGTCAGAGAAGCATCCTTTAACGTCCCCATGGACTGACAGGTACAAACGTCTGATGTTTTTGGATGCTACCATTTATCCTCTGGCACTTTGCGACAGAAGTGATACGAAACATTGAACAGAAAAGTTGGAGATGTTGGTAGCAAGCATGTGACCGAGCAGAAACTGCACAGATCAGTCAGAAAGCGTGTGCCTCGCAATGAAGGACTACCGAAATGCTTACACACTAAGTAGTTCACTTGTTATGGCCCTTTCTTTCGGATGATGTGTTCACTGCAGCTGAGGCAGTTATCGATGCTGGCTATTACCTGTGTAAAGATCTCCAGCTAATAATATGAGCCTGCCCTCCACACAACTAACGACTCGTTTTTCATGTTGTCTTTATGGCATCGCCATTTCTTTACCGTCCGAGGCCATGTTCTTGCTGACTAATGAATCTAGAATCACGAACTAGATTATGTCTTGAACGCATAGCTGACCGGTAAAGCCTTGACCTTCACTGAACCCACGCCTAAAAACGGCCATTTGGGCTCTCTCTTGTCACCGAAGTATCGTGTGAGTCGCATGAGAAAAGTTGATAGGGACTGACAGCATTTTCTCTTCCCTAAACATGTGATGTGAGCCAGGACTGCGCATTGCTAATGGGACAATGTTGACCGTGTTCATGTCTGACCGTCGGACTGTAATGGAATTGTAGGGTGTTCTTAATGTCATCATTCATCTGTGTCAATTCGAATTAACTTTGAGGAAGGATTTGGTTGGATTATAAAAATTATAGCTGCAACTTTTTAGTCATTCAATTGCTTAAAGAGTCATTATTTGAATCAGTGCACAATTAAGTTGATTACTGCTATGTCCCATCATACGAAGAAATTGCAAAAAAAAACAATCTTTCAGGAGACCGTTTTTCACTTGCTTTTTATGATGCTTGCATAAATTACCTTGTTGTTGCTCTTTTAAAATTTCAACGCCTGCCCTCTAGCGCATGCTGCAAACCCTTTCAAACCTATCCCAGGTGCAGTAAATCAACAAACTTCTACTTTACCCTTAATTATCACGTTTCTTGCCGGTCACCCTTGCCTTTGTCGGTTCCACTTCAGCATATTATACAAATCACCATGCAAATGCCTATGATAACTCTATAGTGAGCTACAGGGCACAAAGGGACATACAATGCTCCTTAACCGGACCGGTGAGCCCCCAGGAGCGATTCTTCGTGGGGCTGCCAAATTGTAAAAGCCCAAGTTTCTCACAAAAATTGCGGTTAAGGTTTTAATTTTTGGTTAAGGAGTAGATAATGCATGTCTAAAACACGGAAAGTGAACAGTAGGAAATAAATTAAAGCCGTTTGGAATTGTTTTAGTGAACGATATATATGTGCAGAGCATCAGAAGAAAATAAAATCGACCAACATAGACTCCTATTAGTTCAGTAAAGGATGCCTGTTGACCAGGGGACGATTATGTCCCCTTGTGCTCTGGAGGCTACAATTGAGCTCCTGCAGACATTTGCTCAGTAACTTATGACATATGTTGACAACGTAGAACTGAGGAGGCTAGGAGACACCGAAATAGCCATTTCTGGTTCATTAGGCATCACCAAATAGTCGCAGTCTCGGTGACTACTCCAGAGATTCGAACCCGAGACCTTTGCTCGTTGAGTGCAGCACTACCATTGCGCCATCTACACCATATACATGCAGAAAAGAACTACAGTAGTCGCCGGTTATCAAGCCCACCTCGGGCCTGGACCAAAGTGGGCTTAATAAGCGGCTGGGCCTATTAACCGTGGGATTAATAACCGGCAACTACTGTACCGATAAGGACAAGGAAGAATGAAATTTTAATTGCTGGTTTGACAGCCACCACCTACCAAACACACCCTACCCTGGGTTCTGTGATTACCGAACGTTGAACCCGCATTTGGTTGGTTAGAGTTCCAACGCCCCAACCATTGAGCCAGGGGCTCAGTGTTCTGTCGGTTGCGATCAGGATTATTAACCAATCACGTTACGGAACATATTTGCCTTGTCGTGCTTATGGTTCCGATCTTCAGTCCCGCCAGGCAGCTGCACAGTGGTTAGCAGCATGGGCAAAATAGCATTACCGAGAAATGTAAGGGAGACCGGTGTTGTCTTTGAGCTTGTGTTTAGCTGCGGTTGGCTGATGATGCCTAATAGGTCAGGAATGGTCATTCCATTCTCTCTCCTCTTTGTTTGTAATGTTATTTTGCCTGATGTCGGAGCTCGACAGTGAGTCTTTTCACACACAATAGGCTGCGTATGTCCCGTAAGATAATTGCTGAGCCCCCTCTGCAGTTATGCTTTACAGATCAAGAAGGCGTGTCGATCACCGGAATCATAATTTTATCCATCCGAGCTTTCGAACTTTTACTGGAGTCCATTTTCAGAGACAAAAGCGTCGTCGAAAATCAAGCAAAATTTAGAGGGGGCAGGGGCTGATCAACCGTTATGGGGCGGGGCAATCAACCAACAGTCCCGTCAGTCTGTAGGTGCCTGCGCAGGGCGATATATATGGGCGCCGCTGGACTGAATTCTCATCCGAGGCCCAGGCTTCAATAAATTCTCGGCCTAACCGTTTGGGCGATCATCCTCGCAGCTGCGAAGTTAAACTCGTGACCGGTCTCGTAGGCGTGGGCAGCCACTTGTGCTAATGTGTCACCCGTCGTTCAGCCAGCTTATGTTCTTGTATTCGCGAACCAGGCATGCATCCAGTCCACCCAGTGTAATTTTGCGGGCAGTTTATACATGATATGCGATACACTTCACCCGACTGCTCACTAGTATTTAATCTATCCTTGATTCTTATGACCCTGCTGTGCATGGGAGCCTTGGGACGGTTTGTCGATGGATTCCAGTAAGAGTTTGAAAGCTCAGACAAATAAAAGTATGATTCCGGTTATCGAAACGCCTTCTTATTCTTCTTTTTCTTCTTCTTCTTCTTCTTCTTCTCTAGCTATACACATACATGGGATGCCAAAATTTGCCTCGGTTATGATTTACTCATATCACTCACCTCAAAAATTCTACCAGTCCTTCTTGACAGCAATTTTTCCTGTTCCTTCCCCTTTTGCGTTTGTGTCAGATCACCGAGGATGGCGAAGTGCTCTCCGAAAGTGAATACCGTCTTACGCAGGTCAAGCGTGAACAGAAGCACGCCCTGATCGACCTGTTTGCTCAGGCCGTCGTTGAAAAGGCCCTGGAGGTGGAACGGACGCGACAGTGTGCCCTGCGCCAAAGCCTGGAAGAGATTTGCAAGGCTCAGCGTGTCCGTAGGATAAGGGTGCGTTTTTAACTCGCATGCACAATTGCACCCAATTTCTCCCCCGCCCCCTTCCTAGCGTGGAAGCGATCCCTGTTAAGACAAACGGATAACCAGAAGACCGAGTTATGACCACAGGAAGGTAACTGTCCGGCGGGTACTGCGGTGTCAGCATCATCATTTGATGCCGAGTAAAAGCGGCATCTGCCGAAGTGCTCCAATTGCGGATTTGCTCAGGGGACCCTAGTCTAGAGAGCTGTAGAGAATGCTCATGCTGCAAAAAGTGCTGTGGACGAATAAAAAAATAAGCGGAAGGGGATCTGAAGAACGTGGCGGCAAGGGTTAACTATTTCGGTGCCCAAAGTATTGCAGTCCTCTTTCTTGGGTGGCCTGGGATATCGTTGTAATGTTGCCGCAGCGATTGGAGACTGTTCCATTTGAGATGAAGTCGGCGTACTTTACTCGAAGCATTAGTGTTTGAATATTACCAGTTTTCTTTCCTCTGTCATGCGCATAGCCCAGCATTCACAGCCGTAGAGGAGGACAGATCGAACGGATGCGCGGTAAACATGAACATTCGTGACCATAGACATATCGCGTCGGGTCCATAGACACTTTCTGAGGCTTGAGAAATATCAACGAACTGCATCTTTTTGGGCGAAAATTTCACCCTCACTCTGCCAATTCGGCAACGACCTTGCTCCGAGGCACTTGAAACTGCTTACCTTTTCAAGTAGATAGCCACTCATATCTTGAGTTGCCTTCGCTTAGGCAGCAATGCCGCATGAAAACACCTTGGTCTTTGTAACGTTTATGGAAAAACCGACCGATTTAGCGACCACGTTCACCCGTGTCACCATAGAGTGAAGATCGCCAAAGCTTGAAGCTAGCAAAACGATATCATCGGCATAGTCGAGGTCAGTGAACAGGCGTCCGGATGCAAGCTCAACACCGTCTTTTTCATGTAGGACCTTCCCGAGAACCCAGTCAATGACGTAGTTAAAGAGGATGGGTGACAGGACACAGCTTTGCCGAACGCCTGACTGAATAGCGGACGGTTCTGAAAGGTTATTATGGACCAGAACCCGCGAGGTGGTGGAGCGGTAATATGCCTTGATTACGGCGATGGTTTTTAGTAGTACACCATCTAGCGCCATTATTCATCGGAGGGATGAAAGATGGATGGAATCGAGTGCAGCGGCAAAGTCAACAAAGCAGGCGGCCGTTGGTTGTTGATATCTATAGCGAAATTCAGGGATGCGTCTCAGTGCAAATGTCTGGATGGACGCTCACTGATTGATAACAGAGCTCACTCCCGGGCCTCGCCAGCAGCCGCACAGCGACTAGGCAGATAAATATAGTTGACAAAGGCAAGAGAGATTACCATGATCGGTTCCAGTTCATCAGCCGGCCATATTCAATCGCAGGTGATGAACTGCTCGAGGCTCGAACCCGCAGTCTGTTGAGCAGAAGTTAAGCGCTTTAACCACTGTGCGGCAGGCTCGTTATCTTGCCGGTTTAGATAGGGACTATCGACATTCAATGATGAACGCTCACCGATCCCTAATGGAAGCCGCTCGTCCCGCTCTGCCTTGGGGATCACACTCGAGTCCCGCTAGCAGCTGCACGATGGCTAAAAGTGAAGGCTGATGGACATTGCATGAACATGAACTGCGCGGCTACTCGCAGGGCTCCAGATAGAGTCCCAGGGGAGAAAGAGACGAGTGAATCTTGCTATCTATCAATGAGTGCTAACGCCAATGTCCCCGATCCAAATCGACCAGACTACGAGCTCGTTGGTCAATTGTTAGAACGTTGGACTTCTGGCCAACAGGCCGAGGGTTCAAGCCTCGGGTGGTGTCCCACTTGGGTCTAGGTATGACTGGCTGATGATGGCTAATAAGCCAGAAATGGCCTCATTCCAGTTTTGCTTTGTTGCCAATACAAGCGAACAGGCGAGTCCCTGGAAGTAATTGAGACATAGTCAGAGAGTAATAGCAGATAGGGTATCTGATGACGAATCCGCGATGGATATCGAAACGTCAGGTGAATAAAAGTATTGTCCCAGCGATCGAGTCATCTTCGTCTCAGTCTCCTTTGTCAGCAATGTTCAGCTAATTTCACTGCTCTGTTCGGTCTTATTTTCCGTCATCGGCCAAGGATCCTTTGTTTTGAATCCGCGTTTATTTTGTCATAACCACTGCTGCTCCTGCCCGCTCTCCTGTCCTTGGGACTGCTTTTGTTAACCAATTTTCTGGCCGGTATTACGGGCTAATCAGGCCGAAATCCGTCGTCGTTGTGTTCCTTCAACAAGCAATGGGTGTTGAAAAGCTGCATCTCGTTTAACTATGCAAGTCTGCTCATATTTGACCGAACCGAATCTTATAAGACTATCAGTGATATAAAAATTTACCTACTGCTCGATTTAAACAAAAAATGCGATTCCATCAACGCAAATCTCAACGCAGACCTTATTTAACTCCCCGCTTCCCCCCGCCCAAACAGGTCTGATCCTTGCAGTAGAAATTGGGACTCACAAAGCCAAAGAATTATAAGTATGAAAATGCATCTATACTACCGCTTAAAGTTTTTTTCCGTATTCGTCTGCGCTGAGGCCTTCACCTGTAGCAATAAATTTCTTCGGGGACACCATACGGACCCCGAAATCACCGTGCAATACCGGTCACACAATCCACTGCGCGGCAACTGGAGGAATAGAGACCGGTTTCGCCCCCAGATTTGACAATTTTACAGAGACTTTCGGCCATGCGAATCGGGATCAAAGGTGAAACATTACGAAAGGAATATGACCCAGTAGCCGGAACAAGATTTTATACGCCGGACGGTCCGACTTCACTCTGCAACGCATCATCAGCGACATGAACGACAGATTCACCTTAGTGCAGTATTGATGGACTGTACTTGTCATACGACTTTACATCTAGAACCCTTAGCAGGCCCCAAATTTATCGCCGATGGTCCTTCCTTGTGGGATGGTTGATGAATCACTCGCATCCGAGGCCTTAGTTGCCACAATTTAATCGTACATATTGGTTATTGGTGCGGTGATCAATCGACGATGTGGCTTTCTGACGCCGAGACTGATAGCAGTGCGCTCCTAGCGCAACTATCTACTCTGGTTAGACAAAGTCTCAGCACAGACTTTAGTGGAAGAGGATTCTTCCTCTTGTAAATGGGTACCATACAACTGTGACTCAAGTAACTCTCGATCCTTTTGATTGCCATCCCGACTCCTGCGAGCATCTTGGCTTCATCAAAGCTGTAGGCCTAACCAGCTGCTTCTGACCGAGTCAAAGCCTGGGAACTGGTTTAATTTCTCTTCACGACTGCTGCCTGTTCAGCCGTCCATATCCATAGTAACCTGCCCGTTTATCCAACATAGTTAATTTACTCACAACTGCGCAAGCGTTTTCTCCCAGGATGCCGAGTATTTCGTCCTCGCAACTCTGCATTTGACAGTTGTCTTCGGATGGCGTGCGGTCCTACTTTAAGTGACCTTAGCAAAGGCGATGAGCAGTTTCCTTGAAGCCGCTGATTAGCTATAGGGGTGCTCATAATTAGAGATTTTATCATCTCAAACTATGATGAAAAAGAATTGCAGACTTCCCTAGGCCCTCGTGTGCTCCAAAATGTTAGCCAGTTTGCTGGACATTTGCTACTTTTTTAACAAAATGTTGCCTCAAAATGCTTTTTAAGGTTTCAGTCTGCTTTATGCCCCGAAAATGTCTTCAGTATTTGTATCTTTATGCAGAAGCAACGCAGAGAACTCGTGCGAGAGACAACAAGAGTTTAGGCAGACTTGCACAGAATCTACCCACTCGCTCGCCACTCCCACCTCCGTCTCCGGTGTACTGACAAAGTCAATAAGACCGGGGATGAGGGAGGGTGTAGATGGCTGGCGCGATAAACACTCAGCACGCACACTCTTGACACAGCCATCTCGCTAGGTATGCTGCCGACAGCGCGGGAGCGCTATAAAGGCCACATTAAGAGGGAGCCATTGCAGCCTGACTCTCAGTCCTCCCTCTCCTCCCGTACGCACACACAGACACACGCGTACAAAAGGAGCAGCTACGTAGGGGGTCCGAGTTTTCCCGTCAGTTGGCAGACCCTCCAAACCACAGCTTTTAGCGCACCGTGATAGATTCAGACGCATTCAGATTTATTATAGTGAGGGAAGAAACGCGCCGAGGTCGACCTCACTCTCTCCCCTACCGCATAGTGACCGCCTAGCTTTTTGGACACCCGCAGTGGGGCCTGAAACCCAGTGGGAGCGCGAGCGCAGTCACCACAGGGAATCAGAAGTGAGAGAAAGTGCCAGCGCCTTCCAGGGCGCAGGGACCGTGGTTGGCTGAAGACTGGCATTGCATGCATGTGCATACAGACCATTGGATATCAGAAGGGTGAGAGCAGCCCTGCATGAAGCCGGGGCCAACACCCTCCTGAGGGGGGTAACCAGTCAGTCAACGACTGAAAGGCACTACCCATGCTCCGTTGACGGTTGGCGTCCGTGGGCGAGGCTGAAAGGAGAGCAAGATACAATTGGTGAACTTTGCAATTGTGGACGTGCAGTAGAAGAGGAAGAAGAAGAAGAAGACGAAGAAGAGTAGAAGGAAGATGAAGAGGAAGAAGGAGAAGGGAAAAAATAGATAAAGGGAAAGAGGGAGATAGGGAGAGGAGGCGAGGGGGAAACGCAGACAGGCCGAGAGAGAGGGGAGGAGAGGAAGTATAGAAAAGAACAATGAGAGCAAAATCTCAGCTTACCTTGCAGCAGAGAATCTTCAGTAGCTACTGAGGCTGTCCTTTGTGCTAAAGACAGAACTGAGGGCGCCGCCATTATGAGTATGATTGCGGTAATGGAGCGAGTAACATATCTACAGGAGCTATTATCGGGCAGTAAAGGCAAGACGGTGTTCGACAAATTCAGCAAGAACGGCCTCCACTTACCTGAGGGAGGAGGCACTCACCTGTGTGCCCGACAAACTTGACGACGCAATCGTGACGCGAGGCGACTACTGAGTGTGGCTGAGGCTGGTGGTGGGGATGTGTGAGGTGCTGGGTGTGCCGACATCACGGTCAGTACCGCTGTTGTGAATGCGCATGTGACCTAGTAGGCCTATGCGATGAGCGAATGATTGGGGGCAGTGTGGGCAGTGAAGGCGGCGGTCTCGCCTGTGTGTTGGTGCTCCAGACACTAGTTCACCAGTCTCTGTGCGATGGATTCGCAAGTGACCAACTAGGCCGATGCGTGAGGTGAATGTGCGATTGCAGTGAGGGCATATCAGGCCCTCAGAGCTGGTGGGGGTTCAGGTGTGGAAGTTGTTGCGGGCGGTAATGTGTCGGAGGGAGCGGGAGAAGTTGTGGGTGAGTTGGGGTCGGTGGACGAGGGCAACGAGGCATCTCTCGCGTCCGTGATTGCCTTTTAGGTGGAGGGTGGAGTAGGGTCTGGCGGAGTGTTTGGTGCAGTCGACGTGGATGCTGTCGGAGGAGGGTTGCACGGCTTCCGGAGGTGACCAACCAGGCCAATGCGTGCACGGAAGTTGCGTTGACAACGCGGACACGTTGGAAGGGCTTGGGTGGTGGCAGCGTGCGTCCGTGGATTGTGAGACTTGCGTGCCGTCCGTTTTGCCTTGACGGCGGCGATCCGACTAGCTTCGTAGATTGCGGCGCCCGTTTTGACCGCTCTTCGCCACGCGGTTCGGTCCAGGGCAAGCTCCTCCCATTTCAGCGTGTTGATTTGGAGACGCTTCAGGGAGTTCTTAAGGGTGTCCTTGTAACGTCTCTTCTGTCCTCCTTTGCGACGAGTACCTACGGCGACATCGCCATAGAACAGCCGCTTGGGTAGCCGTTCATCATTCATACGTACCACGTGTCCGCTCCAGCGCAGTTGTATCTGCCTGAGCATGGCCTAGATGCTGAGAACTCCCGTTCTCTCCAGGATTTCCGTGTCCGGAATCCTCTCTTGCCACTTCACCTTCAATATGCGGCGTAGGCAGCTGATGTGAAAATGGTTCAGTTTGCGCGCTTGGCTAGCATATGCAGTCCAAGTCTCCGCTCCGTACAAGAGTGTTGACAGAACAACAGCCTTGTACATCTTCAATTTCGTTGACAGTTGAAGACTATGACGATTCCATACGGAGGCTTGGAGCCAAATGAAGGCTTGACTGGCTTTGGAGATTCTGCGGGCAATCTCGGCGTCTATTTTGGTGTTGCGGGAAAGCGTACTGCCGAGGTAAGTGAAGTTGTCCACGTTCTGCAGTACGGCTCCGTTGCCGTTGATGTGTGCGGGGTTGAGGTCAGCACCTGGCGGCGGTTGATGCATAACCACCGTTTTGTCCGTGTTGATGGTGAGGCCAAAGTTGGCGCAACCTGCTGCAAAGAGGTCCATGCTCCTTTGCATGTCTGCTTCGGTGGTGGTGTTGAGAGCGCAGTCATCCGCAAACAGCAGATCATGGACTGTGGTTGTGGAGACGCGCGTGGGGGCCTGCATCCGACGAATGTTGAGGAGGTTTCCGGCCGTTCTGTAGTTGAGGGGGATTCCGGGACGCTCGTCACGGTAGGCGTCCATCAGCATGGCAGAGAAAATGAGACTGAAGAGGGTGGGTTCGAGGACACAGCCCTGCTTCACTCCATTGGTCACTGCGAAGGCTTCAGACAGCGTTCCGTAGTCCGTGACGCAAGCCCTTATCCCATCATGAAGTTGTCGAACCATGTGGGTGAAGTGATCCGGACAGCCAAACTTCTGCATAACCTTCCAAAATCCGGGCCAGTTCACCGTGTCAAAGGCTTTTGTCAGATCTACGAACGTAGTGTACAGGTGGGTCCGCATCTCTTGACATTTCTCCTGCAGCTGACGCGCGGCAAATATCATGTCAGTGGTGCCGCGGTGACGTCGAAAACCACACTAACTTTCAGGCAGAAACCCTTGTTCCAGGTGGCTATTCAGACGATTGAGGAGAATGCGTGCGAAGATTTTTCCGGCAATATTCAGCAGTGAGATGCCGCGGTGGTTGTCACAGACCTGGCGATTCCCCTTACGTTTGTAGAGGTGGACGATGATGGCGTCCTTGAAATCCTGGGGAGCATGGTCCTGTCGCCACATCTCTTGAAACAGGGTGGTTAGGTGAGTTATGAGTTGGTGACCACCATATTTGTAAATCTCCGCTGGGATCCCGTCGGACCCGGGTGCCTTCCCGCTGGAAAGCTGCTGCACAGCCTTGATGGTCTCCTCAAGGGTTGGTGGGAGGTCGAGATCAGCATTAATTTCGACTTGCGGCAACCGCTCAATGGCAGCCTCAGGTGGTAGAGGGCCGGTTGAGTACACTTTGGAAGTGCTCGGCCCAGCGGCTCAGAAGTTGCGTCTTCTCTATGATGAGGGTGGTACCGTCCGCGCTGAGAAGTTGGGCTGTGCCGCTCACTACGAGGCCGTAAACTGCTTTGAGCGCAGCGAAGAAGTTCTTCCATTCATTGCAATCCGCGTAGCTTTGGATTTCCTCACCTTTACGAGCCATCCAAGCGTCCTGCATTTCCCGCAGCCGCTGCTGTACAAGACGGCGACTTTGGTAGTAGGCTGCTTTCGTGGCGTCGGTAGGGCGAACGACATATTCGTTGCGGAGGCGATTCTTCTCAGAGATGAGAGAACTGATGGCTGCATCGTTTTCATCGAACCAGTCTTGGTGTGGGCGGGGTGCGGGCCCAAGGATGCGTTTGGCAGTGGATTGCACAGCATCCCGTAGTTGACACCATCGAGTCTCCACGGAGGTGTTCTCTTCTGCGACTGGGAGGTTATTCAGCTGTTGGGTCAACTCGTTGCTGAAACGGAAGCGGTTGGCAGGCAAGTTTTACAGATCAGTATTCAACTTACCTGGGGGTCGCTTACCTTGAGGTCTCCTGCGTGGTTGAAGACGGATCCGCATCTTGGAGATGATGAGACGATGATCGGTATCACCATCGGCACCCGGCATTGCCTTTGTCACCAACACGTCCTGCTGGTCGCGTCGCCGCACAAGGACATAATCCAGGAGGTGCCATTGACGAGACCTGGGATGCATCCAGGTCGCCTTGTGCTGCAGCGGTTGGCTGAAGTAGGTGTTGGTCAGTATGAGACGGTGCACCGCGCAGGTGCGAAGGAGGAGTAGCCCATTGTCGTTGAGTCCTCGGAGGCCATGGGGTCCGAGCACTCCTCTCCAGGCGGCGTGGTCTGTGCCGACGCGGGCATTGAAGTCACCAAGGACTATCAACTTGTCCGCCTTCGGCACAGAGGCCAGGAGGGCGTGCAAATCCTCGTAGAACTTGTTCTTTGTCTCATCAGAGCTGGTCATCGGACGAGCGAAGACACTAACGATGGTGGCGAATTTGCCACCCCAGAGAGGCAGGCGGAGACTCATCAGGCGTTCGTTGATACCCTGCGGTGTACAGGGTAGTCGTCCCACGATGTCCTTCCGGATGGCAAAGGCGACGCCGGCCTCGCGTCGCTCTGCCATCGAACGGCCCACATAGAAGAAGGTGTAGCCGGCACCCACCTCTTCTATGGAACCTTCACCGGAGAAGCGGGTTTCACTTAGTGCGGTGATGTCTACCTTGAAGCGCGCCATTTCCCGGGCGATTAGCGCTGTTCTCCGTTCCGGTTGGATGCTCCTCGGGTTATCTAAAAGGTAACGAACATTCCAAGCGCCGTAGGTGATAAGACTTACCTGAGCTCCCTGGGCTGTCGTCCTGTGAGCTCTGGGAGCTGTCCTGCGGGAAGGAAACGGGTAAGTGGGAGGATGGGAAGGAGAGTGGTTTTGATTTGCGTTTGTAGTGTTTCGACCGCGTGTATGCAGTCTGACAGCCACGGTCAGCTGGCAGATGTCGTGACCCAGCGTGTTTGGAACCATCTTTTATAGGACCATCAACCCTCTCGCGAGGGGCGGCAGCGCTACTCCTAAATAGGACCACCTGCCACAAGTAACTGCTGCCGGACAACACCATGGGCCACGATTGATTTGATGTTGAACGACCACTTGGTTACGAGCCGCCTACAACTTTGCTGTCGCGCCGCCATAGGACTTTTAGACCGTGGGGGGAAGGTATTTGGGGAGTAGGGGGAGGGAGCAGCAGTACCTGCCTTAGTAGCAGTAGCGGTGAATGCGACAGTCTCTCCATTTATGCTGCTACGCATTCTAGTGCTGTGACATCTGATTGCTGTTAAAGTAACTGCTTCGGGTATTATCGTCACTTATGTTACTAAGGATGCAAGCTCTGCTAGAACTAAGAATGCTAATCATGACGGTGGAACGACTATATGGGTAAACATCGTTACAATGAAGGTGACTAAGAGTAACGAAACGGAATAGTGTAGGTATGACAGTAGAGACAACATGGGAGAGATAGTCAGTAGAGTAACAGATAGCAAATATCAATTGGACAGAAAATAGTAAGGTACGCAGGAGTTCTCTGCGTTGCTCCTGCTTGCTGTCGCCTACCTATTGCTTGCCCAGCTCACCTTTGTGTCAGTTGCGGCTTGCTTCAGCGTTTGCTGCGGCTTGTTGGAGCGCGTGGTGCCCATCGTCGAAATCGACGGGGGAACTGTCGTATCTTTATGCTGCTGGAGGAGTGTGTTGTTCTTCAGTCTACGCAGGTTGGAGTCTCCGAGATACCAATAATTTTTTATCATATCAAATGATTCCAAGATAACTCATCATTCTTTTATTTAAACCAACAAAACTTTTGGCTGCGATTAATAAACTTATTATTGTTAAAGCACGCTCACATTTGTCGGGGTCGCAGAAACAGCTTGAACTGGACGGCTGAATATTCCGCTTTTTAAGGAAAATATTGTTAAGGAGAATATGACCCCCTTTTGAGCAAAACGACTGCAAGTGTCCCATGGAGACCTACCTCACTGGACCACAACGTGCATGGAAAGTTATCTGGCCTTAATTAATGGTTGTGACGCTCCAGGAACGTAGGTTATTTATATGCCCATCGCTACTGGTAGTTTGGTTTTTCTCTGCACATAATCACTGGACTTTTGGAAATCACGTTCCATCGTGGTTGCTAGGGCGGAGAGCCCGTCGCTATGGCGCCCAGGATAGCCGCATCCCCGGCAGGGGAGATGCTTTGCAGATATAGGCGTGTCTGATTATGGTAACCGGGTAGTGTTGGCCTAATCCACAAAAACAAATTCGTTAAGTCACATGCTCTACTTCTTTTTTGCTTGCGTCAGAAAAACTAACCTGAGATGTTTTTTAGAGGCGGAAAAAGTAAGTACACCTATGAAATCCACAAGCGTCGGTTTACCCAACTCACTGAACTTTCTGACTCATGCAAACCAGACGAGAATTTAATTTAATCAATTACCAATCATGCAATTCTGCAGGAGAATGTGCAGTGCTTTGTATGCTAGCGCCAGATCAATAAATCGATTGACTAAGGTCTCATCGGAGGCTGAGGCTTCAATCTAGTCCCAACGTGTTTGAATTTTGGCATGGGTGATTATCCTGACGGCTGCCAAGTTAAACTCATGGCTCGTTTCATAGCTATGGACAGAAACTTGCACCAATTCCATAATTATCCTTTATCGTAATTTTGCATGCGTTTTTGTGCAATTGGCGCGTACAGTAGTTGAATTGGCTCATAAGATTCTAGTCCTTATATGCATTTTCGATGTGAGAAGGGCACTTAGGCGAAACTGAAGACCGAGACAGAGACTGTAATCCCCAACTGCTTTAAGTGAAGCCAGGATGCCGGTATCTTAACTAGCTTCGTTCCGACCTGCATTTTTTCCGTTGATTTGCGATGATCCTGTAAATTCACATGCGATTTTTGTAATTATTTGCTGGAAAATTACATTTTATTTCTTCTCGAAGAAAGCATATCTTTCAGTATAGAAAAAGTTTTGAATTATCAACTTTTTTGAGAACATACAAGGTCCTTTTTTACAGCATACATCCCGTCCGTTCATAAATGCCGCTTAATAACCAGAAAATATGAGTCACCTCAATTGTATACTCCTCGGAGCTCTGAGTAACGTCACCTAAATAGCATAGAAAAGTACACGATTTTTCTTGCGCAGAGAACGCTTATTGTATGTAATTTATACATTGTAGGATAAAGCATAAGTGCAAGTCAGGTTCAGAATTATTGGGTCGCTGAAGACATCTTCTAAAAGCAAGAAATAGTCTTTCTTGGCGTATGCAACTTAAGGGAGACGTAATTTTCGATCTAATGTGTACACAACAAACTATGTTATGCATCTTTTCGACTTGGCTGCTCAAGTCAACATTGCATTAAATGGGCCAGCCACTGTACACTCGCCTCACATTTGGGCTTTATTTTATGTAAGTAAGTGGACGTTGGCCGTTAGTACTAAAAGCCCCTTCTACAGTTAATCGTTTGCTGTCTAGTGAGTGGTCCGCCTGACTTTCATGAGGTCTACTTGACTTGAAAGTGCAAAAGGCTTCATAACCCTTTTGAGCACTCTGAGTGATTGCGACAGCCGTTTAATCAGCACCGGATGTTTTGTCGTACTCGGCCTCTATTGGCTGAAGTTGACCTCGGTGGATTAATTAACCAATCAAAATTTGAGATGTTGAAAAGCCCACGTGACTCCGGGTCTACGACGTCCATTAAAAGCAGGGCAGTTGTTCATTGTCTGAAATGGTCACGTGGAACAGGAAGCACTGCTCTTGCCAGTGGGTAGGAGTTGGCTTAACACTTTCACTGTCAGTCGAGTAACAATTTGACGAATTGGCCGAAATAACGGTAGGAATTTGAGCAGACTGGATGTGGAGGTCACCTAATCGCACTCCTAACCGAATCAGGCTACTCACACTTGTTATCCGATCTCAGTACTTGTCTAGTTTGATTTTGTTCCAGGCCCTCAACCGAGATCTCACTACTACTCTGCGACTTGCGGTTTGGGCGGGGGAGGCAATTACTTTGAGGCCATGTGACAGGAAAATATTGTCTTTTTGCAGATTTTTAATCATTCCGATTTGATTATGCGTGACCTCGGCGACACCAGATGCATCTGCAATCCAGGTTGAGGACGCAGCTGTCATTTAGTAAACCAGACTTTCATATGGGATTTAAGTCTACGATGAGCCAACGTACATTCATCCTGACAATTCCTGATCGACCTTCGCCTGCTTATTTTGACCCCGCTGATAGTTAGTTAACTGCCACCTCTCGGCTTGTAACCCCCAGCCCTCCTTCACTACAGTCCCGCTCCTCTTATAACCGATAACTTGCCGCATTCCACAGTCTGCCGTGCCCGGTAATAACATGGTCTTCTAAAGAAGCGCTACCTATCAAGGTCACCAATGGCGGTTTCGGGCTCATTTGGGTCTCGTCAGCCCGTTGTCACTCAGAGTAGGTGCAAAAATGTACACACACTGCATTTTGACTATATTTTAAATAATTGGACTAAGAGAAGCCGCTGAACATGAATGCGCCTAAATAGCAAGGAAACTGTTGCATGCTGTGTGCGATTCGCTTGCTTCGCGTTGTCTGCAGTGTCTGAAAAAATATGAACGTCAGTTTTGGAGCATTTGGTAAAAAAAACAATAAAGTGATTCTAGTAAATGTTTTTAAAGTTTTTGAAATAATAAAATTATAATAAGCGCCATGTTTGCAATCATTCAAAATGTGTATAATTTTTTTGGGACACCCCGTATATGCGTCGGTTGGCCTACTTCATCCGTTATGAACCGATTTGATTTACAATGTAGTCATCAGTGCGCGACGCTAGCGCCGTTTTGAAAGAAGTCCGATTTGGCTTATATCTGACGAATTTTCCGAGGACATTTATCTACGATATCGACAATTACAGTCAATAAAGGTTATTGACTTCTTTTGATTTTCCGGTGTTGTAAATTTGTGCGCCTCATTTTATTCCTTGTGAGTGGAGGACGTTTTTGCTGAAAATTTTGGAACCATGTTTTCAAAATAAAGGGTTTCTCTGTCAATGGCATCGTAGTCCTTTACGTTCATTGGTTTTGTTTCAATATAAGACTGTACAGGGACTTTCATGAACCTACATACTGTTATTGATCAATTTTATTAATACCGATTATTAGAAGGTTTGGCAGATTTGCTTGATTCGAGTTGACTCAATTGTGAAAAACTCGAGGTAATCGGCGGGATTGGAACCCGCGTAGTAGAGAAGGCTTTTACCGGAAGCCAGCGCTCTAACCGCTTAGCTACAAACACCCCGCCTCGCGCCATGAATTAAATCACACTTGGGTCGATATTACCCGAGGTGGGGAGTTTATAGCTTGGCGCTTAGAGCGTTGGCCGCCAGTAATGGCCTTCTCTGATACGCGGGTTCAAATCCCATCGAACGCTCCGAGTTTTTTTTTCAAATTCGGGTCAACTAAATTAAGCAGATCTGCCATACCTCCTGAATAATTAAGTCAGTCTAGTAGTCGTTCTGGTGGATTCTAGATGATTGCTTAGGAACTCCTACTTGGGCAGTCAGCTTGCTGTTCCATATTGCTGGATTCCATATGGGTGGTAAATTTGGGTGGGTAATATCAACCCAAGTGTGATTAAATTCATGGTGCGAGGTGGGGCGTTTGTAGCTTAGCGGTGAGAGCATTCGCCGCCTGTCAAGGCCTTATCTACTACGTGGGTTCAAATCCCGCCGAACGCCTCGAGTTTTTTCACAATTGAGTCAACTCTTATACCGATTATGCTATGGAGAGCGTCAGGGGAGGCCTGCTGATGAGGCAACTATTTTGCATTGTCCTCACGGAACCAGGAAGTATCGTCCAAACCATGTGTCTGGGTTTTTGACCAGCGCATAAGCAATTTTTGTCCACAAAAGATCGCCAGATTCGTAAGAGTTAATAGTAGGCCGATACTCTAGTAAAGTTGACAGTTCCCATAAGTACTTCCATAGCTGCTGAGAGGTCGGCCGCAAACGCACGTCTTCGGAAATTGCATTCGTTCAAACCCAAAGAAGTGCACATCTTTGAAATAAATTGGGCATCTTACTTGCTTATTGTTTTTTTATCTGAGAGAATTTACTTGATTTTAGATCGGGTGCTTGACACATAAATAGCTGTGGTTGGCGCGGATTAATGCATAACAATTTCAATCGATGAAACTTTCTATTATCCACCGAGTACTTTATATATTTCGCATCAACGAAATACTGCCCGTCAGAAGAAGTCTTTTTTTCTGAATTCCAATGAAAGCCTCCATTCTTGCGGTGTCTCATCTTCAGAATCAGGGAAGGCCATCCACCTAGACCATTTAATGCACTTTTTCTGTGCTCTGTTAATTTTTATCTTTCAACTGGTGTTTTATATAACAGTTATAGTGTTAGCAATTCTCGTGAAATGCTATGGACCCTCTTCCTCTTACGCTTTCTTTTTTCCCTATTCCATTCCTTAGGAGGAACGGAGACGACGGAAACAACTGGGGTCTTTTGCAGGAATAGTTAGCAATCCTCTAGGACCCCCGGTAAGGCTAATGTTGCGCACATCGCCTACCCCATTTTCTCTATCGCTTTGCCCGTGCGGAGTCTGTGCGCAGATTTTTCAATTGTTGATTACTTTGCTACTAGCACGAATTCAGTAACCCTTTTAAAAGTGATTTTTCCAGAGGCCTTGTAGCCGTGGTTACTGGCCCCACTTGTGATGTTATTAAATTGTTGGTTTTCGCAGCATTCCAAGGCTTTTATAGTGTTACCGAAAAAAACAAATAGGTGTACGGCAGTGGTTCTTTCTGGCATATTAGTTGTAGCTAGTCAGTTATGACCCAACTAAAAGTACTAGCACAGGCCATACCCAAGTTGAAGTCTCTTTTGTCAACGTGCATACCTCAAAAATCCCTAGCGGCTGATCATAGTAGCCGCGAGGTTCCTGCGGATTCGGCACTCCTGAAGAGCTTGAATTGCGCACTGGAAGACCTGATCACTCAGTAGTGGATGCCAATTTCTGTAATGTGAGTGCTTATTTTGGCTGTAGCTCTTTCATCATTCAGAGTGATTTTCTTACGACCGGTGAGCTCACGACAAACAGCTTTATAGCCAGTTTTACACTCAATTCGCTTCTCATACACTATTCTGCTCCTCTACGCCCGCATCTTGTCACGTTGTCTAACAAAATTCCCTGTTAAAAGTGGATTTTCTGATCCGATTTTAACAGAAGGATCTTGATCTGGACGAACTCAGAGAAGCTTTCGAGGAATTGGATGAGTCAGTACTCGTGTCGGTAAAAGGATCCATTACACTTCCGCTCTTCTCAGAATTGCCCTCCACATATATCTATAGCTGTTTTTTGTTGGCCTCTTAACGCAATCGCTTCAGCCTTTTGTTTGTTTTCCCGGCATTTTTGTTTCTGCTGCTGTTTTGTACCTCCAATCTGCTTTTGTACGGCGATCGCCGGCCTCTCCGCCTTCCTCAAATCCTCCCTTTAGCTTTACTTGATTTCTTTTCTTCGTATTTTTGTCTGCTCTTCAGCTAGACGATGAAAGTAGACGCGAATTTAATCGCATGCTACAGCGGCAGTATAGGATAGGTCACAACGATCCCCACGGAGACAACCAATGTGAGTACTTCGCTCAGAGCGCAAGGTGATTTTGTTTTTTCAGGCCACCTGGACCCTTAACACACACACACACCCTGGTGTTTTGCAGTTGCAGGTGAACCTCCGAGACGCCTCAAAAAGAGCAGGACGCGTGGAACCTGCAAAGCCACTGTCAATGGTGATGTAAGTTTCTGCTCAGACCTCTTAAGGGGTACAAGTAATGGTTGTGCCTAGATCACTAAAATCATTAGGTCGAATCCCAGTTTGGAGGTAAAAAGGCAAGAGTCACCAGAATGGAGGTTTCATTGTCTACAGAACTCCTAGTTGCAGTCTCATGTGGCAGGCAGGCAAGTAGCCCTTGTTGGATCCGGAACCCCGCCTGGTGGGCCTCAATCCCGGCGGCGAGGAGGAGGACAAGGAGGAGTCGGAGCAGCATGGTCAGGAGGGGCTGCTCTGTCATAAATAAAAAGATGGAGAGGAGAAGAGATGGATCCATCATAGGGAGCTTTGGTGTAGCAGACCTTGGCCGCCCTGAGGGCGAGTGGGAACGCGCTCGAAGATGCGTCTGCTGTGGTTCCCGTCTCAGGCGGCGTTCCTGCGGACCCGACAGTTGACATCAACTTTTTCACTTACGCATATACGTGCGCACAGACCTGCGCGTCCAAATGAGCGTGCCCGCCTAAGAGCCACTTGACTAAGACACCCCACGGCCGATGCAGCAAAGACCTCTACACACGACATCCGCTCGGGCAATTTCTGCACACCAATCGCATAACACTTGAACTCGCTTTACAGTCACATGAAAGCAACTGTCATCGCCCCACACAACAGACAGTCGACTCTCGTAGGCCTGGCTGGACGCAGTCAGGATCAGCCCTGGCATCGCCTGACTATGCTGCTCCAACTCCTCCTTGTCCTCCTCGCCGCCGGGATTGAGGCCCACCCGGCGGGGTTCCGGATCCAACAAGGGCTACTTGCCTGTCTGCCACACGGTGGCCAAGGTCTGCTACACCAAACCTCCCTACGGTGGATCCATCTCTTCTCCTCTCCATTTTTTTTGTGACAGAGCAGTCCGTCCTGATTATGCTGCTCCAACTCCTCCTCCTCCTCCTCGCCGCCGGGATTGAGGCCCACACGGCAGGGTTCCGGATCCAACAAGGGCTACTTGCCTGCCTGCCACATGAGACTGCAACTAGGAGTTCTGTACGCAATAAACCACTCCTTCTGGTGACTCTTCCCACAACCTTTATGAAAGATCTTTGAGTAAAAATATACCATAGGTAACACCACGGAAATTAAAAAACAAACCAGAATTCAGCAATGCGGGACCGGTATTAGTAGGGGATACATGGTTGGGCCTTTACGGCAACGTAGGAGAAAAAACAAAAAAAAATAAAGCAAACAAATCAGGAGCAAACACAACAGGCCAATAACAAGTGGTCACATATCACCTAACATTTCTGCTGGAGATGCAATGCAATAGGTGGATGGATTATGTCCTACGCTTGCAGTGAGTCACGAAACCGACGCCAAAGTAGTTAAAGAAAAAAATGCTTACTACTACGAAATAAGTAGGCAGTTATGCAAAGTAAATAAGGGCGTGGTGGTACCTGTAATATCTTGTTGGCA
This sequence comes from Ligula intestinalis, assembly GCA_036362985.1. NCBI lineage: Eukaryota > Metazoa > Platyhelminthes > Cestoda > Diphyllobothriidea > Diphyllobothriidae > Ligula > Ligula intestinalis. Next base: position 29,180,064 of record JAYGXS010000008.1, read on the forward strand.
ATTTTGACTTAGTATCGAGTACCTTAGTTTACTCGTCCTCCTTGTCTTCCAAATTGACGGGGTGATTGGACGCAGTAATGAGTACGCTCCCGTCCTACATGTGGCTTTGTGTTACCTTCCAGAAGGGTACCTATTTCCAAAGCCCAAGCCAACACTGAGCCTCCTTCCCTTAATCCTCTCGTGAATGGAGCGCAATGTCAGCTTTAATATGGAGGCAGGAGAGGGCTATATTCTGGTGGCTGGGCAAACCGATTTGCCCCTCAAGGCTGTAGGGCTCGCACCCCTTTGAATCTACCTCTTATTGCAAATACTAACTGTCGAACCACTCCCGTCTTCCTCACACACTCTCTAGAGTAACTGTGTTCCTAGTCGAACACAATAAACAGCTGGCCCAGGTAACCAAAGAACCCAAAAACGCAACTGAGACCTGTATTAGTGTCAGCCGTTGAAGACTGAATTATCAAGTGGTGGACCATAGCTGTAATATTCGTTCCCCTTCCATTCCCTTCCCTCTTTCAGAGAGTCACCTACTTCGTATCTATCCTTAATTTGTTGTTTCCTGTGCTCGCACTTAACAGCTTGAGCTTGCCTAGCCGAACAACGTGACTTGAAGGTGTGCATAACTTACTAAATGATCACATGGCCGAAGCGAAAAAACGTGCCATAATTTAACAAAAATAAACAAAAAGTATGAGCAAATCGGCGGCAATTGAATAAACTGCCACGATCGAAAAAAGTACAAAGCAGGACTCAGTGGGAAGCACAACCAATAGGAAACAAGAGCTGAGCAAATAATATCCGCGAATCGGCTAAAATTAGTTGACTGACAATCGTATATAGATTTTTCGTTATTATCATAAAATCATGAAAGATAAGCTTTTTTCCTGTTTAAAAAACTCACAAAAACTTCCAATGAATTTAGACAGATATTGCAGGAAAACTAGCCGAGAAGCAATCTGATGTCGCTAAAGATTTCCGTGTGGGGAGTGCAATGAAGTATTTTGAAATAGGAAGCCAGAAGGGCTAACCGAATTTGGTCCGATACTGTAGTACGCTGAGCCAAAAAGTAACCACGTGTTGCCCAATATTTTAACAAGGAAGTGCGATGGAATGTTAAGCGCTGAATTTGTACACAGGAAAAAACCATAGAAAGACAATGTATGAAAAACACTACAGTCGACGATACTTTTAAGTAATAAAACAGAACGGACTTACTGAAACTAAATCAGTAGTTTGTTATGTACGTTAGACTATGGTCCGATGAAGTTGATAAGGAACCATTACCGAACTTGCTATCAGCAAGTTTTCTGTCTTAACCGTGCCCCACTTGGGCTTTACAGTGACTCCAACAAGCGAAGTACGCGTAGAGTATACATACAGGCCGATTTTCAATAGTCACATTTATGAGCAATCATGGCAAGGTGATCCTCAACCCGGAAGGTTGTTTGAACTTTATCTTCAGTTAGCAACTGTCATTCCACGCATTTTATTTAGCCATAATAATTCATGAGTTTCTCATCGTACTAAGCCGTCAAAGTACCCCATCTTCTTTTGATATGTCTGAGTTTGCTTATGCTGTGGTGTATCTAGCATGGTAATATTTAGAGATTTTCGAATGTGTGCGAAATTTGCCTTACGAAACTGGAAAGGCAAAAGCATCGTTAGCCAGTTGTGTACCAGCGGAGACTGTACTGCATTTTCTTTAACCTCTCTTTTGGTGGTTAAAATTGGTGTCTCAGAGGATCACAAGTAGTTTTGTTGCCTTCTTTATCGATTCTGGGTTGTTACTTTTTCGTTATTTGATGGCCGAGAGTCACACTGCTGTTTTGGCGACTTCTGGGTCGTGTTGTTAAGTTTAAAAAAGTTGGCCTTTTATCCATTATAATGTCGGTAAATAGTAGTTTTGAAAACGCTTTCGCAACCTTTGATTCTTCTTTCCCTTAGCCCGTCTCGCCTCATATCCCTATTCCCCCCTCCCTTAGGGTATTGGCCTGGGCATGCAGGCGAGTGTAACCAGTGCAGACAGCCTATTTGGACCGCCACGATGGATGAGTGAAAAGCAGAAGTCTGCCAAGGAGCAGAAGAGTCTAGCCGACCTCATGACGGCCAATCAGCTTCGGTTTAGCAAGGCCTTCTCAGGAGGCCCTATTCTGCCCCCGGTACCGAGACACTCGGCTGAGGAGAACGCCGCCAGGAGTGCCAACGGTGACTCGGTGGTAGACTCTGCCAGAGCCGTTATTGTGTCCGAGGCAACCCTGAAGAAGACTGCATCTGCATCAACCGCCTCCACTAAGGCGAAGGCGACACCTAAACGCAAGGTAGGAGCTAGTCAACTGAGGCACGGATATAAAAAATGCTTACTGAAATATGAAAGTAGTGACTTTTGTGCGTATTTCATTTTCGGTGATTGCCTTACATTCATGACTACATCCGTTGGTCAGGGTTAGAGTGGGGAAGATCGTGGCGTGTTTACTTTCACTATACCTGACTACAGTCATCTGCTATTGGACAAATGGTGAACATTTTCGCTTGCGATGAGCGAACTAACACGCACATCCGTTGGTAGACTCGTTGAGGGCGAAGCGGTTATGCAGACGGGAAGCTGGCGAAATCTTGCTTAAAATTGCTGAAAATTAATTTTCAGATGCTCGTTAGTTCAAGTAAAGGGTCCTTGGCAGTGCATTTATGTCCAACAACCTCAGTAAATTAACCCAAATCGATATAGAACCTACGAAAATCATGTTCAATCAAGGTTAATCGTATTCTTTTCCCATAATGCCAAACGGGAAGACACGGAAACTATGAACAGCGTGACGTATGAACACAATGCTTAAGTAATCCGTCGATTGCAAGTCAGGGGAAATGCAACCGTATTGCGTAGAAGCGGTTGATGAGTATGGGCGGCTTTCTTGTAACCTACCTCGTTCTTTCCTCGAAAATCCACTTCATTCAATCTGAAGTACAGAATCAAGCCAACCGCAGGCTGGCGTGGGTGCAATAATTAGCCTGACATAAAGGCCCCGTCTAAACTTGCCACAAACATCCTGGCCTCGAAGCCGACATGAAACATGCCTTAACATCTGGGTTCGTCCATCACCCATACCTACCGTTACATTGGCGAAGAAGAAAATGATCGATCAGCATTAATATCTTTTTCCCTCCCATTATGTGTGAGTGATGAGCAAAAGTCTAATAACACGTAGCTCGTGGAAGCGCATCCTGAATGGCGCACTGAAGCCCATGAAACACGGATTAATTTTTTCACCTAAAACCACATAGTCAAGTGGACTTCTATACGATTCCGGTCAGCAGAAATGGCAACAGTAGCTTATGTAGTTCCCCTCATATACCCCTAGTCCCAGCATTTTGTCCTGCAAAAGCGATGGCTATAGAGTTTTGTGGGGTAGGGAATTAGGATAGGCAGATAAGGAAATTTTCAGAAGTAAGTCTTCAGTGAAAAAATGTGGTCGAAGTAGCTTCCCGCGGCCGCTGGGAGCAGGGTGTTCCGCACGTAAATTGAAGGTGTGCGCGGCGCTTAGCGCCGCGGACCATACCAATCTAACTCCAGAACGGTAAGTTGGACCACAGGTAAGTTGAAGTAGACAACCTCCTTACCACCATTTTAATTTTTTGGGAAATTAAAGAAACCTGCAGTTTGATAATCGGGTTTTTCCGCAATAAGTTAAATGATAATACAGATTAGGAAAATCTACAGATATAAATCAATAACACACCTAAAAACAGTAAAATAAAATGCACTTAGCATTTATTAAAGTATATTCCACTGCGTGTCCTTATTATCCGCCCATAAAACCCAATAAACACCGTTTTCGTAGGAAAACATGCAGGTTGCAGGAATTAATAAGTGGGGCTACATAAACTACTGTTGCCGCAGAAATGCTGAACATAACCTAAAGCAGCTTCTTGTATAGGAAGCTATTGAATGTTTTTCGAGTTTTACTGTATTTGGTAGGAGTAGTAACAATATTATTATGAGTATTAGTATTCAGAGCCCAATCTTACTTGGAACCAAGTCAACACTTCAGTGGTACATAACTCACACAGTATGGTCTGCCCTGCAATTACGACTATAATTACTGGAATCACCGTCCTAATTACTCAGTCTATTTTATTCTTCTGTAGATTTTACGCATTTACCGAATCTTTCATGCGCTTTAACGCACACAGTCCGTAATTTAATTCAACCGAGACATTGCCCGATTGAATATACCCAATAGCTAGCTGGTCCGCCTTCGATTCTCAGATCATTTTGATCCGGGGATCAAACATAGCTGGCTTCCCGATGATGAAAAATAATCCAGAAATAAGTATCTTAGCCTCCCTTTATTCTTTGTGGCATCCATATGACTGAATTTTCCTGGCCACAATCCATATAGCTTGATGACACCTACCATATGCTTTTCGAAGGAAACTCGTGGACTTGGGCTCGGCAAGCGTAACCGGAATTTGTATTTTGAAACAACAGGTTCAGTATGCAATACTTGCCTGGACTTTAAATTTGTCAAAAATCCAGAAAACGGTGAAAGAAACCTGTGTCTTTAACTATCAGTGTTCTGAGCGCACGCTAGTATATTTATGATCCGGTTGCTACCCGTGCTTTCGATATGGATACTAGTCAAATGCTCGGATACGCCTTTCTTTGATGTTTCTTCTGCTATATGAAGCAGCTGTGAGGGGTCAAACTCCTCACTTGGTCCCCAGCCTCCTCTATATGCCTTCTGCTATATGAACTCAATAAGATAATGAAGGTAATACCTTTGGAAATTGTTGTATCCCCCAGTTTTATGTAAGGAAGAGAATACAGACATGATAATAGCGAGCAGTTTACTGTGACAGTTTCTGCTTTTACATCAGCTCTGCAGGTGTCTCTCAACTTATCTTGCGTCCGTCGGCAAGTCGTCCCGTCTGCAGCTTGTCTTTTGTGTTCGGCAGGTTGGTCTCAGATCGGTAGGAGAATCAGGTTTCTGGCAAAAGAATGCACCTTGTGTTCGCGGCCTCATATTTAAGGGACAGTAGTCTTTGTTCCTGAGCTCCTCTTATTGGTCCCCCTACGAGGCGCTACGATGCTAGTGACCGCAGTGTGACACGTGGTGCCCCTGTTACGCGCGCTTTGCCCGTTCTGCATGCGTTCGTTGGCGTGTGGGCCTTCTTTGTTGTCTTGACTTCAGGACGGCCATCGTGCGGTAGACCGTCTTCACGGCTCTTGGGGACGGCCGGCTTATGTCTTTTCGTGGTCCCTTGTCAGACCTGACCTCAGGATGACAAGGGAGATGACTTGCGTGCTGTGCCGTCCTAACATAAATTATTAAGCGCTGGCGATGCTCTTAAGTCTGCTTAAACTTGTGGCTGACAGACTTACCCAGTACTGTTTTTGGCTTAACGACTAAGTCAGACTCAACGGCTCCTCTTATGTCACTCGCATTTGAGTGAGACCCGAGCTACCTCGCTTGATTTATTTTCGTTCACGTTTGCTGAAGCCAGTAGGTGAGGGGTATGCGTAGACAGGATGTTTGAGTTCGTCAGTCAGTGCACAAGGGTTTGCGGCACACACACAGACATAGACTGATAGCGCGACGGGTATCGAAACGTCAGGCGAATAAACATATTGTCCCAGCGATTGAGTCTTCTTCTTCTCAACTGATAGCATTTTTGGCAAAGACACAGGAGACTAGAAGGGTCGTTTATGAATTATAAGCAGTCGTCAGCCAGTCATAGCCAAATCCAAGTGATGCCAACAGTCTAAGCAACAAACTTTTTGCTACCACGGCACATATGTACGAATAGGGCACTCAAAGGAATTTTTCCTACATACCCTCAATATACTGATACTGATACTGATGCACAACTCGAACTCGCAACGTGTTGATCAGAAGTCTAAGGCTGCAATAATTGAGCCGCAAACTCCTTGTCTTCTCGGTTTAGATCGGGGATAGTTGCACTCCTTGATGAAGGTTAACTGATCGCCAAAAGCATTCACGCGTCCCGTTTGCCTTGGGTCTCGGACCCTGATATCAGCTGAACAGCTGCTAGTAGTCTAGCATATCCACCACTTGGGATTAGGCATGACTGGCTGAGGACGGCTAATAAGCCAGAAACGACCCTTCCAGTCTCCCTTGTCTTTGCCAGCAATCCTAACGGCCTAGAATACCCGCCTGTTGTCACGGCTGCTGACAGGGTCTGAGAACGTTTATCAACGAGAAGCAAACTGAAAAAAGGGTCGTAAACACTTCATCAAACCGAAGGACATTATTGTCTTGCCACCCACCCGCATCATTACTGTCTTAGGACGCTCTGTAGGAATCATTCTTGGACGTCTTAAGTCCTCTACCATTTTTACACGCACATTACTTTCTTCCTAAGTTGGTTGTCCAATTGCTCGCTTTGACAGGACACAGGTCCTCCTCAAAAACCCACATATACGCTTCCACCCGTGAAAGAGGAGATCACGCCGCTGAAGGTTTGCACGTTTTTCGTTTGCTCCCCCCTGCCCCCCTCCCGCTCCGTCCGTCAGTTTCCGTTCTGTTCTCAATCCTTTCAGTCGTCTGTTCTTTCCCTCCCTCCCTCTCTCAGTCTCAATTTCATTTGTCATGTCCTTTACCGCCCCTCACGTCCCCCCCCCCGCGTGTAGTCAACGTGTATCGTGCAGATGCAATTCCTTGGCATCGGCGGCCAGACTGCCACCTCAGCCCCTGGGCAGAACCGGATACCGCCAATTGCCGCCGATGGCGAGTTCATGCGGCCACGACAAGTGGTTGTCGAACAACAGCCCAGTGGTACGCATACGGTCGTCGTCTTCAAGGGTCTCGTCAAGCCAGGGGGTAAGACTGGAGAGTGCATTTTCTTCCACAAGTCTATGCTCGCGAACTTATCAATTTTACCAGAAAATACTTACCCTTCATTTACTACTTATTTTGAGTAAGTGGTAATAAATTATTACTCTAGGTTAACCAACGGCTGCTCACTTTTCGTCTGCCAGCATGTAATTGACACATTTTTACATTTTTCCTCTTTATCGATACAATTCCTCGCCACTTTGTTATTAATAGAGAGCCCAAAGGCCTTCACCTGCCTTCTTCTAATAAAACTGATGCGAAGTGAACAGTAGCCGATTGATCTATCAGGGTGATTAGCGGCAGCCTTCAATTTGAGGGCGTGAACTTCCGGTCAATATATACTAATAGGAAGTCCTCTTACTAATCAGTGTGAAATTAAACACAAACGGATTACGAAGCATCCATTCGTTTCAGGCTCGATCAAGCTTTTCACAAGCAAGGCCTGCAAGTCGAAATGCTTGCTGCCGCATGGTCAGCACTTCCGATCTTAAACAGGTTAAAACACTTGTATCGGGGGGGTAGAGGGAGGAGGGAGGAGTTCATCTGAAGTCGCGGCCGTTGCGACAGTTTCTTATCTTTGACTACAATGAAAGCTGCAAAAACTGGCGAAACTTTTGATATTCCTTTAAAAAGAGTATCAGTGTTTGATATTCTTCAAGAGTAATTTGCGTAATTTGCCATCAAATAAGTACAAGAGCGGATTTTTCATGCATGCTTTCCATAAAATATAGCTGAATTTACAAAGGCAGTTAAAACCAATGATAAAAATGCATACTATTTAAGTAGCCTCTTTTTACAGCATCAACGTTTTTCGCAGCGGTCAGAAAGAAGCTCATCACAGAGTCGGCATCCTACCGTGACTGAAAAGAATTGAAATTGGACTGCATGATAAACAGTATTGCAACCATACTCAATGTTTGTTTGCGAGTGGTTATCGGTCTTTTTCAAATTGCGGCATGTTTCTTGCAGCACTTGCCATACTATATATACAGCGGAGCCTCGCGCGTCCAGGTTCTTCACCCACAAACACTTCAAGCAACGAGCGACCCATCAGCAGAAAATGCGCTTCGCTTGACGAGCTTCCGCTCAGTCAAGAACTTGCCAGTTCATGTGTCGAAAGGAGAGATCGTCGACTACAGAAGGTTCCCCAAGTAAAGAAGTCAGTAAGACCAAATCGATAGGACAGTATACTGGGAAAAAGAGCTAACAAGGAGGGCTCTGCTGAAACAAGCTGCGCACGTTGAATAAGCCAGTTGACGTGTGTGGTCTGTGCGTCCGCGCAGAGGTTACGGGATCTGGGGGCGTCCACCAGCTAAGCAGCAAAAGGTGCATAGCTCGCGAGAGAAAATGCAAAACATCAAAACGACCTTGAGACATCACGCGATGGCCACACCTGCATTGTTTGCGGACAAAGGCCTGATGAGTCACGCAGGGCGCTGCAGAGGATTGGTCGTTAGAGCGCGGGCAACGGAAAGCCACATGTGGGTCTGCAGCCGGGCATGCGATAAGTGTCAGCACAAGGCTAATCACAGGACCGCCTGTGTCCACCGTTGAGTCTTGTTTCCAGGGCGTGGGTCCTCGGTCACCTGCAGCCAATCGGTGAATTGGTGCATGGAGCAAACAGGTTCTGGGAAGAACCCATCCGAAGGGGGAGGGAGGCAGAGTTAGGTCCGCCCTCCCTCGAGGTGATGATCCGTCAAGGCTCAGAAACTTTCGCCAACAGACTGAAAGATTGACAGAGGAATAACGAACACTCTAAGCAAGAGTTCAAATCAGCACTGGTGAGCAAATTCAGTTTCTCAAGAATTACTTTATTGAAAATTATTTAGGATCGGAAATGTTAATATCTGGCATATCTGGGCTGAGTAAATTTGCTCCCGAAAATGTTCTGAACAAGCTGACTATTGGTAAATTGGACCTTTAGTCACGCTAAGGAGATTTTCCTTTGTCCGCCCTAGTCAGAAAGATCAGTCCCCTGAATTAAAATCACTGTCTTGTTATTTTGACTGCTTCCACACTCCCCGTCACTGACAGCTGTACGCAAACCAGCAACTCGGAAGCCTTTGTGTTCAAATCATGTCGGGGTCACCAATTTCGATATTTGCTGATAACACAAAGGTTTCCCCCGTCAAAAGTCTGGAAAGACAGACTAGGGTGGACAGGCTCTTACTGCGAGAATTAGTTTTGCAGGATGCTCTAGGAAGCAGGATCTGCTTGCTGTCTCCAGTTGTGCCAGTCTCCATTTTTGGGATTACTTCAACTCGGGATCTGTCCTCTGTTGCCTGCAGTCAGTCAATGGGAAAGCACACTTTTATTGCCTTTGAGTTCTCGCGAGACTAGTACCCTCAACCACTTGCATGTATCGGCTGTGCCCCCAAGCCATCATTCGCATCATTCAAACGTCTGAAGAAACCTGTCAGTCAACAGGTAGATAACTACACATGTACATCTGGCCAACTGAACTAACTTATCAGCAATATAGCTGCTACAGGAAACGAACAATTACGTGTGATCGCCGATAAGAGCACCATTCAGATCCATACAAAGGCCCACCATCAACGGCAAAACACACACAATCACAGTAGTGTATATGCTGTCCAGACATGCACTCGTAGGGCGGTAGGAAGAGAAACATGGTCGTTTTAGTGAGTTCTCATCAGAACTCCTAATCTTTCTTGTCTGGTAGATTCTTCAATGCCCACAGAGTTAAAATAACGAATAGTACTCATGGTAAAATAAGTACTTTGAGAAACGGTGATTTACTAGGTGAATTTTCGACACTGGCTCACCTGGTCGCCGTCAGAGAGATGGGAATTGTAGGAAACAGTTCATCCAAAATGCTGGCTAACAGAAGCTTATATAGTTGGTCGGGGTAATAGTTGGTAATCGTCACTGTTTTCAATAAACGGTAACCCGAGAGAGTTTGCGCGTCGATGCATGAGACGACAACAGTCAAAACAACAATAAAAGGAACTAGGCTGTCCCGATCAGGCACCCAATCCAAAAAGTGGGCGAACACTCCCATATATTAAGGATGTCTGAACTCGTCGAAAGATATATGGGGTAGTATCAAATTCAAGTGGCGCACCAACCGACGAATATTCTGCGAAATCAGCTTATACACCCTAAAAATAGGGTTGGCTATTTAGACAGAAAGGAAGTCGTTAACAAGATCCCTTGTGGCGGCTGCAATGCAGTTTATTACGGACATACAGGAAGATCAGCCTCCACGCGCTTACGCGAACATCAGTGAGCGGTAAAATGGCGATATCACTTGTCTAACGTCGCCATGCGCATACTAGATACTGAACACCAGTTTTTACGGAACGAAACTTGCATTGCTGGCTCTTGTCCATAGGAGAAAGGCCGCGAGTTTATAGAAGCCATCAACTCCGACGACTCGTGCATCAACCGGTTTGTCGAATTTGACGCGATGAAGACCAACCTCAGGGAATCATGGAAGGGACGGCAACCTACCCAGACGAGAGGAAGCGAAAACCAACCACCACCGACCGCAGGATTAAATGCGGTCGACAATTAGTTCCCGACCGACCGCATACTTACGTACGGCCGACCAGTATTTTCTTCTTTCAACGATTTCAGACTTGTTCTTTATATATGGGAATGTTAATCAACTTCTTGGATTGGGCACCTGATCAGGACAACCTAGTTCTTTTTATTCTTGTTTTCACTGTTGTTGTCTCATGCATCGACGTACAAACTCTCTGGGATTACCATTTTTTGAAAACAGTGACGACTATCAACTATTATCCCGACCCACCATATAAGCTTCTGTTAGCCAGCATTTTGGATTAACTGTTTCGTAAAATTCCTATCCGTCTGACGATGACCTGGTGAGCCGGTGTCGAAATTTCACCGAATAAACCACCGTTTCCCAAAGTGCTTCTTTTACGGAATTATACTTCTTTGATGCCGATTTTCCAGCTCATACGTTTGAGTACTCATGGTGTTGGCAGTCTGTTGTGATGTTCGGTCAGCCCTCCACACACTGTCCACTTCACCTTCCGTAGCCGTGATCCCAGTCACCATTCAGTTCAACTTGTGTAACTGGAAAAGCACATATGGCATTGAAGTTTGCAGTTCAGATTAGATCGTTCACCAGAAATTACATTGTTTATGACTCCTAGCATTTAAGCGCCCATGGTCTGTGCTGACCACTGGTGTGTGAGGGGATGTTCCGTAAAATGTGTGCTTTTTAGCGAGCACCGTAAACGCTTATCTGATTGCTCCCAGACCAACAAACAGTTTGCGCCTGTAGACGGAAAAGAGCCGCATTTCGAAACTCCTTTATGGTTATCAATACTACTTCGTAATTTTTCAGTAGCTTTTAAAGTTTGATTTAACAAACAAACAAACACCCTAACTCACACTTTTAGTCAGCTAATTAGCCTTGCAATACTGTCCGTTTAAATTTGCCAGGTTCCTTCAACTTCGCCTCTCGACGTGTACCTGGCTTCCCTTTCTCTCTGACGATCTACATTGACGGCGTACAGGACAGTAGAATAAGCACATGTTGTGAACATCGCCATCGAAAGGGAGCCAACCTTGGCGGAAAGAGTGGACACTTCATCTTCGTCGATGCCATCGGATCATCACCTTGTTATAAGCAAGTTTTCCTTCATATGTTTTCTGTCATTCAGGTAGTTCTGACAAATGCCTGCTTTGACAATTCACCACCAAGAGGCAGTAAACGTGATTGTTGGGACAGGAACTGTATCCGCCTGACGTTTCGGAGTCCTCCTCAAACCCATCATCAGAAACAGCAAAATAAACGGGTCTATCGTAAAAGAGGGAGTTGCGGTATCTACAGGATGCAGTCGCTTTGCTACTACATACCCGCTTGTACGCTAATTGCTCGATAGCCGGTGTGCAGATTGTGACCTGCTGAATTTTCATCGCACGTGCTGGACTCAGGCGCGATGATTGCTCGGCTAGCTGGATGCCTGGCGCCGGCTTTAGAGGACACAGTGAAGGATTGCTTTGGCCAAACGGAGTCTCAGCACCGAATAGGGGTAAAACAGGTTATTGCACTTGTTTATAGACTGAGGTTCCGTAAACCAAGACTCGGCTACTCGTGGCTCAGGAGACTGTTGCCTCTCGCGAGAATTTAGACCTGATGAAATGTTGATGTGTAGTCGGTTTTCATAGGATGAGCCACAACCTGAGTAATTGCATTATTTGCCCGCCATGTTGCTGCATGTTTGGTCATTCGTGTCTGGAGAAGTCTTCTAGTTTCACCGACGTAGATGTTTTGTCCGCAACAGGACCACATCCGACAGACGACTCTTCCTCTTGCGGTTCGCACACGGGCCAGAGGCAGCCATTAGGCGTCAGGGGATGATACCGTTAGGTCCACCAGCACGGCATGAAAACTCTCGAGTCGTTTATCGGATCTGGTGCAGTTGCTGACAAAGCAACTACGTTGGTGAAACTGTAAGGCTATTCTGAGCGCGAATTGTCGAGCATGCGGCAGCAGTCACTGCTCATCTGATGAAACCGGACTGTGCATTAAACTTCAATGAGGCCGAAATTCTCAAGTGCGAATGCTGGCAACTATCCTTGATACGGGGGAGGGGGCGTTATTTGTCAGAGTTACGCGGTGGCCTAGCACTGCATTCATATAAATACTGTAACATCTTGTGTATTAATTGCCCCTTTCTGTGACTGCCTCTGATGATGGGTTTGAGGAGGCATCAGAATTTTCATGCGAAGAAAGTTCTTTGCCCAGTAATTGCACCTACTTCTTTTCAATTATTTTACGGGACTCGCATTTTCGCTTGTATTTGCAACTGGCTTTTTTGCTAATTAGCTATCAGGCCGGTGCTGCAAAGAAGGCAAAAAATCGCGTGTGAATTGAGAAGAAACCGACTCGATCGCTTGGACAACACTTTTATTCGACTGAGGTTTCGAGACCTATCGCGGATTCAGCATCGGAGACATAAACATGAAGCAGTAGCAGATACAGGTACCCCATGCACGGGAGTGTGCAGTATTTATATGATGTAGTCATTACTGCGAAAATACAACAACAATTAACGTTAATCACTTTCTTGTGCGTAAGTAGTTTGTTGACTGGCATGCGGGCTCTGATTTGCTGAACTTTCATCACTCGTGATGGACTCGGACGTACTGATTGCTCGGTTATCTGGTTCTCCGGTATTGACGTAAAGCAACGTGGTAGCTTGTGCAGTCCCTAAGTTGCGCTTAGCTTTGGCCATATTGAATCTCAGCACAGAATACATATTCGGCAAATCGTTGCACTTGTTTATAAATTGCGTGCCCGTGAACCATGACTCAAGTAATTCTTGAATCACCCCATTGTCACCTCTTGCGAGAATTTGGGCCTCATAAAATTTGAATGTGTGGCCAGATCTTGTCGAATGAGCCGCATCTTGAGAATTAGCATAATTTCGTCGCACTGCTGCCGCACGTTAGGCAATTTGCGTCTTGAGAAGTTTGCCGATTTCTCCGCATAGTTGCTTAGTCTGCAAACTGCACCAAATCCTCTAGACAACTCCAGATGTTTCTTGCCATAGCGGTGGGTCTTTCGATATCATTATATGGCACCTTAAGGTTGCCTCCGACCTGTGCGTGGCTCCAAATCCAAGTGGTGCGAGAAGGCGGCCGACGGCCTCCGAGGATTTTTTTGCGTACGGGATCACTCACCAAATTTCGGGGTCATTACGTGTTCGCTTATATTGCCAGTAAGTTGTATAATACATATGAATTAAAATCATATAATAGAGGCCATGGACGGCCAGAGATAATCCTGCAGTGAGAGTTGTTAGTTATTAAAAATTAAGCATATCAATGAAGACACGCTGTGGACACATCACAGGCCCCAGTTTATCCCCCCTCCTATCGTGTTCCCGTGTTCAGACTAAGAAAACTTTTCAGAAATGGAGGGCAGGCGAATTCTAGGTGACCGTATGAGTAAGGAAGAAGGCCGGCCGAACGCGTCGGAAAAATATAGGCCAAGATTTGATTGAAGCCTGAACTTGGGATGTGAACTCAGTCAATGGATGCATCGATTCGGCGCTGGCTAACAAAGCCCTGCGCAGCCACCTCCACGCCGGCGTGCCCGATTGTTGGTTGACGAACAACCGCTATAATTGTCACCTGTCACGTTTTACCTCAAAAGGTGGTCTCCTATGCGACTTCGAAATCTAAACATATAAATAGATGTTTCTTGTCGTTTTCTTTTCTCGGAAGACTACTGTGGATGTGCTCGAGCGCACTGGCTCTAACAGAATATTAACGTCGAACGTACACAGGTCTCACTTCAATATTGAATGCTCTTCTAAACCGAAATGTACATCATGCTTGTGGACACGCACATTCACGATATCATTGTTCCGGCAGACACTAGTTTATTAGCCGTCATTAGCCAATCGTACCCAACCCCAGGTGATGCCCCATCCGAAGCTTGAACCCGTGATCTGTTGGTCAGAAATCCAACGCTCTAACCATTGAGCTACGGGCTCGTTGTCTTGCCAGCTTAGTCTAGGGGAGATATTGACACTCTTTGAGGGAGTTCCGTCAGTGATCAGCCAACGTTACTCAACAAGTCTCATAGTTTCGTGTAGTGTTAGATTAAAATCCTTGGGACAGGCCTCGTCTGGATTGTTCCCAAAGGTTAGACGGAGCTGGTGTCTATCTGATAGGTAGACACATTGATGAACGTTCACCGGATTGTTAACGGAACTCATCTGTCCCTCTCTGTCTGAGGTCTTGACAGAGGTCCTGACAGCCGTAGCAACTGGTAGCGTAGGTGGATGGTATAACCGGTAAAGAAGAGGGAGACTAGAATGGCCATTTCTGGCTTACAGTATCAGCTGCTACGGTTGTTATGGTTAGAACACTTGTCTGACTATCCGTATAGAGCGTTACCTAAAATACAGTTATGCGAGTGCTGCAAGCAACTTTCCTAAATTTGTAATGTTTTATTATTTCGCCCATACCAGCGGGAACGCAGTAACGAAAACTTATAAACTAATAATTAAAAGAACTGTAAGAAGTACTAAGTGTTTGTTAAGAAAAATAAAATTTTCTTGATAATTCCCAGCTGGCGGAGACGTCAAAAATAGCTATAAATTAGAACAATTAATTTAAATAGTTTGTTAAGTATAAACCTCAAAGCGACCACTTTCTTTATACAAAAAGAACTTGTTTTTAGTCAAAATATTTTTGTATATGTGGGAGTGATTATATTCGTAGTTATTGAATATAATTGAATAAATTCTCTCTTCGTTTCGCTAGCTGTCCGTGTATTCATTGATAGGTTTACTATTTGTCCGTTTGTTCGGCGTTCACACCAAACCCGTTAAAATAAGATAAAAATAAACAGAATTTACCGAAAAAACGAGCTTTCGGATGTTATTTCCTATGCAGATGGCCATGTTGGTCAAATGTGGAAATTCTTCAAAAAAGCAAATCACATTTTCGAGCATACAGCATTTCTGCTAGATACCACGCATATTTTTATTCCTAAGATTGATTAAAAAGTTTTCATAATAGGTTACCTCTTTAAAAAGTGCTTTTATTGGATATTTAGCTGACTAACTTCTGCGTATATTAACTATTTCCAAGGTTATCTCACAGGACAATTGGGGACGTTGGACAATTTCTTAAATGTATCCGAAGAAAAACGATTAAATTTGACTGGACATGAAAGAACATACCTTTCTCTTTATAACGGAATATTTTTCGCTTGAGGAGATTTATTCTAAGATCCGTAATAAACGTGCGAATGCAAAAAAAACAGGCCACGTATATGACCATTTTTTGAAATACTCATTATTCTTCTGGCTGTTTCGTTTCTAAAGAACGCTTGAGCGGAACCTATTGTTTACAAAAAAAATATATTTCTACATGACTCAGATTCAGTAAGGCCTTCGTTAGGCTGTCTCCGCGGTTACATGTAGAAACTTTGTTTGCGCGCACGACCAGTTGTGCGGTTAAAGAAAATGTTACACCAAGAACGTTTTTTGCTGCATTTTTTGCCGAAAAACTTCACAGAATAGCTAAATATAATTTTTTAAACTTCTATTGCTGCTTGTTTCTGAAACTAACTGCAATTCCTTAAATTCGCTTGAGTTCCATTTGATCAAATTCGCACAAAATTTTCCAGTACTGGAAAGAATTATGATTCCATCTTTTTTTTACTAATTATGGAATTCTTTCACAGCACAATGTATATTAGAAGAAAGTTTCGTCCTGTCTTTCCTTATAGCATATGGAATTCCTTTTATATAAACATACTCATGATTTAGCAAAAATGAGAGCCTTTTTACCTCAATAACTTTAAGTAAAAGGGCATTTTTCCAAACCAAAGCCCTTCTTTTTATAAAATCCACTTAGTTGATCAAAATAACCTGTCCAGATATACGCTAACCTACCAAGTTAAATTTCTTCCTGAAAGTTGTTTGCAGGATTCACAGAACTGTAAACTGTTACAATAATATAAAAGACCAAACTACCAAAGGTATAAAAAAATATAATGGAAAATAGTTGCAACCTGAATATTGGTATACACGCAGATGAATATCTACCGGTGTTTGTCAGTGCATTCGAAGCTCAGGGATAATCAAGGAAAAAGGAGGCCAGAATTTTAAAGGTCACAAATAGTCGGGGACCGCCACAGACTCATTGATGAACGTTCACCCGACCGAAAACGGAACCCATCTGTACCTCTCTGTCTGGGATCTTGACAGAGGTCCTGACAGCTGTAGCAGCTGGTATTGTAGGCAGATATTATAACCGGCAAACACAAGGATACTAGAATAGCCGTTTTAGCTTACACTATCAGCTGCTACGGCTGTCATGGCATCTGTTGAGACCCCAGGCAGAGTGGTATAGCAAAATTTCGTTAGCGGTGGGGTGAACATTAACCATTGAGTGTTAATATCGCTCGACCTAACCCGACAAGACAACGAGCTCGTGGCTCAATGGTTAGGGCGTTTGACTCTTATCAATGAGGTCTCGAGTTCGAGACTGGGGTGGGAGGCCACTTGGATCTGGGTCTAACTGGCTGGCGATAACTAATAAGCCATAAATGACCATTTCATTCTCTCTTGTCTTTGCCGGTAATAATATCTGCCTGATAGGCAGGGTAAGGCTACTAATTACGCGCAGTAAGAGCTAATACACACCGGCTACTTCATTGCTGCCCTCTAGTCTGTGAACCGATCGTTTGTCTCATTTTACAAATACGGCGCGTGTCTACTGACATTTAGCAGGCTGTCAGGCGTCACGCAGCGCCCGACCACCTTTAGCAGCAGCAGCAGCTGCGGATGACATCATTTTGCCTGCAAATCGCATTTGCGTTCACTTTGAGGCAGACGTGCGTCGCCATCATCCATGATTGAGCCTCGCACACCGAAACTCTTCTTTCATTGATATTTCATGCTAGGCGGGGTAGTGCTTCGGCGCCCAGAGTGCCTCCTCCAGTCACCGTTGCATTATCTGATTGGTCAATTCAGGTAGATTCGAATTACGCGCTGTTTTTTCGTCTGCCTCCCAGGAGGTGCTTTATGCGGCTTATGTGCCGACTGAAGTGTGCCAGTTACCTGACGCACCTGACACGCTCGGCCGGGATAATTAATGTTCAAATGCTAACTATGTCACTTTGGGTGTGTGCCGCAAATGCCACCACCCGTGTACTTAATGGACAGTTCGACCGTGGTTGCGCACGATGTCAACCTTGTGTGGAACAACGGGATTGCGAGTACAGGAACAATGACTTGCGTGTGAGCTGGGTTTATAGGCAAAGCGGATTTTCACTGCATCTATCTCACTATATCCGGCTTCAACCACCCGGACTTGGTACCATGACAATGTCAAAAGGCGGAAGAGGGTGTGGGTGGCTGGCTGGCTGAGCGGTAAACTGCACCTAGGTGTCCCACTACACCTCCCCACGTGTGACATTTGTTATGGGAGTGCATCCATAATAACGTCTACCGAGCCTTAATCTTCCACCCGTGTTGGTCCAACGCGGCTACCGCGCGTCGCTCGTTTAAGGGACACTGCTGGGCTAAATTATGCACCTTTGAAAGACCCTTTATCTGAAGGTGCGGTCGATAATTTCTAAGGACTAACTTGATTCTTCCGACAGTTAGAGGGACTCTTGTTTAATAAAAAGGTCCTCGATTAAGACGAAGTCTCAGAGCTTTAAGCTTGCAAAAATATTCACAATTTCAAGGGAATTAGTCAGTATAGTGGAAACTGAGTTATTTCGCGTGGTATAGCCTTGTGTTTTCCTGTGCCAACACCGGTTGTGTCCCCTAGTTACGTGTTAAGAAGAGAAGGCAGAACAGGAGATCAACTGTCACTAGTTCTGCTTGTAAATCAGCGTTGTCTTCTGTGTGCCCGTCAGCAGAACGTCCTCTGTCGTCGGTAGCTCGTCTCGGCCAACATCAGGTCTTGTCACTAGCAGCAGAATCTCGGATCGTCGGCAGCGTGTATCAGCAACAGAGTTCCGTGTCTTCCAGCAGCTGAATGCCCTTCTGCTCGCAGCCTCGCTATTTAAGGGCCATTAGTCATTGCGCCCTATTGGTGCTCCACGAGTGGCCTCTACAGGCAGCCGTCCTGCTTCAGCCATCGTGTCCTCAGGTGACGCTTGGCGCACGTGCCTTGTCCCTGGCCAGGCATGACCTCACAGATGGCAGACCCCGGCCCGTGGTTGTCCTTTCGTGCTCGCGTGTTGGCCTTTCAAATTCGCGCTCTTTGCCCGCTCTGCATGAATCGGTGGCCTGTCTGACTCCCTTGTTCTAGTGCCCTCAGGACAGCCCAAGTGATAACTCGCATGTTGGGCCTTCCTAACAGTGCGTGGGATCCTCGGTGTGGGAGAAAGCATCCTCACCGACTGATACTTCTACAAAAATTAATCAGTTGTTGTATGGCGATACCTTACTGTTGGAAAAGAATCCGATGCCATCTCTGTGACAAGAACTTTATTCATCGGACGTTTCAGCTTCCTTCTCGGCCATCTGGTTCACTGGCACTGGCGTTGGAATACGTGTTCGTTTATGCGCTCCCCGAGTGGTGATTTGCCTTGGACAACTTCAGTATCTGCATCAAATAGGGTTTGGGCAGCTCGTTAAACTTGTTTACAGACTGCGGACCCGTGGACCATGCATCAAACAACTCGTGACTCACGCGATTTTCACCCCTTGCGCGAATTTGAATTTGAATGAGTTGTCTAGTATTTTCGAATGATCCGTGACTTGCGAATTAGCGTTATTTCTCCGCACGGCTGTCGCGTGTTCGTCAATCCTCGCCTGGAGCAATCTCCGGTGTATTTACTCCATTCGGAACTGCAGCAGACCTGATAGACGACAACGGATATGTCTTGCCGTGGCCGTGGTAATTACTTCTTGGGCCTCGTATTTTCGCTAATATCGGCAACTCACTGTTTATTTGACCATGGTATCAGCGCTGGATAATCTCAGCTAATCACAGACCAGGAAGGGGTTAGGACTGGCAGATTATGGCACGTGAAGCACAAATTTGCAGTTGGATTTTCATTTTCGTTTTTAATCCCCACGGCCCGTCGTACCAACGTGGAATGGCTAGGATTTACAGTAGGTGGCCAAACTTATGCAATCCTACGATTTTTACAAGTAACTCCCTCTTACTCAAACGCAGCCCAAGCTGTGGCCGCCAAAGTCTTACAGCAATAAAGTAATGGTCGTTTTTCATAATAGGGCATATTATGATTTATGAAGGAATGTTACGTTTTATAGAAACACCAGCTTTTTTAGCAAAGTGGAAAATTCCGAAAATATGGAAATCGGGCGTACTAGGTACACTTAAGTTTTAAATGTAGAGGAAGCCCGGTTATGCAAAACCACTGAGTAAAAAAAGCAGCACACGTAAAATTACATTGGAAAATAATCGTTTTGTCAAGTTTTCAAATAAATATGCTTCCATATTTCGTGCAATATAATGTATGGCTGTTACCGAAGAGCCTAAATGTCGAGCATGTATTCTAACACGTTTTCACGAGAACTGCTAGTTGATTTTTTGTTTATGCATTGCTTGACTTATGTTGGACTAAGACAACCACGTTTTCGCTTGATATGCCCCATTGGATATAACAGGAGTAATATATTGCTTAAGCTTACTTGCGGACATACCGGTCAGTGACTTATAAATTTAAATAGAATTGTCGGGAACAATTGTAAACGTACCATTTTTTTATACTAAGATTTATTGCCTTCCGCCATATTTTTTTGTGATTATTACGAAGATTTTCAGATCTTCCATGAAATTCAAATTAAGACTTCACGATTTTTACTGGCTTTTGTCAATTAACCATAAATTATGAGATTATTCTATGTGCTTACCAAAACCTTCAAAATAAGATGTATCTTGAAAGCTTTTACATCATTACCTAGCTTTTAAACATTTTTTCTCATGCAGCTGTCTTTGGGTGTCATAGTTTCAGAGCCACCCAATCATGTGAACTCATTGCCGCGAAAAATGAACGTCTTCTACAAAAGCCGCAAATAAATGTGCTCAAGATTGATTTAGAAAAATTCTACAAAAAGTTAACTCTTGAAAAAAGCTTTATTTATATATTTAGCGTCTGTCTGCGTACTTTAATTTTTTTGATGATAAAGTCAAGGTCAGAATGTGAAATTTTGGCAAGTGGATTGATTTCCCTAACAATTAGTGATATCTCTTCTGTTATAAATGAAAAAACCACTTGTTTTATCTAAAACGGAACAGTTTTCAGCATATTTGGTTACTTTTAGACTAACTCCTACAATAAAAAATACAAAGTAGAGTGGTAATAATATAAACGGCGATTTTTGAAAAAACTGTTTCGCAATGTCCCGTGACAACTCTGTCAAATGTTTTTTATGTTAACTGTCTCCAACTTCATATCGATTGTACAATTAATTTGGTTGCCATATACTAATAAAGTTCTTTAACGCATTCCTTGCCTGTAACCCTTCAAATATAAAATATAAATTTTTTATGGAGTAATGCAACGAATAACTTCAAAAGTTTATTACTCAATTTTATGGCACGAAACTTGGCAGATTTGCAAAATATAATTTTTAAACTTATTTCTTACTTCTTTTCCAGAAATTATTGCGCTATCTCCTAATTACACTAGCCCCAATTTTACGGAAGCAGCATAAACTTTTCTTTTTGGGAACAGACATAATTAAAATGTTTCTGCTCTTCATGAATGTTCTTTTATAGTGCAACATGCACACGCACGAAGTGCTTTTCCGCAGCGTTTAACAGCATAGGAAATCCTCGGATATCAACAAACGCCGGATTTCGCCCATTTTCGCCTCTTTTTCTCCCAGTATTCTGATCTGAACGTAACTAACTTCTAATAAACAACATTTTGTGGCCCAATTCAACCCAATGAACTAACTTAACAACCTCAAGTGTGCGTTTAATCCTCCAATCCCAAACCTTGCATCAGATATGCAATCTACTGTAAGTTTGACTGCTATATCGCTGTTGGAAAAGGAACCGGATCTCGAACGTCCGTTCAGTAAGGTCAGCGATCTGCACTCTGGTTACCGCAATCGGAAGTATGTACTGACATAAAGAACCGTTGTTCATCGAGCTCATCTGATTGTCTCGGACCAGGCTAGGAACAGACATTCTAGCAAAAATTAATTGTTTAGTTTCCTGCCTTGTCAGTAAGCCTACCCCACATCGATATTCCGTCAATTTGGATGTGAATTATATTGTATTCAATCCGGAAGATTTGCTGTTAGAACATTTCCATATGCAGTTTACGCAGACCACCTTGAAGGCATGGAGGTTGTGGGGTTGTTCTTTTTACTTTCTGGCATCTTTTTCGCATCCAGCGGCCTATTAAAATTTGTAAGCATGTCAACTGAACCCCAGCAGCTGAACTTCAGTTTTTCGCTAAATTGCAGGTGTCAAGCGACAGCCGAATTCAAAAAACAGAAGGCAACACCCCCTAGACCTCCATCAACCCAGGAGATCAGTAAGTTAGAGCCTACAATTCTCCATGTCATTTTAAATTTCGAATGTCAATAGGGTAATCGTAAGGCGATCATTTTCGGCTGTCCAATCATACACTTATTTGTATTCGTTTTATCGATTCCGAATTTGATTGGCTGAGCTGTAGCACTACGTGCCCTGCCAGCTTCTACCTCCCAGATCCAAGGCGGGAAAGTTATTTATAGTCCGGATGTTTTGTTGTAAGCCAGAGAGAAATTGACTGTGTTCTTTGATTTGAGTTGACGCAATTGTGCAAACACTCGAGGCGTTCGGCAGGATTTGAGAAGTCATTTACACGAAGGCAACTCCCAAACCAATTGAGCTACAAACGCCCCATCTCGTGCCATGAATTAAATCACAGATGGGTTGATTTTACCCGCCCAACTTTACCGCTCGTATGGACTCCACCAATACGGAACAGCAAGCTGACTGCCAAAACAGGATTTCCAAAGCAACCATCTAGAATCCACCAGAATGACTACCAGGCTGGCTTAATTATAAGGAGATGTTCTTTGCGTTTTTGTGGTGGACGAAAATTATAATCAAGTCAAGCATTTTGAAAGAGCTAGTATCAACAGGAATTGTGATATTAAGAAATCCCAGTAGGTTGCGGGATATACAAAGGCCTGAAAGGGTGCCTTGCCGTTGCATGCACCCCAAATTGCGTTTAGGAATTCACATGCACTTTCGGAGGCAAATACACTGGGGTGACTGTAAAGCCAGAGCCGTTGAGTGTTTGCCCAAATCGCCTTCCAAATAGGAAAGCAAAATACCCCGCTCTTCGACTACGAACCGTTTCCTACGAAGCACTCTCTCTGTTGTGCCAAATCGGCCTTCCGTTCGGGCTCGAACAACTCGAACCTTGCGCTAAATGGAAACAGCCTACATACAGCGGTAAAACCTGACCTATGCAGTGCTTGAATAGTAATTTTATGTGGTTGCAGGATTATTTAGCGTGGATAATTTGTATGTGGCAGGGATAGCGTCTCTCCAATCACCCACAAAGAGGATACTAATTAAGCAGCATTTATTTTTTTCCACTGACTTTAATTGCTCCTACAAGCCTGGCCTCATCCTTTTTTATGAAGCGCTGCATGACAACTTCGCGGCAAATATTTAGTTGCTTTATCACACGGTCGAAACCGATTGTTTCTCCTTTCATCTCTTTTTTAAACTCTTGCCGTCTAAAACTGCGCGGTCGGTTTTAAGTTGCATCAGAACAGTGCAGGTCTTAAAGGCTTGTCCGTGTCGATCGATCGCATTATAGCACGAGTTAATCGGCTCGTGTTATACTCGCCCAAACACTTTGGGGTGGGCAGGGGACACTTTCTGTCTCATTCTACAACACGTTGGATGCATGCGGGGCTAGAAAATCGACCGATCTGGTCTGAGCTTTATCGATCGATATGCTACTCCATTAATCCTGCGTCCAAAAATCAGATCAGCATACGCTAAGCCTATCGCAGTATGAGTTGAACCGTGCAACTGCGATCTTCAGACCATGGTTACTTAGTGCAGAAGAGAAGTCGGTGAAGGCCAGAGTAGAAGGAAGAGTTTATTTTGTACACAACGGAAGAGGAGAATAGATTGACTTGGGAGAGATACGTCCGATCAGTAGGTTGACCGGGCCCAAGTGAGGACTTAGAGTAGTCGGGCCAGAGGACAGATAGAGGGAGATCTTTCATTGGGTAGGTCGGCCTGGAGATTTTGGGCAGAGAGGCAACTTGCGTCGGGCACGCCTGCAAGCTCCTCATTCGTCGCCTCATAGATGCGAGAACTATGATTGGCTGATCGAGACGTCGAGAAAGCACATAGGTGAGCGTTTGGGAAAGTGCACTTCGACGCAAGCTAGTCAGGCAGGCACGACCCGCTACAAGCCCATCTGGACCGCTGGTGATGATGACCTGATCGATAAATGTGTACCGCACTGATGTGCGGGTTCAAATCCCGCCAAACGCCTAGAGTTTTCACACTTGGGTCAACTCAAAAGTCATTACTAGGTCGGTACTGAAGTGGCCTGATGGCGTACCCTTGAAGATGAGTTAGTATGCACTTTAAAGATGTAGGTTAGTAGATTACAAATTCTGATAGGGATTGCTTATAGGACTCGCTTGACAATAAATAGGACCGGAAACTGTCGGTAAGGCAGGTTCTTATACACTACACTCCGAGAGAAGTACGGGTGGGGTTAAGTTTAGGGTTAAGCGTAGGGTTAGAGGGAAGATTAGGTTTACGCTGCAGGTGTGGGATAGGGTAAGTATTATGGTTTGGGCACGAAAATATTTACTTTTACTGAAATGTACGGTAAGACCACCTATTTTTAAGTGGGCAGGGCGTTTTTATTCTTGCGGCCTCTTTGTACGGTCGTGTAACTTATCCTTGCTAGTTTCTATCTTCTAGTCGTGTCATTGGTGTATACATTGACATCGATTCAGGCTCTCTGGGGGCAAAGTGTACTTCAAATTAGTTCGTTGCACGGACGCATTCTTAGTGGATGCTTCGGGTGCCTGTTTCCACGCGCAGAGAACTGTTCCCTTCCAACTGAGGACCTCAAATGTTATTTCTTTTAATTTGAGACTGGTGCTGACTACTAACGCGAAATTATTGCCCTCGTCAGCATCGCAGACCACAGTGGTCCTCTTTGGTCCGACTTCTTCGCAAGGCGACGATGACTACAACTACTCCTCGTCCTTCCCCATCGACTCTGAGGACAACCAGTCTACGGATATTCCAGGCGTCAAACATTCCTCTCGTAGCTCCACCACCACTACCACCACTCAGCCAGCTTCGGCCTCCAGGGTCTATCTGCATGTGACGAGGTCCGAATCGCTGATCAACTTTTTTTCCGAGGGGGAGGAGACGGCCCTGGAAGAGATTCCTGAGGTGGATCTATGTGAGGCCTCCCTAGTCCTGCCTCTACCGCCCAACACGAGTCTACCTTCGGCAAGCTCGGAGATCACGGAACTGTTGCCCACTGTGGAGACCGCCTCCGACTACGAGACCGAGAATGAGGGTCTGGAGGAGATACTCGTCGCCACGCCTGAGGAGGCCCTGCCCACCAACTTAACTCAAAATGACTCCGATAGACAGGAGGTGCGGTCCTGTCTTCGTAGTTCCCTCCTCCTACTCTCGCGTAGCTCGGTCAGTATCCAGGAGACTTCTGTCAACTACACCACCGTCTGCCAGGTGCCTACTGTTGTCGACGAGAAGCTTGTGACCCCAGAGGAGGAGGAAGAAGAAGAACCCAGTGTCGCCTTCCATCCCTTCCGCAGTTGTGGAGACTTTGCAAGCACTCTCTTCCAACTGGAAGATATCAATCCGGGAGCTCAGGGTGTCGGCAGCGTTACCACGGCTGCTACTGCCACTGAGCTGGCGGGCTCCGCGACCACCATGCTGGCTTCCTCGGTCTCCGAATCGGCCGAGGTTGCTGTGATGGAACTGGCGCCTTCTCCGAGATCACGTGACAGTCCGCCGGCCACCGTCGCCGCCGAACTGGACGTCGCCGAACGGGAGACTGCAGCTGGCGCCGTGGAGGAAAGCTTTCCGAATATATCCAGCCCCCTGGATGGCGTCATCTCGGAGAGCCTGAGCATTGAGACCGTCTGTTTCCGCATTCCACCCGATGTGGACCACCGCTCATCAGATCGGGAGTCCATTGAAGTGGAAGAACCGCAAGAAGACCTCAACCCGTCGGAGTCTGCAGAGACTGCCGCAGCCGCGGTTGCTGCTGGGCAAGAAGAGAACCGTCTCCTAATGATGCCGCAAACTTACCACGTGGACTGTCGAAATGACGTCCGATGTGGACGGATCCACTCAATCCAGTTGAGAGTGCCCTCTGAGGAACACTTTTTCGCTGAGGGAGAGGAGGTAGACGACAGTGGTAGTGATGTTGAGCTAGCCTTGGTTGAGGGCACGGAGATGACTGAAAAGTCCTGTCGCACGCTAATCGCTCCCGCCACCGTACAGTCCTATGACCATCTGGAGTTTAACATGAATAACACGGCTTATGATGAGCCTGTTACGGAAGACCTCTGTCGCAGAACTCGCATAGGTGCAACTGGCTGGTGTAGCCCCCTCCGGTTGGAGACTTTTGAGGAGGAGGACTCTATCGCGGCATTTGAAATCTCCAGGGCCATTGTCAGGAACGTGAGGACGGTTTTCTAAAGCAACTTCACACAGGAAATGACTGGCGAACAATGTGTATAAGTATCTCTGCTCCCCAACCACTTCCTCATTTTCCGCCCAGCCTCCTCCAGCCTCGTTAAGCCTTTTCAGGTGTGCTGAGACGTTTACGTTTTGTGTTTTGGCATTTCCAGGTTTTTGAGTGTTCATCAGGCTGACGTGTTTTGTTGTTCACGTTATTACCACATTATCGTTAGGACAACTTATTGCATACGTTGAATGTTTTGTTTCTCTCAACTTTTTGTTTTAATTTCAGATACCTTGGCCGACAAGTCCCACGACACATCTATCTCCTCAGGTATTGGTACCTCTGTGAAATTTAGCTTTAATGTCTTTACTTTACTTCCGATGGTCTTATTGCTGTGCAACGCGTAGGATTACTAAGATACACCACTACTCCTTATCGCAGTAGTTCGATTAATAAGTATACGCAGTTGCGAATATAAGAAGATCGCCTGAACTGGTCATTTCTGAATTATAAAATGTCGTCAGTTAGCCATATTCCAACCCCTGGCTGAGAATGTTAACTGGCACGTAGGAGAGCCTTTATTCGAAAGTTTGAACGCGAAGGAACACTGGTGGTTGTATAACTTGACAGTTCGACCGTCTTTGCTGTATGGGGTGAGTGCCGATACAGAATCGCAGGTACTCTAATCCTGGGTTTAGGTGTGGCCGACTATGACTACCTCGAAGATAACTTGCCGGTTCGGACAGTTGTAATTGGTCGAGAAACAGACTGTCGCTGATGCACAAATGCAAGTACTACTCCTGACAGGCGTCCGGGCTTGGGCCACCACAGATTCTTTTGGTAGAAGATGGTACGAGGTAGCGAACGCTTGTGCCTTGAAGAGTACGCGCCTCGGTCTCGGGAATACCTGAATAGTCGCGTTGCCCACTTATACCTCCAGTTTGTTTGACCATTTCTTTCCTTGACATCGAATGAGATCTGAAAGATGGGAGTGGGAGGGTTCGCACATGTCCCTATCGCAGCGTGTTATGTAAGTTAAACCCGAGCAACCACGATCTTCAGACCATGGGTACTTAGTGGAGAAGAAGTCGGTAGAAGCCAGAGTAATAGGAACAGTATTTTTGTACACAGAAGAACGAAGAATAGATGGACAGAGGTTTGACTTGGGGAGCATACAACCGGCAAGGAGAGCCAGTCGAGTGCAAGTGGGGGTTTAGCAGCAGGCATGCTAGCGGCAGCTAGAACGAGCATTGTCTGGTTGTCTTGAATGTTATTGGCCGGACAGACTGCATCGACCTAGGCGTGCCTGCGTCTTATTCGCCGCCAGGAGAGACCAGTTTTTGCGCATCTGTGAATGGCCGTTGCAGAGGCCGCCTTCAGTGCAGACGTACGCGTTAGCAGTAGTGGGCCTTCGGACGTTCTTGCCTATGTGGAGTGAGTCACTACACCCCTGGCGTTAGAGGTTGGATGCGGCTTAGAAAGCGATCCAGTTGTACACTGTAATAGTCGTTGACATGTGGGCTACCTCGCTCACCAATGGATCAACGATTACCTCTTCTCCAGATTTGGGACTTACTCTCGTCACTGGAAATGAGGAATTGACCTCTGTCGACGATTATGATTGGGTTTGATGTTGGCGGATAAACACACAATTCTGTTTAGCCTGTTACAAAGTAACACAGAAAAGGGATTTTCTAAGAACAGCTGCACTTTCCAAAGATGTTTTTGAATTAATTTCTCGTCGAAAATAATTTCTTTTGTTCCCCATCGAAACCTTTTCATTCGTCACAGCACTGCGAGAAATCAAAACATAGGCGATTTGTATCTTCCCATATATTAATTTAATGCCGCGTGCTGGGGTTCAGGGGAGTTTCAACTAAGCAGAAGGGTACGACTGAACTTGGGAGTAGATTGGAACAGTACTGTTTCGTTCTGCTTCATTTCTCCAATCACAGTACTTTTTTGCAAAACCTGAAGATCGCTCTGCAATCCAACCGAAAAAGTGACTCGCTTTGTGATTGGATGATAAGATAATATCGATTATTTTACACAACTGGTTGAGCCAGCGACAGCGCAGCGAAATCGTCAGGTCACGAGGACCGTTTTCAGGCTGTTATGATAATCATTTTATTTAATTCAGATATTTATTACGAACGTAGCATTTTCATTAATTTATCTGTATTACACTTATTGAATTTCGTATTATTGTTTTAGGCACTTTCCCTTCTCACAGTGATGCAACAATCCAGGTTTGTTTTTGTGCTCCTTTTGTTCACTTTTTTATCTGCTTGAGCCTTCGGATAGAGCAGAACGCTGTCTGTTTCCTTTTTAGTCTCACCTCACACAAACTGGTTAAGTTACTTTAATTAGTATGGGCTTAAAATTAAACTAAACATCCAAACAATTTAAACTTTTTTTCCTCACAAAAACAGGACCTGTTTAGGATTATTTTCATCAATCGCGATCCCTCCCTGCATAGCATAGATAACAAATAGAAGTTCACAGCACTTTAAAATTGCACAGAAAATCAATAAACTGCAACAATGGCATCGTTAATTGTAGAGGAAAATCAATGAAACTGGTAACTTAAAACCGCAATGCAGGAAATAGAAAGTGGAAATGTTAACAAAAAAGGGGTGGTGCCACCTTATACCTCGCCATAATGCAGATAACTTTGCACTAAATCCCACGTGGGGTACATAGTCCAGCGTTCGTCTCCTAGCTAAAACTTAAACTGTTCTCCTTGTCTTAAATTTATGCTTGATATTCCTGGAATGTAAAGCAAATAGACCGGACTGTTTGTCTTTCTGTTTGGGTTGCATAGTTTGGGCCCTAACTCATACAAAGTGCCGAAAGTTGCAAAAGATTGATAATCACTCACAATCGGACCCTCACGCATTAACGGAAAGCCCCAAACGCCTTTAAAACTTGCAGGACATATGTGAGTACTACTTGTTTTTTAGTTGGATGAACTTTTTAAAAGAAGCCTCATGTCCAGAAAACGTGATAAATCGTTTTATTTATGACCAGCAAATGTAAACATAAGCTTCAGATGAAGTTTTAGACATTCCATTTTGAGTCTTTTATCAGAAATTTCCTATGGTCACCGTTTTTTTATCAATATTTCTGGTATTTTATTACAATTCTTGAATTTTCCGACGAATTTTTACGGTTTCCAGTGCCTTCAAGTATGCTTCCATAAATTTAAATTGTATTTTATATGTTCATCAAAACTTTCAAGATAAGATATTACTTACAATCATTTTCCGAAAAGGCAACTTTATGGATATTAGTTCTTATGAAGATGGCCCTGTAGGCCATAGTTATAAACTACCCCAAACGCTAAAACTCATGGTCGAGGAAACAAGGGCGTCCACAACAAAAGACTGATATTGTTTTAGCTCAGCTTAATTTAAAAATCTTTCTATAATAAGTTACCGCTTTGAAAAGCACTAAACTTGGATATTTACCTAACGTATATCTGTGCATGTTAATATCTCAAGGTTGAGCTTTTTTATTTATCTAAAAATAAATCATAAGGTTTTGACTGGAACTGAGACAACTCACTTTTCTTTTTATATTTGGACATTATCCATCATATAGGATTACTTTATACCCCGATCTTAGACCGCAAGTACAAAAAGGGGCCGAATATATACTAAGATTTATCCAAAATTGTTGATTTTCTGTCTGCTCCGTTTCTAAATCACGCATAAGCGGAAATTCTATTGTACAAACAATTATCTGTTCGCATGCTTAAGGTTTAATAAGATTGTTATTTATCTTTATTTTGATCGCCTTCGTCGAAAAAGCAGTCTTCTTCCTAATCAACCAACGGTTTCTTATTGATTAACCTGGCACTTACTCTCCAAGCGAACTTATCTGCTCAACTGGAGCTTTCGAAATCTTAAATATTTATCGCTTTAAAAAACAGAAACTGGCACGTAATGAGGGCACTTTTTTCTGTTATTAATAGTGGTAAAAAACTACTTACACGTTTTCAGTAGGTCGAATTTCCACCTATCCAAACATCTGAATATGTTACCTTATAGCAGTTGTCCTTGTAGTTTTCTTGGTCTGTAGGATTCCTTTTCAATCTTTTTGTCTTGTCTGCATCCTTGTTAGCCTGCATTTTCGTTAAATTAAACAATTACAGGTTGCTTTAATTTATTACTTATTGCGCAGTTATCCCGCACCTATATGACCCTTGTGCGCCTTGCCTTTTCATTCCCCTTTACCCACGATTTCCGTGAGAAATTTGGGCGGAGGAACATTTGCCATTAGGCAGCCTCAAAAGAAAGCCTTACCGAAAGAAAAATGATTTCTCAGTTAACATTTCCGCAATTCCGTGTGTTCCTATCATCTACACCTGTATCTTTCATTTTGCGCCCTAGGAGTATGCAGGCACTGAAACGGAAGAGTGAAAGGTCCAGTTGCCTCCTCTTCCTCCTCCTCCTCCTCCTCCTCTTCATTCTTCGTCCCGTCAGGGCAAAGCATTCACGTTGACTGCATCAACAGGAGCATCCTCGGCAGCCGGATCGGTCAGCATATCGATCCACAGTCCCCCCCTAAAGTTTTCGGGTTCCGAAGTCGCAGCGCCTTCACAAGAATACACATACACATCCTCTCAAGTGTATTGTACACACACACAGTTATTCCCCCTTTTCCACTCTTCGTACTGCGCAGTCGCTTGTAGCGGGGAAGAGTCCACGACTTTTCCTTACTCGCACTGCTCGAGACATAGAATACATGTACTGTACCGTACTTTTATTTTGCCACTTTACTGTAAAAAAAAGTCCCCCTATCGGGTGTAGGTTTTTCGTGCTGCAGGTTCTGCTCCCTTGAGGCACTTGAAGCCTCTAACTGTCCCCTCAGAAAGCGCGGCGGTAATAATCTATTAAAAAAGGAATCACCACAGAAATAAAAAATCCCAGAATGGTCTAGTACGGTACCGGTGGTAATGAGGGATTTATACGAGTGGGGACAGTATGGAAGCGCAGGAAAGAAAATAAAAGAAATATAGCAATAAGAAATAGGCAATAATAAATAAAAGTATAAGATAGCATCAAACAAGCACACGATATTTCAAAGACAAACAAAAAGCAATATGCGACAAACAATAAACATGTGGACTCTAATCTAATCCATTGGAAAAGTTGGATGCGTAACGAATACGACGTGAGTCAGCTTTTCGAAGGCTTATCGGATCTGATAATTCGAATCGTATTTTTCAAGCGGACCTTAATTCCTTTGCAAAAACTCTTTACAAACGGTAGAAGTAAAGTAACTTGTAGAGGATTGTTAATATTATTTATAATATGTTACAAATTGTATTGTAATATGATAATAAACTACCATATCATATGGTAGATTAGATACTGTATACTATCAATATAAAATGCTACAAAAATTCCACTGTGCAATTGTAAAAAAATGGGTTTTTTTTTCTGTGCATTTCTGTCCCTAAAGATTTCTGTGGATGAACTTCATCGAACGCTTGCGGTGCGTAGCACAACCATCGCCAAAGTAGCAGAGCAAAACTATCTTAATTTTTACGAAATCAGTAAGCAGTTATGCATAGTAAGCAAGAGTGCATTGATTCTTACAGTTGATTGTTATCCAAGCAGCTTGCAGTCCTACTGTCAAGAGGCAGTAGTTGCCTGCTAACCTGTTTGTCGGCAACCTTATTTATCTGCCAATATAATATTCCTTTACGGATAAGCAAGTGGAAAGGATTATCTGTCAGGCGCCCTTCTGGAGCAAATCAATGGAGAGTAGATTATAGATCGGCGTAACCATGGCTATGCAGACGCGCCGCGAATTTTGAATTTAATCACACTTGGGTCGATTTGCCCACCCGGCCTACTATACGTATGGAATCCACCAATACGGCACCGTAAGTTGACTCCCCAGGCAGGATTTCCTAAACAATCCTCTAGAATCCGCCAGGATGACTACCAGGCGCCTTAATTATTTTGAGGGCTTTGGCAGCTTTGGACAATTCAAGTGGGTTAATGGAATTATTCAAATCTACCAAACCCTCCTAGTAAAATTAAAACCGAATACAAACCTCAAAGGCAGATACCTGCAGTCAGTAACCAAGGAGTCGGCCAAATATAGCGCATGATTCGTAACAGGGAAAACACGTGTGTTAAGTCAAGTTGCACATGCGTACATGAGAACAATTCAACAATTCAAGTGCATCGCAATTTCAAGGTTAACGTTGATGTGAGTAAACGAAAAGGGTAAGGGAAGATAGGTGCGCAGGTCAAACAGAATTTCACGTGAGATGGAAGTGATGAATTGTAACCAATTGTTCAACCGAAGACAACATCTACCCTTCTGTTGATTGCCTACTCGGGGCCTCGCGTGAATGGGCGTCAGCAGCAGGAAACCTTTTTGTTTTAAGTCTTCGCCAATTTCTATATCAGTTTCCACTAATGATATGGTTGGGGCAAACCGCGGTAGCTATTCGTCGTGGAGCCGCCAAATTTTAAGAGGCCCCTGTCCAAGTTTCTTACGGAAGTCGTGGTTCAAGGTTTAATGCTTGATTAAGGAGTAGGTGATGCGTAGAAAGTGAACACTATTATGCTTGGCCGAATTCAGTCTCGTTTTTGATTGGCTGTTGTTGACCTCTGCCACTCATTTGGAACTCGTTGGGTTTGGGGAGCCAGTGAATCGGATGGAGCCAATGTCTGATCCAATCAATACCAGACCTGCAGTGCGAAAAAATTATGCCGCATGAAAAGGCATCGAATAACTTCGATTCGATATAGCGTCTATCGACGTGTGCGCAGGCATAGTTTTGTTCATGGTCCCAGATAGTTTTCGTGCCCCCTCAACGGGCCGCATGATAGGTGCGCTGGACTAATATTGGCGGCTAGATCAGGACATGGAAGACATGTGTTATTTGGGTTGCACTCCCATAACAAAAGCCGAATATGGGGATGTGGGGACACGCGTGAAGGTAGGCAAACCACACCACTCACCTATGGCCCAACACCCCGTGGCACCCCCACGCGGTGGAATGTGAGTTGGTTGGTTGGTAGCCCATGTTGGATCAGGAGTTCCCGCCGGAGTCTAAAAAGTGGGTGCAGTTGGGAGACGGAGAAAGGCCGCGACCTCGGCCGGCTTGAGCCAAAGGTCCTCGGGAGTGAGTAGGGTGCCTGGCTGGGAACTGCAGGCGAAGAGTTGACGTCAGTCATGCGGCGAGACGCCGCAGTCGGGACAGCAGTCAGGTATAGACGAGTCCAGCCGGTGTCGGTACTGGCGAAGGAGTATGCAGTAGCCACTGCGAAGCTGCAGCAGGGTACAGCGAGTCACCCGTGGGAGATGACGTTCCGAGGTGTCAATCGGAGGTGGATAGCCACCCAGAAGGACCGGGGGGTGGGGTGTAGCCGGATTTTGCGTCCACAACGGCTCTCTGGTGAAGGCACTGGTAGCCTGCCCTGATGGCGGAGCCATCAACGGGTAGGTCTGAGAGAGACGGGACGACAGCTGCCTTGTGGAGACCTCGTATAGATGTCCGAACGTTACGGCTAGACTCGGGAGCGTTGCAACGATGGTGGTTCAGATGGCCAGGTTGTGAACAGGTCCACCAGAACTGCTGGCGCAGGAGTTTGTTGTGTGCGGCGACCGGTAGGACAGAAACCTCCACATGAAGGAAATCGACGGGCGACATTTTATAGCAGCCCGTGATCGTGCGGAGGGCACCGTTCTGTGCTGACTGCAGGCGGCGGAGGCTGGAGGAGCTGATTGTGGGAGACCAGATTGCTGCCGAATAGGTGAAATGCGGCTTGGCCATTGCATTGAATGTGGTCGTCAGCAACTCTTTCGAGCAGCCCCAGGAAGTGCCCGCGAGAGCCTTGAGGACCTTGG
This sequence comes from Ligula intestinalis, assembly GCA_036362985.1. NCBI lineage: Eukaryota > Metazoa > Platyhelminthes > Cestoda > Diphyllobothriidea > Diphyllobothriidae > Ligula > Ligula intestinalis. Next base: position 29,213,967 of record JAYGXS010000008.1, read on the forward strand.
TGCACCGGCTCACTTTGCTTGCGACCTCCCTCGCATGGTCTGCGAACGTGAAGAGCGGATGTAAACGGACGCCGAGGAGCTTGGGCTTACGTACCAGCGGTAAAGCCTCACCGTTGACGATGATATCCAGGTGACGATTGAACTCCTTCGGATCCAGCGTGAAGACAGTGATGGACGACTTGGCTGCCGAGATCGACATTCCGCGCTGAGTGAGGAAGTCCACAATATTAAGCAGGAATTCTGAGAGGACCTGTCCAGCCTGATCAATGTTATGGTGCTGGCAGAAGCAGGTGACATCATCCGCGTACGATACCACTTTGGCGGGTGCCGGAGGGAGTGGGAGTTCTCGCATGTAAATGCTGAACAGCGTCGGGCTGAGCACAGAGCCTTGAGGAACACTGCAGGTCTGCTTACGGGGCTTGGAGAGAGTGCCGCGGAAATGGACACGATCGTGGCGGCCACGGATGTAAGCCGCCAACAATCGGACCAGGCCAGTCGGGACGTTCAGGGAGACCAAGTCCTACAGGAGCTGATCGTGGCGGACGCAGTCAAAGGCTCGTGACAGGTCAATTGAGACAGCCACGGTCTGCGAAGCGGGCTTCTGTTGATTGAAGCCCTCAAGGATGGCGTCGCTGAGCTCGAAAAGAGCCGCTGTTGTGCCACGACCCGACCTGAAACCATTTTGGTGTCTGGACAGATCCTCTGCAGACGTCAAGATTGGTAGGAGGGTGATTCAGGCGTGGTGGCTCCGGTTTCACCTGTTATCTGTGTTAAGGCTCACTCTGGTGACAAAGCTGATGTCAACGCGTAAGCAGGCAGGCAACGAGCCGCGCTCAGGGCAGGCTATCGATTGGCCTACGCGCGGCAAACGCAAATAGCAATCACTAATGTAAAAGCTGTGGCCAGACTAAGGATCTGAGAAGCCAGCCGCTGAGTCAAAAGCCAATCGCGTCGCTACTCATGGCAGAGCAGTACCTGGTTGGTCCGATGTACATTGCTGTGCACGCATTGTTCGCCTTAAAATTGTTGTACTAGGTACACAGGCAAAAGTATTTTAAGTAGTGCACCTCATAAACCGCTAGTCCCAGTATTTCTTCCTACGAAACCGGTGGTTGTAGGGGTTTGGGGTGGGGAAATAGGACAGACTATGAAAGAAATTTGTAGAAATAAGTGGAAAGTGAAAAAATGAAGTTGAATTTATTTCCCGTGGCTGCTGGGAGTAAGTTGTTCCGCATGTATATTGAGGGTGTGCGCGGCGCTTCACGCCACGAAGTATGCTAATCTTACTCCAGAATGGTAAGGTGGACCTCAAGTAAGTTGAAGTAAATGACCTCCTAACCACCATCTCTATTTTTTCCAGGAATTTCAAGAAGCCTGCATTTTGATAATCGGATTTTTCTGCAATACGCCAACTGATAATACAAATTAGGAAAACCTACAGATATAACTTAACAGCATTTCTAAATGCAATGAATTAAAATGAATATAGCAGTTAAGGAAGTCAAGTTAAGCGAACGAACGTTTTCGATTAATTCATCACCAGGCAATACAGTAATATAAGGGAGGGTAGAGGTAACGAAAGTTTTAGGCAAACCAATCAGTACTAACAAGGGGAAAGAGGGAGAGAGGTGTAAAATGATCAAGGGGAACTCAAGGGGATCAGATTCTAGTCTTAATTGGGGACAGAGAAATAGGGGTGGGGGGAGAGGAGGGGAAAAGGAAGGAGTCAGACAATTAGTTAATGCCATCCAGTGGTCCTCGTCTCGGGTTTTGTTGGGTTGTGTGAGGGTGCAAGGTGTCAATGTCTTGCGACGGTGTCGGTGGCTTTGGGTGCTTGATGCCGCTGTCTCACCACTGTTTCGCGGCGCAGTAAGAGGCGTGAGGGCGGATGTTGAAAAGGCTTTTGGCCACGGGAGCCATAGGGCCGCTACAAATGCTTTCTGCACACATAAAATTGGGTTTGTGAGGCGAATGGCGACTGCTTCTGCCGTCGCAAGTATCCGCTGACGCAGGAACTTAGAGTGTTTAGCCGGAACTTTGTAGACGACTCTAAATGCTTGGTTGACGTCTACCCGATGACCGCTGTCTACCAAGTGAGCCAGAATTGCGCTTGATTTCGACTTAGTTTTGCCTCTGTTTATCCACGCAGGGTGATGCTCTCGCATGCGCTTGGATAGACGTCTAATCGTTTGACAAATGTAACTTGCCCCACAGGAGCATGTAAATTTGTAGATAAACATTGATGTGGTCTGGAACGGCAGGCTATCCTTGCCTTCAAGGCGAAGGAGCGGAGTGCTTGAGAACAATAATCTTAACTTTGCTGCTGGATATGTACGCGCGATTGCAGCGTTCAGACAAAGATGTAGAAGTTCGTTTGCTGGATCACCTTGAAAAAGCAGTGTAAGAAAAACGGTTTTCTTCTCAGTCGTCGGTATCTCCGGTCATGGTGGACGTTCCTCCATAAACTTATCGATGAACTTATCTGGAAACCCATTTTCTTGAAAGGTATTTTTAAGCAGTGCGAGTTTGTCCTCCAGTGTCCCTGGAGAACATATACTCCTAGCTCGGTTCGTGAGGCAGAGGACTAGGTCTCGTTTCTGACTTAGTGGCACAAATCTGTAGAAGTTAGTGTATTGCCCCGTCCAGGTCGTCTTACGAAATACACTTCTAATTATTGATCCATCAGATCTTCTACTAAGGAGGACGTCCAGAAAGGGGAGGCACTGTCTGTCCTCTTTTTCCAAAGTGAAGGTTAACGCAGAGTGCACCTGATTCACTTTATCTAAGAATGTGTCAAGCTCAAGTCTTCCGTCTGCTATTATAAATATATCATCCACATAGCGAGCATAGGCTGGAAGGTCATTTATATTAGGAGAAAGTTTGTTGCTCTCCATTTTGCCCATGAAAGTATCGGCTAGAAGAGGTCCAAGTGGTGATCCCATCGCTACCCCATCGATTTGGCGGTAAAATTGGTCATTAAAGGGTATCATCGCTGAACTTAAACAATATAGCAGTTGTTTAAGTATATTTCACTGCCTACCCAAATTCCCCACCCATAAAACCCCTATAATCACCGTTTCCGTAGGAGAAAATCCTGGGAATAGGGGTATATGAGGTGCACTACTTAAACTGCTGTTGCCGGTGCACAAATAGACTTCTGCTGCTTGCCCTCTTCTTGTCATGTTCTTCCTTGAGAACTCACACAAGGCGTAGTTAGAGGGCGATATTGCAGCTTTGGCTACCGTTTCAACAATCTGCATCCGATCCCGCTTCCGGTCTTCTTGACTCTCTCTTGAAACCGGGCATAGGGGTTGGGGAGAGAGGAGCGAGTGCGGTAACGGCAGTGCAACACTAATATCACTTAAGACCAATCTACGCACAAGTCCTTCTCCCTACATTACCCTCCTGTGCGGCACACAGTAAACCTCATCCGAATCAAGAGTCGAACTTTCAAGATGACGTTCAGCCATTGCCAGCTTGTTGGCCATAACCAACCAGTCATACCGAACTCCAGGGGTAGCGAACCCGAGGTTCGAACCCGCGACTTTGCTGGCTAGAAGTCCAAAGCCCTAACCATTGCGCCACGGGCTAAATGTCTTGCCGATTTCAATCTCTCCCGTGTCTTTGACGGTAATTTATTTTTGTCTTTAATCTTTGGTAGCCATTGAGCGGCTGATGGCGGGGCTCGAGTGCCAGCCCCAAGGCACTGAAGGATGAGTGAGTTCCGTAACTGATCGGTGAGCCTCTTTGTAACATTGAATATATTTAAGTAGAAAATGAGAATTTTGGGAAATTCTGACTCTTCAGGTCGCCGTTAGACGCGCGATGATTGTACAAAACAGTAACACTTTAAACATGCCGAAAAATCGACATTGCTTAGCCATTCCTATCATTAGGGTTTATGCTGTGAGCTGGCATCATAGTCTAAGTGGCTATTACCTCTTTCATTTTTCTTCAAAATTATGGTATGTGGTTTATAGTTCAATGTGCTGACTAATGCATGAAGTATCGGTGTGTAGAAGACATGCCGCAACTATCATGGTGACCCTGACTCGTGGTTTTGGTAGGTGCGCGTGAGACGGCATTACCATTTTTTGTATGTTCGCGGTAAGCCACATTAGCGGTCTTGTCATGCGGACGCCTGAAATCTGCTCTGTGACAAAACCTATGGTGCTTGCAGAGTTGCATGCAGAGTTGTGCATTTTTAAGCACCAAGTCTGAAGTGACCCGACTCCGATAGCATGCGCACTCGTAGCTGTTAGCAAGTGCGCAAGCACCAGTGCCTGCCTTCTCCAATCTGGTTTGGTCAATCACCTTCAAGGGGAATAACTTTAAGGCAATTTACCTCGCACAGACTGGCGACTTCCTGCAATGTGTCAACGATGGGAATTATCCCATATCAAAAGTCAGTGAGGTGAATTTTGAGAACATGAAGTTATTCACTTTAATATGGTTAGCCTGTTACTGACTTTTTGAAGCGCGCATATGACCCTCTATTTTGAAAGCGTTTCATCACTGAACATCGACCAGAATTAAAAATGATTCACCAATGCAGTCGGCCGTGAACTAATCAATATTTTTATACTTGCATTGCAACAGCCTTTTGAAATATTTGCAGTGACCCAAGTCCGAGTGCACGTGCGCTCACGGTTGCTTGCAAGTGCGTACGCACCAGAAACTGCCTTCCCCAATGCGGCCTGGCCAATCACCCCCCCCCTGTGGCTGATGCCCACAGGACCTCACTGTAACGACTGCCGTGCTCTCACACTTGAATGTCAGCCCCCACCGCCAGGTGCGTGCTATTCCGATTATTACTGCTATTCCTCTCCTACCTAATACCCCCACTTCTTATTCTCTTCCCCTGGGGACCAAGGCCTGAAGCTCGCATTGGCAAGGGTCACCCTTATTAACACAACATATGATGAAACCGAAAGACCCGCTGCACCGGCAAGAAACACCTGGATTCGTCTGCAGGATCAAGTGCAGTTGCAGGTAAAACAACTATGTCGGAGAAACTGGCAGACTTATCAAGACGCAAGTTGCCGAACACGCGGCAGCAGTGCGGCGAAATGATGACAATTCTCAAGTTGCGGCTCATTCGAAGAGATCCGGCCACACGTTTAAATTTGATGAGGCCGAAATACTCGCAAGAGGTGGCAATCGGGTGAGCCGAGAATTACTTCAGTCATGGTTCACGGGCCCCTCCCCAATCCATAAACAAGTACAACGATTTGCCCAATACCTATTCGGTGCTGAGACTCAATTTGGCCAAAGCCAGTCACCACTTAGGGAAAACACAGGTCACCGCATCATCTTACGCCGACACCGGAGGGCCAGATACCCCACCCATCATCACGCCCGAGTCCACTACACGTGATGAAATTTCAGCAGGTCAGTGCCTGCATGCTGTTCAACAAACTATTAACACGCAAGAAAGGCAATTAGCGTTAATCGTCGTATATTTGAAGTAATGACTGTATCCTATAAATACTGTAAACTCTTCTGTATGCGATACCCATATCTACTTCTGCTATCTGACTATGTCTCTGATGACGAATCCACGACGGATCTCGAAACGTCAGGCGAATAAGAGTATTGTCCCAGCGATCGATTCGTCTTCTCCTCTGTTACTTCCTGAGACTCGCATGTTCGCTTGTATTGGCAATAAGCAGCTACGATATATCCAAGGGTGCGTCAGTCCGACCAATCCCGTAAACGCACCCAGGGAATGTTTCCTTACCGTCTAGCCTGCGCACTTGGGTTTTCATTTGAGTAAAGTTTCCGTTCCATATTTTGTGTCGGACGGTCGTGCTACAATGAGATACAGAGAAGAGTGAATGCTCCCGCTGTAGTACTACATTGTCACCTTTGCTGAGAGGAGGTAAAAAATTTACGACGTCTACACTGTCAGGCGCTAATGTCAGTACGAGGTCCAGGCGGTTGGCTTGTTGCTCTTCACGTAGCCTGGTCGGGGATAAGACGTGTTGAGATAGGAAGGCTTTTTGTACCGTGAGTAGGAGTCGCCGATCGAAGCTCAGTTCTGACCCGGTCGCAGAACCGAGATTCCACTCGATATGCGGAGCGTTAAAGTCGCCCATACTCATGACATCGGACCGCATGGCAAATGCTTCAGTTTCCTATATCAGACTAGTGTCTGACTTTGGGTCGTTCGACGGTGGTTGGTAAACCACTACGATGTCAAGGACTTGTGACCCCGGCGTCTTAACGGTGAGCAACAGGGCCTCTATATTGGACGTGAGCCGTTAAGTTTTGTCTGACACGAGCAGGCCATGTCTAACATAAATGGGCACATCCTTACCTTGACGCCCGGAATAATTAATAGTCATCCTTGAAAAGTGAATTTTTCAGGCAAAGTATACTTTTCGGCAACTCTTCTTCAGGGCCTTAACACTGCAAACAAGGAATTTTTGAACATGTACAAAAATCAATAATTTCTGATTTATGCGCCTATTGGCCAGTGTGGACTTTTTCAGTCTGCGTAAATGGTCGGCATGATGGTTGGGCGACTGCTACTCTTAGCTGGGGGTGATATGATATCGTCTTGTGGTGTCGGTGAGAGCGCGGTTGCGATTTGCGTTGGTCCGTATTGAACGGCTGTCGTTTCTTCCATCGTTCTTTCACATGTTTGTACGCTCGATCCAACTCCAGATGTCGGAGTGCATGACAAAACACAGTCGCCAATTAGCAATTACTCAACTACGACTATTAATTTGTCCACCATGGGCTGACGCAAACTGCAGTTGCCGATTAGCGCTCCCACCAGGTGACTATATAATTGTACCAGCACTTTTGGAATTTTAATTGCTCGTTTTACATCTTTTCAAATCTGACGTCGACCTAGGGATCCAGCGTCGAAAATGTATTGAATAAACTTATCTTTTACTCCCAAAGATCGTTTGCCCTTCAAATTACCCTTCTTGGGATGCCTGCCTTCCCGTGTATTAGGAATATTTGCCAGGTAATCCCTTCACTGGAAGTTTATGCGCTACGGACTGCCACCGAGCTGATAGCCCACAAATTGTATTTGTTGCAGGATAGTTTTGTTTTAGCAGAATTGAGTAGTGTTTAGTTGAAATAGGTGCGCATACACGTTTGCCTCTGTACGCTACCTCCGCATACGCAGGCTTCAATGGGCGCAAACGGCCTTGAAAAGTTATGACTCAGCGCACTAGCTGCGGTGTTGACGACGCGTGACCTTGAATGCGTGCGTGCGCGCGTGTACGTACGCACACACGCCAAGGTCGCCCCTCGGCTCAAAGGTACACACGCACCCAGGCCCAGGCATTTCTGAACTGCCAATAAGGAGGGAACTGTGGATCGTAGCGGTGACGCGAACATTCCCTCGGTGAGTTCATACTTGTCAACCTTTTCTATCCAACCATATCCGTCCAAATTATGTAATTGATACGGTCGCTCTTTATTTTCCCTGCCTAGTGACATTTCTTCGTGAATTAAAGTCAGTTCCTTTTTCATCGGGGTTATTTACAGTAGATTGCCAAACTCATGAAACTTAACGATCGAAATTAGCGCAGGGTGGTTGAAAACACCTTCAAGATGGTTTATTTTATTCATTGAATAGACTTTAGGCGCAGAATGCTGTTTACTAGAAAGAAGTTCAGTTTAGACGAGTGTATTGAAGAAAAATGTGATCCAACTTGGGCCAAATCCAACGTTTTTTGATATCCATAGAATTTCTTATGCTATCAAACGCTGTGGACTTAACCTTGTTTTCGTGCGTTGTACTATAAAAGAACGTTGATAAAAACCAGAACCTTTTTACATTTCTATGTTCAGAGAACAGAAACATTTTTTTGCGTTCATGAAATTGCGGTAAGTGCAAGTATGAGATAATGCATTATTGTCGGGAAAAGGAGAACAGATTAAGTTTACAAAATTCTATTCTGCAAATCTGCTAGGTTTTTTGCCATAAAATTAAGTTATCAACTTTTGAGGCCATAATTGTTTAACCACACCGAAAACAATGACCTTAAGTAAGTATGCAGATGAACAAGTTTCTCTGTCAAACCGTATGCAAAAGATGTCCAAACTTTCTTCTTTCTGCAGTTCAGTATAAACTCATAGGGAAACTTTAAACGGAACAGGCCGAAGATTTCCAGTTTTCGCAAAATCGTTGGATATATATTCCACCACTCCGTTGTGTTCCTAAAATCTTAAAAGGAGGCCTAAAAAAGAAGAAGTGTACTCGAAACTGCTCCAGTATGTACAGAAAAAAGACTTCTTTCATTTTCAGCATGAGATTTGTTCCTACTGCTCAAGCCTTTTTTTCTCTTGCCTTAATCCTCGAAAAAGGTAAAGTACGCATATGTCTGATGCCGAAATACCTAATTAAAGCGTTATTGCAAGAGGTAATTTGTTATAGAATGCCGTCCAACTGATCTTAGGAATATTACTATCTGACTTTTTGGTGGACATTTTAAGGTGATTTTCAAACCATAACCCAAACAAACAAGTCCATTATCAATAATGCCCAAAAACTCACTATTTAAGTAAACGCATTTAAGAAATTGCTTATTTTGAAGGTTGTGGTAAGCACGTAGAACATTATCCTTATTTACGAACCATCGACTGAAAACACTGAGAATCCCTAAGTGTTAACCACCATTTGAAGAATGCTCTGACCCTCGTCCATATCAGAAACACGAAATAACTACAAAGAAAATTGACAGAAGCAAAATAGCATAGTATGCACAAGGGGGAACGTTTACGATTGCACCTGAGAATTCCATTTTAATGTAGAAGTCACTGACCGATATTTCCGCACGTGAGCCCACGAACTATCTTACTCCTTGCCTTTCTCCACCTTAACTTCAACTATTTATAAACGGAATAAACAACTAGCAGTGCTCCTGAAACCATGCTGGAATAGATACTCGAAATTTGGACTGTTCGGTAAGAGTCATACGTTACATTGCGCGTGCTATGTCAGCATATTTAGAACAGGCATAGACGGCAGAATTTATTCGTACCAGTAAATTTCGGGACAGCTCTTCAACTGCGTCTTGTCACTGCATAAGTGTGATAACGAAGAGGACATGCAACCGTTTGAAATTTCGCAGAGTAGATGACATAACAGCAAGGATCATAGTTCGGTTTGAATAATCATCAGGTAAAGGACACAGCACTAGTCAACCTACGGGAAGGAAGGGGGATGAGGGAGTAAACGAAAACCACTTGATTAAAAACTAAGTAAGTAAGGATTAAAACTAAGTAACCAATTACCAGGGTAATTGGAGGTTGACCACGTGATCAAGCTGCTTGCATTGATCAGGTTTCTCCCGTCGTATGTATGCAGCCTCCAAGTAACGCAACATTCGAATTGTTCGGGCCCGAGCAAGTGCTCGAAATGCTGTCTTGACGTCAACTGAATGGCCGCTGTCAAGCAAATGTTTAGTAATAGAGGACCGTGGTACTCTTTCTTCTTGCTTGAACAGCCAGCTGGGCAAGTGAAAGACTGATTTTTCCCCCGCAAACTGGTATAACCGCCTGTAGGGAAGCTTGGAAATAATATTGAAATAAAATAAGGTGATATAAAAGTATTTTTTGCGAGGTGCTTGGCAGATCTAAATAATTAATATGACCCAGTTGTGAAAAACTTATTGGCCTCGGTGGGATTCGAACCCACGCCAGCAAGGGAAGGCTTGAGTACAACCACCCCTCTAGCCAACTGAGCTATCGAGGCCCCAACGTCGCCTTGAATTTAATCACATTTGGGCCGATTCAGTCACCCAGCCTACTGCAACATATGGAATCCAAAGTATTAATATTTTCATACAATGAAGTGGCGCGCGTGCGTTTGCTTTCGATAACTTATCTTCAGGCCCGTACATTTACATCGTTATTAACTAAGTAAAATGTGCGGCTTGGTAGAAAAAATTGTGTGGCTGTCAGAGTCAGGGGGAAAGAAAAATTGAGATCAGTAAACTGATCAGCACCAGGGGGAAGGGCTGTCTGAAAAAGTAATAAGCTGCAGGCGGCTGAATTGGTGGCTTTTGGTTCTGGTACCTGCCACTTCTGCCATAGCCAACAGACGCGGTCCAATGAGTGTTGAATAGCTTGAGGACCCCTTGTAGATCATCCAAAATGATCTGAGTCTATCAGTTGCGCTATACTGGAGCTGCTAATGTTCTTTATTTGGCCATTCACTAGTCATACTGGAAGATGTTCTCGTGTACTCCTGTGGACAAATGCCGGCTCGTGAGATCAATTTATTCTGTCCCACAGGAGCAGGTAAATGAATAGATGCACATAGAGTTGGTGTGGGCTGGCCGATCGTCTTTGCTCTCCCCCTATAGGATGGGAGTAGTCGAGAACATAACATGAGCGTTAACTGCTGAAAAACTTATTTATAGTTTGTTTAGAAATAAAAAATTCTCAAGAAGCTTCAAATTCCGAAAATGGGAAAAATCATTGTAACTGTGATCAATAACTGTAAATCAAACTGTCAGGTGAAAGTGTAAACATACCATTTCGTCGAATGGCTTTATAGACGTTTCGGTATTTGACTACAATTAGCTTCGGGTCGTCCTTGAAAGTCTTACGAATATTTAATTATTTTCCGCCTTTTTGTCCCCCAATTTTTGATTCTGTTTGATGTGTTTATTAAAAACTTCAAAATAACATCGGTCTTAAAAGTATTTATCGAAAAATAAATTTGTGCATATCAGTTCTTATGTAGATGACCATTTGGGTCATTTTTATAGACTCGCCCAAACATGAAAACTCGTCACACATAAAAATTAACATCCATGACAATTTGCTAAATATCAGCTAAAAAGCCTCCTATGCGACATAACCTCTTTAAAAGACACTTTAATTAAATATTCAGCTGACGAATTCTGCGCAAATGACCCTTTTCGAGGTGACCTCGAAGCAAAAACAAGGATGTTTGATCTTTTTTTATTTTACTGAAAAGGAGTGATGAACGTTCGCCTAGAAATGAAAAAACGTACTTTCCTCTTCATTTTGGGGCATTTTTTACTATATTCTACTACGTTTAGGTCCTGTTCTGTGATCGCAAATGCATCAAAGTGCAGCCGAATTTACACAAAGGTTTTGCGAGAGCTTTTTGCTATTCTGTCCGTCCAGCTCGGGGGATACATCTATATCCGTATTGATGGATTCCACGTATGTTGCATTAGGCTGGATGGCTATAAGTGGGATTAAACTCCCGGCTCCCGGTGTGGAGGGGGGGCCTCGTAGTTCAGTTGGCCAGAGTGTTGGCTCGACTAAAGCCTTCACCTTGCCCCGGCATGGATTCAAACTCCACCGCGGCACACCGAGTTGTGCACAAGTGGGTCATCTGGAGTTTTTATACATTATTTTTGGTAAGTAGTCCTTGGCTCCTCTCCCCAGACAAGCCGGGCTGTCAACGTACTGCAGGTTGGTTCTTCACATAAAAAGCCATACTAAAGCTTGTGGTAGGAAACTTTGTGTCCGATATAGTTTCACCTACTGTGTAACATCCATAAGGACATTTGACGAAAGAATTCTGAAGACCAGGTGGTAGGTATACATAAGCTTTCAATAAATTCTCATCAGGCCATTACATTGATATGGGAATGGGATCAGAGGCAAACATGTGGTCCATTATGTTCACCAATTCATGTCAATGAGTAATGGGTAAAAAGGGGGAGGGGTCTGGTTGTCGATAATAGATGGTTGGTTACACGGCAGTGAGGGTTTGTAGTGGGCGTCAACGCCACAGTGCGAACCCCTGATCGCCTGCTCATCACGCCAAGGCTGTAGTCACGCTGACAGCCCGCACCCTGTTTGGCGCGACCGACTAACACGCCCAGTCTCGGCTGCGTCCACGCCGGCGCGTAACCTTGCGCCGTCCAACCAATTACCTTCAAGGCTGCAGCTAACGGTGGCCACTCGATTGTCTGCCCCAGATGTGACTCCGGAACTAGCCCGCCTCGCGGCTGGGCGTGCGCTCCGGTAGTCAAGACCACGTCCTAACTATTCTCCTTTACGTTTGTCCAGAATACACTTCCTATCATTCTGGTCTTCCAAAGACTTCTCTCTCATCCCCTAAGAAACCGGGCCTGGAAGATCGCAGTCATTAGAGTTAACCTTCTTAGCTTTAACACTACGCGATATGTTAGTTGGAGCCGGTCCAGGGAGAGAAGAGAGCGCGCGGAAAAGTGCACACAATTGACTGTTGGCCATTCCAAGCGCGGAGCTCACAGGAGGTTCTATTGACTGCATGTCTACCTTTAACCCCCTTCCCCTCTCAATGTAATGGCCTGATCAGAATTTATCGGAAGCTTCCGTATGCCCACCGCCTGGTCATCTGTAAGGAAAGTTATCGTAATATACACAAAAGTCTATCCTTAAGATTGCATCGGACCTGGGACAACTTTGTCGGTGAAATAAAGCAAAAAATCAACGGAGATGAGAAGGTTTGTCGGTAACTCTGGCCGTTAACTGTGTTTGACAAACTGTTGGCTGCATAAAAGTGCTAGTGAAAAAACGGATTTTTGTCAAAACGGGTACTAGGCCATAGGCCAAGTCCGTAAACTAAGCTGTTATTCTGACCATCGGCTCCTTCCTCGTGTAGCTCCTCTGCTACATGTATGATCCGCGCCTGAAACTATTACGGTAAACAGTAACTTGGACGGCTGCCAACTGACACTTATAACAGACTACGCCATCGGCCCAGTCTGTGTGTTTTGCATATTGATTGGCTGACTGGTGGACTGAGGGTCGGATGGCGGCGCCTCCATCTTACTCCCCGGGTTTTGGTAATCTTCGTGTTTGTGTCTCAAGGGGTCAGGCCGCGCCGTGGCACGCGCAGACGGATTCGCCGGAGCCGTACGCCCCCTGTGCCCACCCTGCATCATGCAAATGACCGAGTCGGATGCTGGGGATGGAAGAGAGAGTGAGGTTGACGGCTCAGTGCACTTTTTAACTGTAAACAATTGGACGCACTTAAAGCTATCGCAGTGCACTAAAGGCCAAGGTTGTCAACTGATAACTTGGACCGTGCGGTCAGCCTAATTTGTGTTCGTGGATGTGGCTGGCTGATGAGGGCTAGTGAGCCAGAAATAACCATTACACTCTCCCTTGTGTTTGTTGGTAATGTTTTGCATATGCTCGCCGCTGTGGGGCTGATGGCGGGGCACGAGAACGAGCCTTAAGCCAAAACGGGACGGATGAGTCACGTAACGGATCGGTGAGCGTCAAAAGATGCGTTCGTTGATCTGATCTTTTGGATTTTGTCTCGAGGTCATCTTCAGCGACTTTTGCATATAAGCCCCCAATAGCAAAATTCGCCGATTCGAGACTCGCTTATTTCGTTGAGTTTTATTTGACGTGCTTTGATGAATTTGATTGGTTGACAGACTACTCGATAACGCGTTGGCTAGCTCCAAAAGTCCTTATCACACAGTTATTGGAAAATCGTTGGTGCTATGCGATAACCGGTTGGAGCCCCGAATGAAAGTTGAGAAACGAATTTTTCATACCAATTTCGCACGTTTTCGTGTGTCAAATTCGTACGAAATTTGTACGAACTTTTCGTTCATCCGTGCTAACTTCGTTGACATTTTGCTATTAGGGGCGTGATGGAGGTTCGGATAGTGCAATATCTCTATGCCAAAATTTCCCTGTTACTACCCGCATACTATCATTAACATCTCCCGCGTTCATCGCTGAGAGTGGACCAGTAATTATATCTTCTTCTTCTTATGATCTGCTTCCTGAAACTTGCCTTTTTTGCTTTTAAGTGAAGCTATATTCATCGGAAAACCACTAAATGCGGCTGCTCGACACTGTAGCTTCGCATTCTGACTCGTCCTTTATGCCTAAACGTTCCCCAATCCCATGAATTGGATAAATTAGCGGTCATTGCATATTTGTCCGAGCTAGCTAGGATAACCACTTTCGGGTAATTCATCCTCCACGAGCCCGCTAATGTGGGCGATAGCACTCAAGAGCGTAATGATCAGTTGATCGGATTTAAGATCTCAGGTCTTCGAAACCTGGGATTTTGGGTCTGCTCGTCGATTAACTTTCATCAACCCACTCGCCCCGCTCTGCCTTGAGCCCCGCCAGCAACCGCAGGAGCGGCTAGTAGTTTAGGCAGATGCGCATGGCCGGTGAAGACGAGGAAGACTAGAATGCCTTTTCTGGCTCTTAAGCTATCATCAGCCAGTCACATCAAATCCCAAGTGATGACCACCCGACGTTTGAGCCTACTATCTGTTTATTAGCAATGCAACGCTGTAACTATTGAGCCACGAGCTCTTTGTCTTGTCGGTTTAGCTCGGAACGTGCTGATACTCGTTGATGAACGTTCACCGATCGGTAACGGAACTCACTTGTCCCGCTCTGCCTTGGGTCTAATTCTCGAGTCCAGCGAAATGCGACTCTCGGCAAAGGCAGAGGACATTCAACTGCCCATTCCTGACTCATTAGCCATCATCGGCCAATTAAGAGATACCAAAAGTGAACATGCTCTTATAGGCGGCTTAATACGTTTTGAAAATGATTTGAATATTTGCGAGGAAGAAGAGGTTCGGCAAATGCACGATAAAGAAACAACCATTCTTCAAAAGAAAGGCAAAATATTATTTGTAAATTATTATTTATTAATTAAGAAATGCGTATTATTATTATTAGCTTTCACAATTGGGTCTAATGAAGTTTTCAAATCTGTCAGCTCTTTCTACCCTCTACCTCTGCCTGGTAGTCAGCTGGTGGATTCTAGATTGACTGCTTAGGAAATCCTGCCTGGATAGTAGTCGGCTTACCGTATCAGTATTTGTGGGTTCCATAGACTACAGTGAGCTGGGTGAGCGTGATTACACCCACGGCTATCAGTCGGGCCTCGTAGTTCAATTGACAAGGCTGTACTTAAGCCTTTCCCTTGCCCCGGCATGGATTCATATTCCACTGAGGTGCCCGAGTTGTTGACAATTGGGCCCGATGAATTAATCAAATCTGTCAGCCCCTCCGTCCACACCCCTCCTCGTCTACTTCTTATTGAAAACAATCAAATGAAAAATGACTTTATGACAGGTCAATTATTTAAGGCGTAGTATAACTGCCATTGGCGAAAGAAACTATGTAGTAGCGGGGCGCCTACCGATCGCGATACGTGTCATATTCGTTTCGGTAGAGTGTAAGAAGGAGGCATGTCGATCACCACAATCATAGTTTTAGTCGTCCTGGCATTCGAACTCTTTCTGGGGTCCACCGTCAGAGATAAAAGCGTCAATGGAATAACAAGCGACAATTATAGGAGCCGGGGGCTAATCAACTAGCAGCGGCGTCAGTCCAGAGGTGAATGCGCAGGGCGGCGTATGCCGGCGCCAGAGCGATAAATCGATTGGCTAGGTTCTCATCCGAGGCCCAGACTTAAATCAAGTCTAAGCCTGTCTTGCTGCCAATGTGGAAGAATGCCTTCGCGGCTGCGAAGTAAAACTCATGATCTGCCTCGTAGGTGTGGGCAGCCACTTGTTATAATGCGTCATCCCGTCATACAGCCGGCTGATGTTCGTGTATGCGCGAACCAAACATGCGTCCAGACTGTCCTGTGGAATTTTGAAGACAGATTAGGCACTGTATGCGATATACTGCTCCCTGGGACTTAATACGTCCTAGATTTTCATCTCTCGGCTGCGCATGGTAGCCCTGGTACGGTGAGCAATTTCAACGTCTAGTCCCGCAGCAATGCGCGTGGTCGCTTCCGACACGTCTTTAACGTATAACAGCGACGGCCATATCGTACGGCCTGGTTCTGGTTGAGTCCTTGGAGAGTGAGCACGTAGGCATCGGCTTATTAGGGCCTTCAGACAGCCGTTCCGCATAAAAACGTATCACAACTATTGGACCTCACGTGCTGTTTCTTCCGGACTACTGCACTGCGTCTGGATTCTTTTGAATAGTGTTCTCCTGCAGCTTTGTTCGTGAGCCACCGGGTGGTTGCTGCGAAAATTGAGAAGCTGTGTGTAGTTCGTCGTTGTTCTTATTCCGTCGTTAGAGGTTCGTATGACAAGTAGGTAAAGGAAGGGTAGCTGCTGAGCCTTTCCTTCCGGTGATCGAAATGCCTTCTTCTTCTTCTTCTTCTTCTTCTTCTTTTCTACCTATATATACACCTGAGGTGCGAATATTCGCCTCAATATTCGTTCCCTTGTACCCTGCATGGCTGTAAGTGTGTTGAAGTAAAATAAAATGAGAGGTCATCCACTGTATGCCATCACTCTGCTCGGAGTAACCATTATACCTTCCATTTCTCTTTGAGTGTTTTGCAGTTTTTACTTTCTAAGCTCTGGGAAGGGTTAAATAGAAAGCTAGACCAGAGGTGGCATTGATAGCGCACTTTATATACGCTCAGCCCCAGTCTTATGACCTACGGGACTGGGTGCGGGGAATAGGCAAAAGGCTAATCGTGATTACCGAAAGGTAACGAATGGCAGCTCAGATTGGCTTACGTAAAGTTAAAGGCCATGGGAATACTATAAAGATAGTCATTTAGTTGGGAAAACAAGCGAAGGCTAATCGCGATTATGTAGTTTACTGTACAAAACACGCATAGTTGGAGTCTGCCTCTCCAAAAAGGCTGAGAATTTCTTGAGGCCATGCACTCCGCTAACTCATGCATCAACCAGCGTATCGAGTTAGCTGGAGTGTACAAACATCTCAACGAAGGAGGTAAAAGACTGCAGCCGATAACTATGGACGAACGTGAACCGCAATTAGCACCGACACCGGAATGACCACGGACTGACGGAAATTGCAGTTGCCAATCATCCAATACGCCATTGCGATTGCTAATTATGCCCACCATGACGTGACGCAAATTGCAGCTACCAATTATTGCCTAGACTAAATGACTCTATAACTGTACGAGCACTTTGAAATTTTAATTGTTCTCAGTCTGACGACGACCTGGGGAGCCAGTGTCAAACATTCACTGAGCAGATTTTCCTAATTTTCTCAAAGGACGCCTTGTATTGAAATTTAAATTCTTGGGATGCCGGCCTTCCAGTTTCTACGAAAATTTACTCCAAACAACTTTCGTTACACATAAACTTTAAACTCATTCTTACCCTAAACCTTAGCCTAAACCTAAGACACAAGCCTGGAGCTAAGCATACATAAGATGCGCTACCCAGGACACCTCTGCCAAAATTAACTTCTACTATGAGGGTAGGTATGCATGTGTGGAAGTAATCTTAGCTTTTAAATTCATTATTTTTCCCATGAGACTTCCTACTATTGAATCACTTTGGATGGTCACGTTTGAATATACTACGAATCGTATTGGTGGCTGGCGCTTGTTTTATCTGCTTAAAAACTTCTCTTTCCATGAAGTATTGCTTTAGTTCCACGGCGAGTGCCGTGGATGTTTAGCTGTGCTGAATAAATATCGGATCCGATTTGAAGTACACGGTACAATCTGCGAAATATGCTTTATTTGATTGCAGCTGTTTTTTTCCTCAACCAAACCCGACCCTCGAGATCCGGTTTCGCCAGTTGATGCGGTCGAACACCAGCGTTCACTGCAGTTTACCCGACCCAACCATCGTAACTGCATGTGCTCGCTGTCCGGCCATCGTCCGCCGCGCAGCCCTTCTATTGGTCAGTTGGACTGTGTCTAGCAGTGTCTTGCATCCGTATGTAAGTAGCTGATTGGTTGGGCTACCAAGCATCGCGCTAACTATAGCCAATCACGCCGCAGGGGGTGGGGGAGAGCTTTGGCATGCTGGGCAGCAGCCTGGGAGCGGTGTTCACGATGTGACCTGATTGCCAGACGATGCAGGGACGTCTCGCGTTTTGCTCCGGGACACAGCCTGCAGTTCAGCGGTCTGTAATCAGGCCAGTTTTGTGAGCCTCCCCGTGTCACGGGACTTTCAGTCTCTCCGATGGCAGACCTTAATGATACATAATCCTATTGCAGGCGATACAACCCAGGCTCAGTTTTCCTCCTCTTCCGAGGCTGGGTAACGCTGACGAGCAATAAGTTTGGCTAAGTCGTTCTGATTTGCCTCGGTTTCGTACTTCTATTTTTAGCGTCCATTTACAAGTTGCGCCTTCTGTTCTCACGAATTGTCGGCAGTTGTGGCTAAATCCTCGTGTGGCATTCGCGTAGGTTCCCACGATGAAGTGTGGAATTCAAAAACTTCACGCAAATCGTCTAGGCTGGTTGAGAGAACGGTGCATTCTTGTAAGGAAAGTAACTGGCCTGTTAATGACCCGGGTTTGGAGACAGAGGCATCAAGCAATTGCGTTCACTGAGCCCTAGTAACTGCGTTGTGCATATAGGCTGCTGTCGCTCTGAGAGGACACTGCAATTAATTTACTATCCGTGAAGCGATATTCTACTGCACCTTCGTTGTCTCTTCTTTCTCTTAATGAAGCGGTTTTTGAGCTCATCGTTTGATTCCCATCCGATTTCTTCGGCAGGATTTTTCCAAGGGGATCGGAGATGAGATCGTTCACAGTGGTTGATACGCACTCAGTGATCGGTTGCGGGAGCCACCAAACCTTTTCTGCCTTGAGGATCACCTCCGAGGGAAGCAGCACAACGGCAGGCATTATAGGCAGAAGAAAAAAGTTACCGGAATGACCATTTTTGGCCCATCAGCCGTCCTCAGCTAGCCGTCCCCTACTCCAAGTGGTGTCTCACCAGAGGTTTGAATCCGCGGCCTTGTTAGTTAGAAATTCAACGCTCTAAGCATCGCGCCACGGGCTCGTTGTCTGGTTAGTTTTTGATAGGGAATATATACAAAGTGGTAGACAGACGCTCGCGGATAGGTCACGAGACTCACTTGCCCCCTTATGTCTTGGGGTTCGCTTCTCGCAGTAGCTTAGGTTAGCGGGGGAGACTCTGCGGTCTTCCGGCCCAGTTCCGTGGGGGAATAGAAGAATTGGAACGACAGGTGGGAGGCAGGGATCGTACATTTCAGTCCAGAGGTAGGGGAGACCAAGTTGGAGGAAGTTGACAGTCCAACGAGTGCACGAGCACCCGTGAGGGTGGCGTCCGAAGTGTGAGAGTGCGGAAGTCCTCACAGTGAGATCCTGTGGGAGTCAGCCCTAAAGGTGCTTGGCCAGACTGGACTGGGGTCGGCAGACACTCATGCGCAGGTGCAAGCAGTCACGAGGGGCAAGTGGTTGAGGGCTGCACGCAGAGTAAAGACACTTCAGATCTGTCTCAGTTAATGGCCGAAATCACACTCACCACATATGTGTAAGGAAAGTTGATCTGAGAAGCAAGTAATCTCAAACATAGACGAGGAGAGTTTCCTAACCTGCATCAGATGATATAGCCTAATTGAGCAGTGTTCGAGGAAAAAAACGAAAATCGTTTGATGCTGCATTAAGGAGGAGATTTCTCGTTTTCAGGTCAGGCGACTCGGAGTCGATTACGGAGTGTGGAGACGAAGCCTAGATGCGTATGTCTTAATGTCGAGTAGTCGAGAAAGCATATTTTATCTGTGACAATAACTTCAATCTCAGAAAGGAATAGATAGATAAGGTAACTTGCTTTATTCGGATACAAAGTAGATTGCCTATCTGATGAAATGATGGGCAGGAAAATTCTTGTTACGGGAAATCAGTGCATACGGTGTCTCCTAAGTTTTTTTAGCAGTAAATTAAGTACCATAAGTAAAGCAGACGTAGGTTGATTGATAAATTACCATTTACTAGCATAAAATTACTGATTTTCACCTAAAATACGAATTTCAGATGATAGGTATATTGCAGGTCACTGAGCTAATGTTAAGCATAAATATGTTTAAGGCAGAGGAGTGCAAAACGGTAAATTAATAGAGAATAATGAAAATAAAAATTGTTAGTACTTTGCAGGCGATCCCTGTGAATAGTTTCAGTGCACAGATAATGATACTTCTAGTGTATGACGACTGAAATCGTGGTCTGGGGACCGTTTTCACCCCCCTCCACCCTACTTATTTCTGGGCACAGTTCTGTCATTAAGTCGTTCTCTGGGACCAGGAGTGTATTTGTCCGACGTTTCGAACTCTCCCGCGAGCTCATTTTCAAGGAATGAAAAAACGTACAGCTCACAGTGTAATTAAGTCAGTTCCGCTGAGAACTGCTGCTGGAAGCCTGGCATTCACGCGCGGGCTCAATTAACAGGCATGTCGAGCTTCCTGAGGCCTACCTCGCGTTGCGCGAGCAGATCGAGGGCAGAGGTCAATCTCAGCGGAACTGACTTAATTACACTGTGAGCTGTACGCTTTTTCATTCCTTGACAATGAGCTCGCGGGAGAGTTCGAAACGTCGGACAAATACACTCCTGATCCCAGAGAACGACTTAACTTCTTCTATCCAGTTACCTGGGCCTCGCATATTCTCGACCATTCAGTTCTGTCATTAATAGTGGGCCACAGAGTGACGTTGAAAGCACTTGCTAACGACTCCCCCGCCACTCCACCTGCTGCAAGTTTTGTTATTGGCTCAAATCCAAGTGCAGATAGAAATTGATTGGACATCGTTCGCGTACGGCATGGCTGATAAAAGTGACGGCATCTTGCGGGTGTAGGCTTGCTGACTGTCCTTACTTTCAGTGTGATACAACAACCTACGGCTGCACAAGTTTATTACTTAAATTTTGTGCGGCAAAGTGCGCCAGCACTGCCGAACGGAATCTTTTCAACTAAATCCATCCTCCTTTCCCCCGAGAGCAATACGTTACTTGCGTTTATTACCTTTCCAAGAACGCAAAACGAAACTTCCCGTTCTGTGAAAAGATACAGTTAATTTTGTCTTCTGACTCATATTAATTTTCTTTTATTGCACAACACGCATAAACAAGAAATTTTGATCCGCAGCGCATGAGAGAGCATCACCCTGCGTGGCTAAACAGAGGCGAAACTAAGTCAATATCAAGCGCAATTCTGGCTCACTTGGTAGACAGCGGTCATCGGGTAGACGTCAACCAAGCATTTAGAGTCGTCTACAAAGTTCCGGCTAAACACTCTAAGTTCCTGCGTCAGCGGATACTTGCGACGGCAGAAGCAGTCGCCATTCGCCTCACAAACCCAATTTTATGTGTGCAGAAAGCATTTGTAGCGGCCCTAAGGCTCCCGTGGCCAAAAGCCTTTTCAAAATCTGCCCTCACGCCTCTTACTACGCCGCGAAACAGTGGTGAGACAGCGGCATCAAGAATCCAAAGGCCACCGACACAGTCTCAAGACGTTGACACCTTGCGTCCTCACACAACCCAAAAAAACCCGAGACGAGGACCACTGGATGACATGAACTAATTGTCTGACACCTTCCCCTCTCCCCCCACCCCATTTCTCTGTCCCCAATTAAGACTAGAATCTGATCCCTTTGATCCCCCTTGATCCTTTTACACCTCTCGCCCTCTCTCCCCCTTGTTACTACTGATTGGTTTGCCTAAAACTTTCGCTAACTCTACCCTCCCTTATATTACTGTATTGCCTGATGATGAATTTATCGAAAACGTTCGTTCGCTTAACTTGACGTCCTCAATGTAGGAAATTCCTTCAAAAGCAAAAAACGTTGGATTTGGGCTACATTGGTCCACTATTTCCTTCAGTATATTGATTTGAACAGAAATTTTTCTCAGTAAACAGGATTTTGCGCCTCAGAATAAACAACATCAAATTTATTTAGGAGGTTTGTTAGATTTTCTGAATATAGTTGACCCAATTGTGAAAAAACTCCCGGTATTCGGTGGGATTTGAACTCGCATAGTAAGGGAAGCCTGTATGCGAAGCCAACGCTATACCAGTTGAGCTTCAAATGCCACGCCTAGCACCGTGAGTTTAATCACACTTGGATCGATTTTACCCGCCCAACTTTACCACTCGTATGAAATCCATCAAGACAGAACAGCAAGCTGACTGCCAAGGCAGGATTTCCTAAACAATAATCTAGAATCCACCAGAATGACTACTAGGCTGACTTCATTATTGATGAGGTTTGGTAGAGTTACTTAATTCAGTTGACCCAATTGTGTGGAAACTCGCAGCACGTGTGTTAACCTACCCCCTAAAGTTTCGATCTTCACATTTTCCGAGTTAGGGAATGTACTTTAGGCACCAGGGAACAGATATATTGTATGGCCTCCTAAACCGGGCCCGGGGACAGGAACCGCCTACAATGCATATGGCTTTCGGCAAATTCCCCGGAGAATATAGGTTAAGCATTATGGGCAATTTTAGGGTTATGTGGAGGGTTTGTTTTAAGTTTGGACCCAAGGTCGGAGTGAGAATTTAGGGTCAGAAGTATGTTAGGAGGTTAGGTTTGGATTCGTGTTCATTGTAGGGCTTGCGTTTAAGGTACGGCTAAGGTTACATTTTTGCGTTAAGGTTAAGCCACATAAAATGCATAAGCATAAGCTTCCTTTGCGACAGTGTGATGAATTATTGCAAGTTGCTGCTCATACCTACGAAACGGGCCATGAGTTCAACTTCGCAGCCATCAAGTCACCCGATCACATTGGAACTAAGGCGAGCCGAGAAATAATTGACGTTTGGCCCAGGGATGGAAACTCAATCAATCGATGTATCGATTTGGCACCGGCGTACAAAGCCCCGCGCAGCTTCCTCCAGACTGCGTCAGTTGATTGGCTTGCGCTACCCATAATTGTCGCCTTTTTGCTGTTGCTGCTGTCACCTCCGACGCTGACCTCCTGTATGAGTTTGAAAGCTAAAAAAAATAAACAAACTCTTCCGATGCTCGACCAGCCTTCTTTACTATGCAAACACATGGAACGCGAATCGTTACAGTTAAGAAGTCAAGTTAGGCGAACGAGCGTTTTCGATTATTAATCGTCAGGCCAGTACAATAATTTAAGGGAGGGTATAATGAACAAAATTTTAAGCAACCAATAAGTAATGATTAAGGGGAGGGGTTTAAAGGATCAAAAGGGTCGTCTTCTTGTCATAATTTGAGACCAGAGAGGAGATGGATGAAGAGGCTCAGAAAATTAGTTCGTGTTGCTCCGTACTTCCTGTCTAGCGTCTTGGTGGGATGTGACAGGACTCAAGGTGTCACGGTCTCGCAACGGCGTAGTAAGCGTGGAGATGCATGCCGTCGCTGTGTCTTCTCTGTCTCGCGGCGTGGTAGGAGCCGAATAGACGCATGTTGAGTTGGTCTTCGGCCACGGGAGCCTTAGTGTCTTTACTAACGCCTTCTGCGCGCATAAAATGGGGTCAGTTAGCTGTCACAAGTATCCGCTGACTCAGGAACTCGAAATGATTTGCTGGCACTTTATACATGAATCGGGACATTTACCCTTCCTGAAATTCATTGCAAGGGAACATACTTTAAGGTGGCGGGGTTTCCTTCTCCTGTGCCTTTTTAAGGATGTCAGAAAAGTAATCCTTATGGGCGCCAGAAGTGGTAGTCCCCGATTTAACAGCCTACCGGAGGCAACAGGGGATTTTTCCCAGTTCCTGTTTTCAGGAATGATGGTATGCCCAATTTCATATGACCGTGTGTGAGCACCCCACATTCCTCCATCTGCGTGGGCATTTAGCGCGTGGGGCTTTGCGAACAGTTTAAAATGAACGGAAGGATGCTGACTTGCTTGCTGGCTGGCTGGCCAGATGCTTCGCTGTAATTACGGAGGCCATTTCCTGCGAAGAAGGCTTGGAATTCGAGATTCAGCATCCCGTTTTGGAAGGACTTTTAGATCAGTTACAGTAATAGCCCCGGAATGCGCAAAGGTTATGGCCCTAGACCCGCGCAGATTTCGAAAATGCGCGACATTCGACAGCGGCCAACTAGAAAAGGGGCCATACTTTCATATATGAAACATAAAATTCATTATCAGATTACTTAAAGTCAATTTACCAACTGATGGGATAGTCTACAGTACCGTGAACCTTTATAGGAGAAATTAAACACATTATGCAGTGCCAATACAAGAAAAGTAATTGGCAGTAGTTGAGAAGAAGCAGATGTGATCCCTGGGATAAAATGATGAGATCGAAATCGTCGCGAGAGGTGACAATCGTGTGAGTGACGAGTTACTCCAGTCATGGTTTACGGGCCCCTACAATTGATAAACAAATGCAATGACCTGCCCAATCCATATTCGGTGCTAAGGGTCCGTTTGGCCAAAGTAATTTGCCACTCAGTGAACGCACAGGCGCACGCCTCTTCCAACGCCAACGCCAGCTGGCTGAGCAATAATCAGGACAAATTCAGCGCGAGTCATGAAAGCTCACCAGGTGACTAGACCCACAATCCGCAGAAACGGGAAAATATCCTCAACAGGGTGAGCCGTTAATTCTCATAAGTGTACAGTAGCATAATGGCTATCTTCCTATAAACATTGCAAGTATCTGTGTATGAATTACCCGTTTCTGCTATCGCTGCTGAGGATGAATCCGCGAAGGATTTCGAAACGTCAGGTCAATAAAATTCTCGTGCCAGCGATCACAACTACGATCTCTAAGACTATACAGTATGATATAACGGAAAAAGACAAGAGAGACCATCTAATCATTCCCAGACCCAAGTGGTGTCACGCCCGAGCCTCGAACTCGCGACCTAACGATGGCTAATAAGTCAGAAATGGCCATCGTGGTATTCCTTGTCTTTGTCTGTAATGTCGTTCTGCCTATATTATTAGCCACCTCGCGGTCTAGGCTCGAGTCTGAGCTCCACTGGCACCTTGGACGGACGAGTTATTTCTGTAAAAGATCGGTGTACGCGTATTTGCCACTATACATTATATACATTAGGACACCCCACATACATGCGCGCCTGAGAGACGCTAAACTCTTGGGACTGCGTCTTCTATGAGACACTGTATACTAAGTTCCCATATGTGTAAGATATAATATCGATGTAATCTCTCTCTCTTTTACACACCCAGGTAGGTATGTGCCGCACATACATTACAACAACATTACATTTCCGGTGAGAAAGAATAAAATACTGCACGTGGACACATCTCATTTTCTTCGCAAGCGTTCTCACAGCATATGTTCTATTCTCTTCTGATATTTTGCACTGCCTTAAAGATTCCACCATAAGCGGGCTAAAATAAATACATTTACAGTAGCACACTGCTGTAAATGTAACTTCGGCAACAGTAGCTTATGTAGGCCCACGCATTAATCCCTATTGCCTGCATGTTTTCTTACGAAAACGGTGGTTATGGGGCTTTATGGGTGGGGAATTAGAACATGCAGTGGAATATACTTTAATAAAAGCTAAATGCATTTATTTTAGTGTATTTAAAAGTGTTATTGATTCATATCTGTAGATTTTCCTAAACTGTATTATCGTTTAACTTATTGCGGAAAAACCCGATTAACAAATTGCAGATTTCTTGAATTTCCCGAAAAATTGAAATGATGGGTAGGAGGTCGTCTACTTCAACTTACCTGAGGTCCAACTTACTGTTCTGAAGTTCGATTAGTATAGTCCGTGGCGCGAGGCTACGCGCACAGCTTCAGTATCACAATGCACTAATAAATTTACGATACTGGCGAATGAAAGCGCACCAATGAAGTACGGGGCTCATCCATAGGCAGGTAGACATCGCTAAGGAAGCCAATGGAGATTGGGATGACCATTTCTGGCTTATTACCCGTCATCAGCCGGGCACGCCCAACCCCAGTGGCGTGGTGCACTCTCAGAAGTGCACCCTTCTGCCTTAGGGATCAGTTTCAAGCCTTGCTAAAAGTCGCACAACGTCTAGTATTAAAAGCAGATATGCCTTGATGACGAAGCCAATGGAGACTGGAATGGCCATTTCTGACTTTTTAGCCATCAGCAGTTAAGCAATCCCGAAGGCTCGAATCCGCGACCCTGTTATTTAACAGTGGTGAACTCTTGGACGCTCGAAACCACGAATATACCAGGGTTAAAAAATTGAGCCCCAAGGCAGATCGGGACGAGTGAGTCTCGTAAACCATCGGTGAGTGCCAAAACTAGCAAGTCAACGAACCCCGCCAACAGCCGCACGGCCATCGCTTCAAGTTTCAGTTGCCCTGGATTTGAATATCGGATGCTCCACATATGGAATCGGTTATGGCTGGTTGATGATGGTTACCAAGCCAGATATGACCATTCTGGTCTCCCTTGTCTTTGCTGCCAATACTATCTGCCTAAATAACCTGCGTCTTCACGACATTTTTTAATCCGAACCATGACTCCATTAATTCTACTCACTCCGGGGACTTCGTAGAGAACTGGCATTCTCAGGAACCCCAACAGAAGGTTTCAGAGAAGCGAACAGCTCTAGACCAGTCCAACGGTGGTTTGCTCTGATGCAACCGTTTGATTGACCTGCGACACATCGGATGATTAGCGTTGGGGGCACGCGCAGGTGCGGACTCACGCCGCACCAGCCACTTGCATCTGATTTCACCTTC
Organism: Ligula intestinalis; assembly: GCA_036362985.1. Classification (NCBI taxonomy): domain Eukaryota; kingdom Metazoa; phylum Platyhelminthes; class Cestoda; order Diphyllobothriidea; family Diphyllobothriidae; genus Ligula; species Ligula intestinalis. The sequence continues at coordinate 29,240,345 of JAYGXS010000008.1, forward strand.
GGTCCTCTTGACTCTGTCTGGACACCGGATAAAGGCGGATAAGGGAAGAGAGCGAGTGCGGTAGATGCTGCAGCGCAAGCCTACTACCACTTAACATGAATCCATGCGCAGGTCACCGTCCTTGCACCACCATGCTAACGGAGCACACAGTGGACCTCGTCATGAAAGACGGTCAAACTGACGATTATCTTGATCCAGTTTAGGCTAGTAGAGTTAAGGCTCGCGTTAGGATTAAGGTGGGGTTTACGGTCGGGGTAAGAGTTCAAGTGGGGCTTTGAGCAAGAAAGCAGTAAGCAACCCCCCTCAGGCAATGAAGGAAAGGCCAGTGTGCGCGACCGTATTACACACCAACATAACGCTAACTCTATTCATATTGTTCGTCGGTGGTTTAGAAATCGTTGCCAGGTAAGTAGGGTTGCGTAAGGATTTGAAGGCGGCAGGAGAACCGATTAATCGGCTCAACTGTAAAATTTGCGAGCAGCAACAATGAAGTAGTCACAGTATTTTCCAAACGCATCAGTTTTACGGTGGTTATGAATGATGGCACAGAGCTGGGACCTCATTCTTGCTTCCGTCGAGGGTCCGGAAGAAATGGAGTAGGTTAGCTAGAAATTCATAAGTAGAAGGTGCGATCGCTGAACCACGAAGTTTTTTTGCCTGACGTTTCGGATTTCGTCGAGAAACCTTCATCAGAGGTAACCGTAGAACAGAAAATACATGCATAGCTTACGCAGTATTGATAGTTCGTACTGGCCACGTGACCGCATGTGCACTTAAATTACCAGCTCCCGTAACCACCGCTGGGGTTCATCATTGGTGCGGTTATGGCTTGGCAGTCCACTTCCGAGTCACTTATTGTCGCAATTACGTCATCCTAGTTGGATGCGGGCTTGTTCCAGCGATCGCATCGTCTACTTCTGAACTGCTTCCTGGACCTCGCATATTCGCTTCTATCGTCAGCTAGAAATGTCATACGTGACGTAAAGCCCCCGGCTCTCGCAAGCGGTACACACGTGCCAGGGTGCCGAACTATTGTACGATCCTACCAGCCCGGTGACAAATGCTTACCCAAAGGAACACGATGGATAGGGTTTGGTTTGCGCTCTCCTTTCCTTGATTTATCTTCACCCACAAAACCCTTATTACCACTGGTCTTGTTTTAAACAGTGAAATATCCTTTTTGGAGTGAGAGGCGTAGCATACTATGTCCTTATCCGGTTAAGTAAGGGTTGGCATTAAAGTTCGGCCTATAACTGGATATTCGTTGTCCTTTTGAGAAATTTGCGCAAGGTGACCGGTGATTGGAAGCCCCCATTCCCGTGTTTTGAGAGAGAGAGAAGGAGTCATACGCTTTATTTTGAAAGTAGCATTCAACATTTTCAACAAAATATTGGCTCTCTTCACTGGTATCAGAAGATAAACAAACGAAGACGCAGGAATCTAAAGGTTTCTATAAAAGAGACATCTACTGTGGGGGCAGTTCTAGTATCAGTGTCCATATTTACTTTCTTTCCACATGAGACAGCGTACTACAGAACGCTGATATGCAGGCGATATATCGGAGCGTCATTCAGAATTCAACCGGTGAATTGTATGAGTGTTTTGAAGTGTAATTGTAGAAACCGGCAGCTCAAGGGAGCATTCAGAGGATATGTTTTGAAAACCAGCAAGTCTTTTAAGTAGGGCTGTTTGCAGGGAATTTGCCTAGTTAATATTACGATGGTATCGGCGCTGGTTGCATTGGCTACACAGTCATCCTACAGGATGTCTACGTGCTTGGTTTGCGGGGGGAAAGGGAAATGGGAGCTTAATCACCTGGACACCACCGACCTCGAACTGGCCAGTCAGAGGACGCAGAGGTCAAAAATCTAAACTCAGCTGGGCCTCATTGGGCAGCGTTTGCAGGCTTGAGGCAGATTTTCGGTACTTGCTAGATTTGAAAGTGCACCACGGTAGAGATTGCTTGTATGGCCACCTAATGAATATAGGCTTCTATTATTAAGCAATAGGCCGCCTAATTGTCAAAGAGGTTGCACTAATAGTTTTCTTGTTCTAAATGTTTCTTTCTTAGCCAATAAGGTTGCTCTCATCGTTTATTGGTCTGCAGGCTTCCTTTTCATCTATGCTTTTAAGTAAGCCAATTGCAAACAACTTTAATTTTTGTTCTACCATGCACTTCCTGCGCTTTTAATACGCATTATCTGTTCATTAATCAAGCAGTACACCTTTAATCACGAACTCTGTAAGATACTTGGGCGGGAGAGGGGAATTTATTTTCAAAAAGCTGCACCCGCACGTTTTCATCTTACATTCATCCGAGGCTTCTGGACTCGACGTAGCCCCACCGGATGGCGTTGAACTGGCTTCATGGCCCGATACTGCTCCTGCAGTATTTATTCTTAGCAAGTTCGTCAAATTGACGCTGAGTGTGTGTGGTTGTTTTGCTGTACGTTGTCATAAACCAAAGACAGCTTAACCTTGCGGTTGACTGCGAGCTGATACTCATGCAACCTTGTCCCAAGGCGTCTGCCCGTTTCACCCACATACATTGCAGTGCAATCTTGGCATGGTATGCTATAGGTCATGAGGCCCAAAGACCCGCTTACTCTGACAGAACAATCAGGGTTGATGATGTGAGTATTTTATCTAGACCTCGAATTTTTTCGCATATTAATTTTCAGCATTTCAGTGTCTTCATGTGTTCATTCGTCAATTTAGATTCCGTTCGAGGTTTATTTCGGAACCTTTAAAATAAGATATACATCAAAAGCATTTACCGAAAAATGGTTTTTTTTGGATAAAATTTCTTATGAAGGCGACCATTTGGATCATATTTAGAAATGCCTCAAAACAGCAAACTATGTTTTCGAGCATAAAGAACGTCCGCAACATAACTCTGATGCCGTTATACATAAAAAAAACTTTCCATAATAGGTTACCACTTTCAAGATGGCATTAATTAGATATTCAGCTGACGAATTTCTGTATATATTACCTTTTCCAAGGTAATAAAAAATGAAATTGGAGACTTATGACAAATTTCTTACTCTTTCTGAAGATAGAGGATTGAATTTGACTCGAAATGAAAGAACTTACTTACCTCTTTAAAACAGATTATTTTCCGCCCTAGTGGATTTATTCCAGGAGCTGTTATAAACTTGCAAATGCCAAAAACAAGGGCCATATATATATGGCCATTTTCTGAACTTTTTATTATTCGTCTCTCTGTTCCGTTTCTAAATAGCCCATAAACAGAATGCATAGTATACAAAAAAGTATATTTCTACATGAATTACTTTCAAAAACGTCAGTTTTACATTACCTAGATGGTTACATATGTGAACATTTTGCTTACTTGCCCTCTAGGGGAAGCGTTAAAACAAAATACGACCAAAAAGTTTGTTACTGCATTTTGTAGAAGAAAGTTGCACAGCTTAAATAAGCATAATATTTAAAACATTAATCTTTCCTTCTTTCTGAACTTGGGCTCACTTCCATCTGAAATTTTTCGGACAAACGTTTCCGGTTCTATAAGAGATAGTTTTACGCCTTCTTATTTATTTTTGTATTCTTTTGTAGCATAATACATATTAATAAAAAGTGTGGTTCTGTCATACTTTTTAGCATAGGAAATTCCTTCGATATGAGAGAACTCTTAATTTCGCCAAAATTGATGCACATTTCCCTAAAGAATCTTTATTCAAAGGGCAATTTCCCGTACAAAAATGCTTTCGCTGAATTAAATATACTCAGATGATAAAAATAGCGTAAACAATTATATGCTAAACTAACACGTTAATTTTCGCCATGACTCTTGAATGAAGCACTCGCCATATTGTACGTGCAACCGAGATAAGCCCTCCTTATAGTAACGTGTAAGAAAAAAAGTGAATCAAAATTCTACTGAAAAAATAAAATTTTACAGGGAGGACTTCTGCATTTCAGTTAACGTGAGTAACTCGAACGAGTTCCTACTATCGTAAAGTACTTTTTAATGTCCATAAAAATATATGCATGTAAAAAGGGAGTTTGAATGTACTCGACGTAGCCCCACCGGATGGTGTTTAACAAGCTTCATGTCCCGATACTGCTCCTACAGTATTTATACTTAGCAAGTTCGTCAAATTGACGCTGAGTCAAACCTAAAGGTATGGTTTACTCATTGCCTACTAACGCCTTTTCGTTAGACCATCGAGCCTACGTAGTTTACGGTCCTTTCGATGCACTGGCTCTGCTACTGCAGTATTTGTATGTAGCTGTCTACAGTCCACAGATATCATAGCAGCCATGCACTTCTTTCCAGGGAAGAATAGGTGCGTGAGAAGGGTTCTTTGGCTATTCCCTACGGCAACGTCTGCGACCGTTCGTGAATCTTGGCAACAACAATTTATGTAGGCCCTCCCTAGCCACCATTAACCACTGAGTAAAACAAGGGGTAACAGGGGATTTTTAGGGCGTGGGCTCTCACCGCGGACAACCAGCCAAATGTGAACAACAACAAAAAAATAATTTCCGGCGGGCTAGTACATTGATACAGGAACGTGGTACAAGTTAAAACTTGTTCGTCTTGCAAGCGAATTGTGGATATAGGGAGGGGGGGGGGGTCTAAGGGAGGGAGACAAACAGAGCACGAACGAGTGCATCTTGCAAATTGACTGTCGGCCACGTCAGACGCGGAGCTTGTACTAGGTTCGACTGTGCACATCCACCTAATAGCGGTAGCTTCTGCTGTTGCTAGCAGACGCTGACCGAGGGACTTTGGATAGGTCGGTGAGACCTTATCGATAACCAGGAGGGTTTCGTTGGTGTCAACGCGATATCCAGAATCAACCACGTGCGCTAGAATAGACATGTTTATGCTCCTGACTTCACTTTTTCTCAACCAGTGTTCCTTTATCCTTTTGGATAAGCGCCGACTTGTGCAACCATTATTACCTGCTCCACAGGAGCAAGTAAAAGAATAGATTTACCGAAAGCATACGTGCGCTCGCCAATTATGAGAGGGAACCTTTCGCAAAATTTCACGAAATTTATTCGCCCTGGCCTATAAAAGGTAACAGAATTGAGCCTGATAATGTAAAATTTAATAAAAAACAACTTTAAATCGATAAAATGTATTGAAATAACAAGCACAACGATTAAAAAACCTTGTGAATGCAGTAGTTAGCAAACACAGGGTTAAATGCCGTATCTATGAAATAATCAACTAACCCAAGCCTTTTAGAATACATTTAGTGTTTTGCTATGTATATTACATCCAAGGGACTTACACAACAGTTTGCATTCATATTACATGCGGCATGCCCTAATCTGACGATTTATAGATGCTTGCATTCTCCCTCTCATTCTTTACTGCCCGTCAGTTATTTTACCCGCTCCACTTAAAAAGATCTAGTCATATTTAAACGTAGCCTTTGAATGCTCTCTTCAGTTGCCCGTGTTTCCTGTGTTTTTTTAGCTGACATTATAATACAGTAGTCGCCGGTTATTAAGCCCACGGTCAATAGGCCCAGCCGCGTATTAAGCCCAAATCAGCTTGGGGCGGAATTTTACATGGCAAAATCCGCCGGCTACGAAGCCCAGTTTGCCAATAGGATAGAGTGAGATTCTCATCTGCAACGCGGTCTACAGGCATCAGATTTCACAAAATTTGATGATTTCTGGTGCCTGGAGAAGGACATCAAAGAGCACTTGCGAGTGAAGTTTCCTCCAAAACAACTGACACTCGACCGCTTTTTTTAAACGTGTCGCAAATCATTTTTTGTTTTTTTTATTACGTAAAATACAGAAAAACAGCATTCTTTTATTGTACATAACCAGGCTCTACGCATAATACAGTACGTATATAATGTATAGTGCTTATCCTGCATTTGCTAATTAAGAACTAGGACTCTCCGGTTATTGCGCCCGCCGCTTATTAAGCGCAATTTGGTCTGGGCCCGAGGTGGCCTTAATAGCCGGTGACTACTGTACAGCGACACTTTAAAGCGATCGAAACCATCGAGCAATTTATTGATCACATCTCTAGAAACGTTGTTCACCCTCTCCGCCCTGAATAAATGGCTGTGAAGGATTCTTATACAATGTGCCGAAGCTTCCATCGTATGTCTTGTCGTACATCTGCTTATCAGCACTCTATACACTCACTCCTAGTACGCTGCCTTACGTGCGAAGGAACGGAAATTGAGAAGTTGAAAGCCGATGTGTCTCCATAACAGATGTGGATATTGTGTAAACCTATGAGTATTCTATGACCTTTTGCCTTATCTTATCTCTTGCTCTCCATGAATGGAACCATTTTTGCCGAAAATTTTGGATATTTCCTTCAAAATAAAGCATTTTTCTCTCGCTCTCTCATAACCTCTACTTACCCTATCTATGTTTGAAAGTGTACGTCTTCACCCACCATTTCTTACATTCCTTTGAGACTCCTGGACTAGACGTAGCCTTATCGAATGGTAGGTTGACTGTCTCCTGTTCAGTAGACCAACGAGCCCACGTATCTGAAGTTCCTATGGCTGCATAACACAGCCCACTGATATCCTAGCAAACATGCACGTTTTTCCAGGGAAGAATTGGGGGTGGAGCTTTCTTTTGCACCACTATGGACACAGTTACTAATAACGAATCTGCAAGATAACTTCTACCTGTCAGTCTAGCCATGAGTAGCAGTATGAAGGCAAATAGGTATGTAAAATGAGTAATAAGAATATTACAAGCTAGTCTTCAAGCGCATCTGTCATGTGCGGATTGAGCTACAATGCTGTTTTATTGACCCTTGTAGGGGTCTAAGTAGTGGTTGTACGCCGAACACTACAATCATCAGGCCGAATCCCAGGTTCGAGGTTAAAGGCAGAAGTCACCAGAATGAGTGATTTATTGTGTATAGAACTCCCTATTGCTGTCTCAGGTGGCAGTGGCTACTGGCGAAGCCAGGGCTAGTTTTGACTGCCTATAGTCAGGCCTGAGAAAGTAGTGAGACAGTGGTGACAGCTAATTGTAGCCGAGACTTTACACTGTGAAGCGGGAGAGATAGATGTGCGGCGAGTGTTCTCTCGGCTGCATTTCAAATCGCATGCATGTCACAGCCGTTGAGGGGGTTTCGGTTCATCAACACAATTCAGCAGTCGGTTTCGATGGGGTCCATTGTCTGCTCCACGGCAAGGTGGTAGAGGAACGGTGAATTGTGCTGGATTATGGCGAGAGTAGACTTGCACTGTATTTACCTCACTCACTGTTCCACTTCCTCAACTGAAACCAGTGTCAAGAGAGAATCAAGGAAACCGAAAGTGGGAAAGGTCGCAGGCCCACGCACTATGGGCCACCAAAAACAAGAAAACAGCAGCAAAGGGGTGCAGAGGTGGCTCGGCTCCCATCTAAGTGGGAATGTCATAAGAGCCAGATCAAGAAGGAGTTATTGCAGCCCGACTCTCAGTGCGCCACTCCACACAGACGCACACACACACGTTGGGCTGACCGTGTGGTTCGAGTTATCTCATCAGGTGGCAATCTTCTAAGCCACGGCTTTTAGTGAATAGTGATAGCTTTGAGCACATTAGATTCTTCATGGGGATGAAAATGTGTTGAGCTGTCGATCTCACTCTCTATTTCCACTGCCGTCCGAGCTGATCATTTGTCTGATGCGGATTGGGTGCAGTGGCTCACAGGGCCGGCGAACCCGTCTGCGTGTGCCAATGCACGATCTAGCCCTCTTTGACGCACACCAAGGTTACCAAAACCAAGCGGGCCATAGTTTGTTCGCATCGTTGGTCCGATTTGTTCTCCACGCTGCCACCTTGTTGCGTTTCGACATAGGACATAGCTTAGACGGAGCGGGAAGGCTTCTGTAATAGGTTAATAAATCGCTTCTAGAGACGTGCATTCGGGCCCAGTTGATTGTCAGAACATAGCCATCTCCCCTTATTACTGTTGCCGAGGCCCATTTCAACCTGGGGGGGGGGGGGTGCCGTTTGCCTCCCCAATCCTTGCCCTTTAGGAGTTCTTGCTGTTGTAGATTTTAAAGAATCAACAGGCCGAATCCCGGGTTGTGGGAAAAAAGCAGAAGGCACCAGAAGAAGTGATTTATTGTGCACAGAGCCCTGAGTTGCTGACTCAGGCAGCGGGGCCACTGATGAGGCTAGGATTTGATGTTGACTGCGTCCAGCCGGGCCCTAGAGAGAACGTGTGTGGTGTATGAGAGTGCGATGGCGGCTGCCTATGCACTATTGTGAAGCAAGTTAATGTGGTGTGTGTGATTGGCCTGTAGCATTGCCCGAGGGACGTGTAGTGTATAGCGGCCCGTGCTGTGTTGGCCGAGAGGTGGCGTGCTCAAGTGTCCCTTTGGCAACCGCAACTATCTGGACTAGCGTGTGTGCGCGTGCGCGTGGGAGTCGGTCAAGGGCCTTCAGGTCAGCTAATCGGAGGTAGCTGCCTCCGAAGTCGCAGGACGTTGGGGCAGCAATATCGCGTATGGACGCCTGTGCACTGCGTTGGCCAAGACTTGGCGTGTTCAAGTGGCCCTTTGGCAACCGCAAATATTTGAACGCGTGCGTGTTCAGGTCAGTGAGTCGAAAACAGCTGCATGTGGAGTGGAATGACGTTGGGGCAGCAGTGTAAATTGCACGAGGAAGCCGGACAGCCTTGTTGGCTGTGACGCCTGTTTACTCTGACGCCATATTCAATCAGCAGCTCTCTCCCTTTTCTACCTGTTTCTGTTGTTTTCTTCCTCAGTGGTCTTAGCCCCACCTCAAACGGCTCCCACGACTCCGTTATACACCATGACCAGCCCATTTTGGGTGCCCCGGAGGCCTATGGCTTCAAGTTGGACTTTGTGAGCTCCTCCTCACCGGCAGCTGCTGCGGAGGGTGACGCCGCCACCGCCGCCGGCCTCTCTGACCCCGATCTCTCACCCAACGCTGCAACAGCCCCGCATCCGCTGGCCTACCGCCCGCACGATCTCCCCAGCACTACAACCACCACCGCCGGAGAAGGAGCAGCAGCCTCCCAGGAATTTGGCGCACTCAGTCCGGCCTCCTACAGCAGCGATATCTCCTCACCCGCCGTTCCTTCCGCCTAGCACCACCTTGGAGCACCACCTTGTAATAAGTACTTGAGAGTAGTTCTGTATATTTAGGGTAGTAGGCAATGCCTTTGAAGACCTTATCGAAAGCACTTTAACTAAAATATTCAATTTAAAATATGTTACTATAAAATAGTGAGTTACATATGAACATGTACGACTTTGTTATCTGTATGTGTGACGAAAGTGCTCGTGTCTACTAGCAATGCTTTCCTGTGCGTATGAGCAGTATATATTGAGTAAATCTGTATTCGGGATGCGTTTGAATGCATCTGTCGTGTCCGCCATTACGACCTCCTCCGGCAGTACGTTCTAGGCACCGATGGCTCGCTGTGAAAACGAATGCCTGCGGACATCTAGATGGGATGATGACCTTATAGGGGTCCAAGTAGTGGGTGTACTCTGATCACTACAATCTCCAGGTTGAAGTGAAAAAACAGGAGTCATCTGTGAGAGGTATTTATTGTAGACAGAGCTCCCAGTCGCAGTCTCAGGCGGCTGGCTGGCTGGCGAGGAGCCCCGCCGGGTTGGCGAGGAGGGGAAGTCGGAGCAGCATGGTCGGGAGGGGCTGCTCCGTCATCAAAAACACAGATGGAGAGGAGGGGAGATAGATCCACCGTAGGGAGGTTTGGTGTAGCAGACCTTGGCCGCCGGGAACGCGGTCGAAGACCCGTCTGCTGTGGTTTCAGGTGGCAGTGGCCACTGGCGAAGCCAGGGCTAGTGCTGACTGCGTCCAGCCAGACCTGAGAGAATGGACTGGGTGTTGTGCGGGGTGATGCCAGTTTCTTTAACATGACTGTGAAGCGAGTTCAAGTGTTCTGTCATTGGTGTGTTGCAATTGCCCGAGCGGATGTCGCCTGAAGAGGTGCTTGCTGCATCGGCCGAGGGGCGGTGTATTCATGTGACATTTAGGCAGGCGGACTTATTTGGACGCACGTGTATGTCTGGCTTCTGCGCACCTATGTGCCTAAGCAAATAAGTTGAGGTCAACTTTCGGGTCCGAAGGACAGGGAACGCTGGCACAGCTGTTATCGGTTAGCCAGAAGCAGCTGCGAGGTCACACCTCGGGAGGTGGGGGCGACAGTGAAAGAAAGCACTGGAACAGTTGTTTGTGACGACACGACTACGGGGCAGCGAGCCTTTGAAAACGAAGGGGGAATAGGCATTTTGGATGTACGCCACACCCTAGTCCACGCGAACACTTGCCTCTCGCAGCTGCTAGCACATGCGCGCGTACAAGTGTCTGTCTACCGCACTTCTATCTGGCCAATCATCTCCCTGTGGTTGACTCACTCATGAGTGCACTGTAGACACTGCGATGACCCCCCTGTGCTCTCATACTTTGAACGACACCTTTACGGGTGGTCCTGAACTCGTCCAACTGTCAAATTCCTCAATCCTATCCTCCGCAGAATGTACTGTTTCTCTTACATGGCGACTTACTTCTTCTCTTTCCACAGGGAACGGGCCTGAAGCTCGCAGCAATATTGAGTCCAGCACGTTTAAGTAAAAGTCACAATTATAAAAAGAAGCGAGAATGTTAAAGGTCAGTTAGTTTGGCACCTTGGCACAGGGGTATTTCTATATTTTCCCCATCATCTCGAAGATCTTTCCAGGCATCTTTCCGTGCCGGCGTACTCAGTTCATTTCTTTATTCAATCTTGTCAGATTTTCCCAAGAACGGGGTTGGGATACGAACGCAGAGACTGGCGTGCTGGACTTGTGATTTGGGGAACCTACACCACAACTTGTGATACGCCTACTGGGGAGAGATAATGAGCCTACCATTCACCCTGCAGTCAAAAAACCCGTCTACGCGTGCGACACACATGATGCGTGTACCAGAATGCTACAAGACAGTCGCAAACGTCGACGCCTACCATTCATCTTATGGATTGGTTCTATTTTAGTGGTCGCTACTGCCTGGCACCCTCCTGACGCCACAGACGAGGTCACTCAGAGCACAGTACCTCGTACGAAGGCATTTTTCCCGCGTGCCTCAGGCCTATGCACCAACAGACACGCGCTCAGGCTAGCTAGCCTTCGCCTATCTCAAGGCCGCGCCACGACCTCTAGTCTAGACATCAGCCGCGTGATATGCCGCCGTAACAAAGCATGTGCTGACATTGCGGCGATTTATGAGGCTCTATTCACAATCTGGAATTGACGGCCTGGCAGTCGGACTGCAGTCATCAGAGACTCAGAACTCATTTCATCTATTCTCATATCCTTCTGCAGAATATACTATCCCTAATAATCTGGCTTTCCTACAGTCTCATCTCCTCATCTAAAGGAACCATGGGTCTGGAAGATCTTAGCTGTTAGGGTTAACCTTCTTAGCCTTAACTCCTGTCGATAGTATTGCAGTGACGACAAGAACGACCAGTCCATGATTTTTCAGTCCAACCTACTTTCTGTTTAATAAGAGACCATGTGGTTGCAAACAAGGATTTTATCCCCGAACACTGAATGAAAAAGAATGTTTCGTTTTCATCCAGCAGTTGGGCCACTGCCACTTCTAACGCTGATTGACTTTTTGTTCTGTGGCAACCAATCGCAGACACCCGACTGTGAGCTTGAGCATAAATCAGGCCCTCGCAAACGCACTGATATATGTGGCGTATGATACCAGGCGTTTTTTGGCAAACCTGTGGATGCAGTCAGCAAATCTCCACGATAAGAGACGGAAGCGATATTTTCGCTAACGTGTGAGTTCTCTGATGCGTGAGTGATCCTACCAGCGCTCGGCAACTGAGTGGTATTAAGAATATTTACGTTCTTAGAGAAAATTCATCTCGTTCAAAAAGCCAACTATGTGCAATTAACGCTGTGCCTACTTGCCTGACCAACAGGAACGGTCAACTGCAATAACTAACTTCCGCGAGCGGTAAGCGCCCCTCTAAGGCAACCAATGACACGCCACATGAAGAAAACTTTCGGCGAGCTCTTGTGGGGACTTCTAACCAACAGGTCACTAGTTTGAACCTCAGGATTTGCAGAACCCGAGGTTCGATATGGCTGACAGATGACGGCTAATAAGCTGGAAAGGAAAATTCCAGTTTCCCTCATAGTGACTCCACTCGGCGCGAACGATCAACCTCTCGCTTGGGGCTAGCAAGTGCGCACGCACAGACGCCTGCCTGCCTACACCACTCCAGTCTGGCCAATCACCTCCCTGTGGCGGAGTCACACATGACCACGCTGCAGACGCTGGGATGACTTAGGCACTCTCTTAAATCAAACGCCGCCCCTCTCGGCCGACTATCGACTTCCTGTTGTCTATTCTCCACTGGCTCTGTACGGAATATACTATTACTTTAACTTGGCGTCTCATTTTTCCTTCCACACGAAACTCGGCCTGAAGATCGCACCGGCAAGAGTTTACTTGTCAATTTAACCCACTGCGATACTCTTGTTTTATAATACGTGGCACTGAGCGATTGCTGGTTGTGGTGTGTGTCTCGTAAGCTGATTCTTGATCGCTACCCGTAGCCCCATATGTACATAGGCAGAAAGTCATTACTGACAAAGAAAGGGGAGACTATAATGACCATCTCTGTCTTTCATTGACGAACGTTCACCTGACCACTAACGGGACTCATCTGTCCCACTCAGCCTTAGGTCTCGACAGAGGCCCTGACAGCCGTAACACCTGGAAGTAGGCATATAGCATTTTCGGCAAGGACAAGAGAAACTGAAATGGCCATTTCTGGTTCATTAGCTGTCGTTAACCAGTCATACCCAGACCCAATTGGCGTCCTATCCGAGCCTCGAACTCACGACATTTTTGGTCAGAGGCAAACACCTTGACCGTTGAGCCACGAGCTCGTTGTCTCGCCATTTTATATCGGGGAATGTTAATGCTCATTGATGAACGCTCAGCTGATTACCAACGGGAATCGTATAGCCCGCTGTGCCTCGGGTCTCGGCAGAGGTCCTGACAGCCGTAACAGCCTTGCGAATTCTAGGCTCGGGTGCGACACCACTCGAGTCTAGGTATGACTGGCTGGTGACGGATAATGAGCATGAAATGACCATTTCAGTCTCCCTTGTGTTTGCCGACAACACGGTCTGCCATTGCTGGCTTATGAGCTACCATGGCCAATCCTTCCCAAGGTTAGCGACCCCCGGAGTTCGATCCCACGACCTAGTTAGTTAGAAGTCCAACGTTCTAACCACTGCGCCACGGGCTCGTTGCCTTGTCGGTTCCAATCGAGAATATGCACCATGGTAGTGTAGCGACCTTGTACTCCAACAAATGCATATCCCGCATGTCTAGCTTTCGTATGCGCCAGTGCGTGCGCGCCGGACGTGTCAAGGCTGGGACTTGTCTGGCCTTACTAGCCAATCACTACTCAAGGCGAGGCCAGTGCAAAAACTGCAAGGGAGTTGTTTACGCTCAGTCACTCCCAGAACCGATGATCTACTGTTCGGTTGTATTTGTCCGGACCCGGTGATCTACTTGCCGGACTACGCCTTTGGACTCCGGCTCATTCATGGCTGGCCTACACTTGTCTGGGAGTCCCTTACCCATTACTCATATTCGTACTCATTCAACACTACATTAAATTGTCTATAGCAATCTGGCCTTTCACGCCTTACCATATCCACTAGCTTTTAATTGTTGGGATACGTTTAATTGCCTATTATCTGGCCGAAACCCATTGTATTGCAAAGTAGATTGGAAAGTAAGTCGGTAAGGCCCCGTTTGCGGGCGGCAAGGTTTAATGATTTTTAAGGAGACCTTTCGCGACAAAGAAACACGTCCCCGAGCATCAAACCACACTCAACTTTTTAAACAATTATCCTCACAGCCCTGAACAACTAGGAATCACATGCGATTTATTGTCCTTTCTGATTACTTATTCAGACCTTTTATGCCGGAGTTGATGTTGAGCTGTTTAGTTCTCCCTGGCAACTGCTGTACACAATCCCTCACTCGCAGGAATCACCCGTGCTGACTAAACTTGATTAGGGGAAGCTAATTCCACCCCACCTCACCCCACCCCGTCCCCAATCGAAGTGGAGTTGGGACTGGCATGCACTTTTTCCAGATGCAGTTAAATATTTAATGAGCATTAGAATGCCTGTTCAGAGCAGCAACAACAGTAGCAGTGGGAGAAGGAATGTTGTTGCTGCTGCTGCCTCCTTCTAAGACGGGATGCCTGCCTGTGTGCGTGCAAAGTGATTGTCCAGCCCAACACACACAGTAGGGCGAGGGCTGCATGCACCTGTGGGATACGATGTAATTCAGCTGGATAATAGACGATGAACGTATCCCAACGAATATAAGCTAGAAGATCTGATAAGGTATGGAAGGCCGGATGTTTATAGGTAATTTAATGAAGTGTTGAATGAGTAGAATATTAGAAATGAGTAAGTGACTCCAAGACGATAGCACTTCAGCCATGAGCGGACCGGAGTCCAGGGTCGCATTCCGGTCGATGTAGTCGCCGGGTCTGGAGGTCTGCAATCGAACAGTAGATTGTCAGTTCTGGGAGTAACTGAGCGTCAATAACTCCCCCGCAGTAAGCTTCTGGTCTTGAGAAGTGGTTGGCTAGTGAGGCCAGACAGGGGGTGACCTTGAACGGAGGTTTTGAAAACCTGGGGCACGCACGAGAGCCAGACGCGTGGGGCATGTAAGCAAAGCATGGCTAGGAAATACAAGGTCGCTACACATCAGTCCTGACGAAATTTGGCATATTTTGGTCGAAAAGTTTTGTTAGGGAAATGACAAAACGAACTTTATTGTAAAATTTCGTCGTCGTCGGACTTGAGGAAAGATGTGTAAAGAACGTTGCGCAATTTTAAACACGCCGAAAAATCGATAATGATTCGTCACCCATGGTCAATAGTAGGCTCTGGCGGTTGGCGCTTCTTCAAGTCCTGTTTTAAGATTCATGCACATTGAATGCAAATCAACATGCTTATTGATACACTATTGTTGAAGTAAATAGCTTTTAAAAATTCGCTGCCTTATATGGGCAGGAACCTAGTATGTGGGTTCGTTCCCATGCAAACCTGTGCCCAGGTTCAAGCGATTACATTGCCACTTCGATCAGGTGGTCACGCCTCTTAACCGCTGAGTGGTGTTCATGTATGCGTGTAGAGACAGACCTTCCTGTTTGTCCATAATAAATCACATCGCATTTGCCGCAAGGAAGTTGGTAAAGGACCTCTTTTCTGTCCAAAAATCCAACTCTATCCTTACATTAAAGTTCGTTTCTCGCTTCCCAAAGCATATTTTCGATCAAATTATCCTTCTTGGGATGTCCCTTTTCAAATTCATTCAGAATTAAGCCTATATTTGCTCATGTTATTTTAATCCAGTGAGTGGATTTAACCCTGTTAAAGCCTATTAGTATGGAAAACTGCCCTTTTAGTTAACTTTGTTAAGAGTAATGTACATTTATTTTGGCTAAATCGGGGCTAGCCTGATATCGAAGACATTTCCTATGCTATTAGATAGGACAGAGGTAAACTTTTTTATTTATATGCATTATGCTATGGGGGAAATTCCAACGTGAGTAAAAAAGGGAAAAACATATCCCTTCCAGAACCCGAAAATGTTTTCCGAATTTGTTCAAATGCAAGTCAAGCCATTTTCAAGGAATCAAGTTTATTTTTAAAAAGTGTGGCGAGGACAGCAATCAAGGTCATGACGAAATTTTACTGGGTATTTTAGCATATATTTGATACCGTTTTTTGATCCAGCGTATGGATTTAATCCTGAAAATCTATTTTAGTTGGGAAAACCGCCTTTCTGGTCAAGTGTTTTTAAGGTAATGAACATTAATTTTGGTTAAATTAGGGGCATCCTGATATCATTAACATTCAGATAGAGAAGTAGAAGGCGTTTCGATCACCGGAATCACAGTTTTACTTGTCTAAGCTTTCAGTCTCTTTCTGAAGTCCATCGTCAGAGATAAAAGTCGTTAACGAAAGACATCACATAATGATGCTTTCTACAGACTCTAATAGCTTTCCACGCTTGATAAGCGCCGGGGGTTTTTTGCGCATGTTTAAAACTCCTCGCTCGATAGCACAAGGTACAGTCATACGTGAGCAAGTGAGTAGCACTTTTTTGAGGCAAAAAAGGTTTTTTCTCAAAAATTTCTTTTTAAATCTCCGAATCGCCTCGGTGCACATCCCTTCTAAAGATGTATGGTTTTTTTGCCGTTGACGCGTTCTTACTGTTTCGGCAGGAAAGCATGCCCCCGCAGAAACCCGAAATTTTCAAAAACTCAGCAGCTGCGCTTCACGAGGCAAATGTCAGGCGTCAGGAACAACTCCCGAGAAATTGGCATTTAGAGGGAGGAAAGAAAAATTATTCAGATAAAAAATTGCCTAGATGTCGTCGTGAAGACCGGTTGCCCTTTGACGCCTTGGTTCCATCCAATCAGTTTACCTTAGCCAGTGTAAAAATGGGCGTGAAGAACTGTGAAAACAAGAAACTGGGCATTCTGCAAACCAGTGCTCTTTCCTCCGCAGGAAATCCACTAACGCTATTTTTGGGAAATTCTCATTTTCAATTGGCTAGTGTAATCTAAAAGGGCAAAACAGAGTGTAGTATCTACGTGTAGGTTCTCGTCTTCTCACTAGTCTTTTGTGCTCCTATTACAGGTCGGGAATGTCCTGAGGGCTCGATCTTAGGTTGTTTAGCCAATGAGGCATTAATGACACACTCCATGTCATGAAATGGGTTGAATTTATATCTTCGACCTCGATTTATATTTTGGATCCAGCCTTTTACTAAAATTTTTATATCAATAAACTTATTGGTTGCTTATTTGGAAATAAATATGGGCTTTCATATACATATGTTGTACTATTCTGCTCATCATAAAGCGATCTTTCCCACTTTTTGTTTATTCAAATTACAGCAATGAGGTCATTGGTACAGGATGCTAGTACCGTTTAGAAAGAAGTCGTTCGTCCTGATGTTGGCACTTGCAGTGTTGGACCATTATGCATTTTTGGTGAGCTCCCGGTCTCATGTGGTTTGACTGCTTGATTTTATTCCCAGTGAATGGAGGGCGTTTTTGCTGAAAATTGGCGAATTATATTTTTAGAGTAAAGCGTATATCCTTCGTCACCTTATCCAGGACGAAATTGAGGAAGGATTCATAATCTCTCCTAAAACGACATCAACCGGAGCCAGTTGGTACTAAACTATTACCTAAGGGGGTTGAGTAAGTTAAACCCCAGCAACTGCGATCTTCAGACCATGGTTACTTAGCAGAGAAGAAGTCGGTGGAGGCCACAATAATAGGAACAGTATATTGTGTACACAGAGGAACGAAGAATAATAGGAAGAATATCGACTACGGAGAGCACGACCTTCCGCTGGAGCGGCGTGATTCGAAGTACGGCATAGTTGCAGGCAATCACTGCGGACCAGAGAACAAGCTTTCACGCGTGCAGGCTTGCTATTAGTCGCCTGCCCAGAAGGCATCAATGTGGCAACTGTGATTGGCTGTTCCCAGACGTCGAAAACCGCATCGGTGGGCCTTTCAGAAAATGCACTTCGACACGGGCTAGTCACAACAGTATCTTTAGCTCTTGAGTCGGGCAATCTATGCTGCTATCCCAAGCTAACAAGGCATCACGAGAAGCCAAGTCCAGTACTTGAGTAGGACGAAATCGACTACGTACCCAGTCTAGTTACCAACACCAAAGGGAACAAGATGTCTGCTATGGATTCGACATGCAAACTAATTAAAGTGTAGCGGGTAACAGTTGTACACCAAGGTGATAAATACAAGTTACAGAAATGCGTAGCAATTAGAATTCGTCTAGAAAATTATGTACAAATGAAAGTACGACACAGTTGTAAATAAATACAAGTTTGGCAAAGGGCTACCACATATCTTTCAAGAATTAGTGGATCATAAAGTTAGCTGAAGGCTTACATACTGGGTATAGATTTCCAAACTTTTTCACGACAATTTGCGGTAATTTGCCCACTTTTTGCTTTGCTTAACGCAAACAGGACTGTACCGTTGAGGATGTCAGAGGAACAACAGGTTTCAAAACTTCGCGTGTTGACAGGCAAGGCAGCTCAATATAATTAGCCGACGTCGTCGCAAGCATACGATTTTGAACGTATCAAGAAAATTTATCGTACCTAAAACAAACGCGTGGTTTTTACAGATGCTAAAGACTTACGCCTTTCAGAATGCTCTTGAAATTTCAATAAAAAATTGCGATTTTCAGCATTTTTTAATGGATGGCCCATAAATAAAGTTATGTGTCATGTGTTACTCGAAACCTTCGAGATAAGGTGCCTCTGGGGAGTGTATACTGAAATAGTGATTTCTAGCATATTCTGGTTTTTTTTGTAGGTGGGCGTTTGGAACATCTGCAAAACTTACCTTATTAGTAAAGTTCAACTCGAGAAGACGAAGAAGAAGGAAGGCTCCTAATGGCAGTCGGTGAGAAATGTACTTTGGGTCACTCTGGGTCCTCTACTAAGTAAGGGGGTAGATTTGAATAATTAATTTGACCCAATTAGTCCGATTACCTTGCACTACTCTATCGCAGGGGGTTAAGTGAGTCTAACCGTGCAACTGCGATCTTTAGACCATGGTTACTTTTTGCAGAGGAGAGAAGTCTTTAAAGGCCAGAGTAGATGGAAGAGTTTATTGTGTACACAACGGAAGAGGAGAATAGATTGACTTGGGAGAGATACGTCCGATCAGTAGGTTGACCGGGCCCAAGTGAGGTCTTAGAGTAGTCAGGCCAGAAGACAGAGAGAGGGAGATCTTTCATTGGCTAGGTCGGCCTGGAGATTTCGGGCAGAGAGGCAACTTGCGTTGGGCACGCGTGCAAGCTCCTCATTCGTCACCTCATAGAGGCGAGAACTATGATTGGCTGATCGAGACATCGAGAAAGCACATCGGTGAGCGTTTGGGAAAGTGAACTTCGACGCGAGCTAGTCAGGCAGTCCTAGAAAATCGTCGCGCACGAACGAGGTCGGTGGACATATAAATGCATTTTCATTGCCAACGCATTAGCGTCCTTGCTCGTCATTTAGACTTTCCCACGCCCATTGCCAATGTTTCCGCATTGCATGCCTACTTAGAGATTGTGTTCGTTAGAGGGGTCGCACAACCGGTCGTTGCCCAAAACGGTTCTGTGTCAATCTAACTCCATTCTCTGTCGTCCTGCATCCTATGCCATCACTGATTGACCAAGTTCGACCTGGCAGACGGTTGCCTGTTTGCGGACTCTGTCATACCGTAGACTGTCTACCTGATGAAGTCTCATGAATTTAGCAAGAAAACTCCTGCTGTTCAAACCTAGACCACTCAGCGTCCCAAAAAGTCTTGCAACAGTAGAGAAATGACCGCTATTAAGGGTGATGAAGGGGTACAAAAAACTCGAAAACAATACAAACGGTTAGTTTGTTGTGGACTGTCAGTGAACAGGTAAAACGGCATGGGGATAGTCAAGCTGTCTGTAGTGGTTTGCTCGATGTAATGATCAGCATAAAATCAAGCTGTTCTTGCATGCCTCTTCTTTGCCTTATGGTACTCTGATAACCAATGCCAAAAATAGTGGCGTGGGGTGTCGTGGTGACACGCTTAGGTGGCTCATGCCGCGCAAGACACATGCGCCCGATCGCGCTTCCAGTCTTCTTGGATCTCCCTTGTCATCGGGCTCAAGCGGTTAAGTGAATAGCGAGCGCGACGGACACAGTACGAGTCTTCTATCGCTTAAAACTAAGCCACGCAGGAGTCACCAACTCTGCATCCACCCTGCTGTGGAGGGCAT
This sequence comes from Ligula intestinalis, assembly GCA_036362985.1. Taxonomy (NCBI): domain Eukaryota; kingdom Metazoa; phylum Platyhelminthes; class Cestoda; order Diphyllobothriidea; family Diphyllobothriidae; genus Ligula; species Ligula intestinalis. The sequence goes on from JAYGXS010000008.1 coordinate 29,260,200, forward strand.
GGTTAATGCCATCGGTCGAACTGGCTTACGGCCCGAATTAGCGGTGGGGTAAATCAAACTACAGTTGCAGACGTTTATGTCTGAGTTTAACAGCAGAAAATGCAACAAATGTGCAAGACGACATTTTCTAAACTGCATCCGACCTTAATTTCCCAAAAATAATACGATTTCTTATAATTGTATTTGTCTCATTTTTCATGAAGTCAGAAATGCGCTTTTTCGTTCTCTGAAGGGATATAGTACAAAAAATTCGCGTTATATTATAATTCGTTTATAGAACCGCGCACGCAAACGGGAAGTTTTGAGCTGTGGTTTTTGAAGTGGCGTAGAATATTTCTTGGACATCAATAAACGTCGGACGTTTCCCAATTCTGGCCTCTTTTTTCTTTAATTGACGGATCTTAAAAGAACTCTTCCTTAATAACTAGCTGCTCACACCTCGACTCAATTCAACTAACAAAATCTACACCCCAAATGGTGAAAGCTTAATTTAGGTTCCAGAATTGTTTAAACAATCTGATATTTAGCAAAACACTGCGCTTTAAATAGTAAATTTATAGTTTATAGTTTATTAATATTTATAGTGTGTATTCTACTTCTGTTTAGTTTTATTTTTGTCTGTAACTTTTATTTATTTTGAGGTTTCTTTAAGTTTATATTTCTTCGTTTAGTTTGGTTAGGTTTTAGTTTATTTTTTGGTCAAGTTAAAATTGAGTTTACCGCAAGCGATTGTTTTTCGAGTTTAAATATTTACCGGTTTAGTTAACCTTAGTCTACTTAGTTAAGACAATTCAACTTATTATATTTTAGTTAAGTTTCAAGTTCATAATAATGTTTTATTAGTTGTATTGTAGTCTTTAATTTAGTTAGTTTAGCTTATGCTAGTTAAGCTTCTCTTTAATAGTGGACTTTAATTTGTAGTTTAATTTTAGATTTATTAATGACATGCGGATTCTTTCGTATTTTTTACTTCAATTTTCTTTACTCTCGGAAATTCGTAGTTCCTTGCATCGTTCAGCAAACTTCAACAGTTACCGATGTTTGCGTAGTTGCACATTTTCTTTATGGCGTGCCTTTTGGCTGCCAAACAGATTATTAAAATAATTATTCCTTTTTTCTAAGTTTACATGTTCCAGTTTTTATTCACAGTTTCGTTCCTTTGTAATGCCCAAACTGTATAATATGTATGACCACCGGTCCTGGGGACCTAAACTTAACTTTCACCCCCAAATGTGTGTTGAACTACCTGCTCAAATTTCAATCTTGAAATTACCTGAATTAGGCAAGCTAATCTGCACGTGGAAATTGTTTTTCACTATTCAGTCATCAGGGGTAGTAATCCTCATTTATAGGGCTGTGGTATGTTTGTCATACAAAGGCTAATATTACCAAATGTCCATTCTTGATCTCCTTTAAGTGTATTGCTCGTTGATAGGATACGGCTTCTCAGCACTCTTTTTATAACTGCGAGAAGAAAATAAATACGCCTCTTAGCTCAGTCATCTTGGTGGTCTCACTTGCATATGAATTTGTATAGGTCCATGTGCTTACACCTGTAACTTCTTTTTATTTTCTTCGGCATCCGCCTAAAAGCTGGGCTTATCCCTTTGGTATAAACATTTAATATTCGAGAAGAGGAAGAAGAAAGCGACTCGATCGCTGGGACCATGTTTGGTCTAAATATGCACAGAAACATTTGAAGTGAGTTTGAGTGGCTTCAACAGAATAATCGAAGGTACGCCAAGAAAAAAGGAGCCTCTGAAGTGATCGTATAGCGCGTTTCACCCAGGCCATGCATGCGGTCACGTAATTGCAGTTCTCGGACTGCCTCTGGGACAGCCAATCACAGGTGCTGCAAACTGCGCCAACGCTCGACTCCTTGCGACCACTGGCAAGTGCGGATGCACCAGTGCTTGCCGACTATCCCAGTCCGGTCGGGCCAATCATCTCCCTGTGGCCGACTCAAATAGGATCGCACTGTGTCGACTGCCACACCTATATCACTTCGGATGCCGGCCCTTCCCCTCCATCATCATCAACTTCCTCATTTGCTTCTCCTCCATTTTCCACTTCGCTCTTCTGAATGATTTCATTGACCAAGTTCTGTTCAAAATCTTCCTCACTTGTTTCATCAGTGACTTCAACGTCTCCAACGATGTCCACCCACTTAAGAAAATCTTCGTCATCGATTCCTGGCGGAGGAGGCACCAAATCGGCAGCACCAACATCAGGAGCAGTAACAACATCAGGGGTTTTATAACCGCCTTTTTGCCAGTAGTTTTCTATTGTGCTCTTCTTCACCTTCTTCATGCGTCACCCAACATGTCCAGTGCTTGGAGCAAAATGATCTTCTTTGCAACCTCAGGGCCAGCTGCTTGCTCGTGTTGGGGATTTGTCCTCCTGACTCCTCATGTCTGCTGCCGTCTGAACAGCGTGTCGCAAAATTTAACTTAAAAAATGAAAGCAAATCATATCTGGCATCTTGTTTTGCGTAAGACTGACCAAAATTATGTAAGCAGTTGCGCACACAGAGAGATGAGAATCGCACTCTATCCTGTTGGCAAACTGGGCTTTGTAGCCGGCGACTGGGCATATTAGCCGGCGGATTTTGCTATGTACAATTCCGTCCCAAGCTGATTTGGGCTTAATACGCGGCTGGGCCTATTAACCATGGGCTTAGTAACCGGCGTCTACTGTAGAAAAGAAAAACGGAACGCGATTTTGGGCTGCAGACACGCATTCCCCAGACGTCTCAGTTGAGACCTCAACAGGGGCAGATGCAGAAGTACAGGCCATTTAATGTCCAACCCCGCCTCCGCCGCTGGCACTGACTTTCAGACGAACTATTGATATTTTCTTCCCAGCGTCTGCTGCACTGTGGTGGATCGACATGCCTGTTGACGTCAGTATAAGTTGAGCGTCACGTGACCTGTAGTTGACCTGAGACTCGGCCATCCTGCTGTCCCAGAACCTCCAAGCATTCGAAAACGAAGTTCCGCCCCGGAGCGTATAAACGAGAGACAAAGATAGACTGTTTGTCCTTCCGCTACACACATCAAGCTCGTATTTATGCTTCCTCATTTGCTCCTCTTTCCACATTCCTCTAACATAATTGGCTTGGACAGATTTACTTAATTCCGTTAAACCACTTGTGAAACTAGCACCTTTCCTCAAGCCGATTCCTACCCTTTCTCAGAAACGTGCTCTAAAATTCTCACGACGCACGAAGCTGTTGAAATGACTCGGTCCTTAATCGGAACTAAAGTCGGAACGAAATAGTTTTTTATTAATGTGGCCTCTATGACACTTCAGTCTTAGGTTAACTTCGAGAACTGAACTGGGGCCCCCGTGGAGGAGGCATTGCACGTATTAGCCCTGCGCCTTCACCGGTGATGAATAGTGGAACGGCCTTCAGCGAAGGTTAACTGCAAAATCAGCAGGTTCCTGGGTCTGGCGAAAAAGCAATCGCAAACTTGCAAGGTCAATGCTACCAGGACGCGGTGGGCTGAAGAGGTCTGGCAAATCAAAGGCTTCAAAAGTTGCCGTCAAGCCCAGTGACGGTACTGTGACATGGTGACTGTGAACCGCCAGTAGATGAGTTTGCTTGCCCATACGGATTTTCGGTTATATTCTCGAATCAATAGGTTACAGGGGAAAGCCTCTAACAACCAATCCGAGTGGCTGCTGAGGAGCTGCTTGCACCATGCTGGTGTTGGTGGTGGTTGTGGTGGTGGTAGTGGTAGTGGTGGTAGTGGTAGTGGTGGTAGTGGTAGTGGTGGTGTTAGTGGTAGTGGTTGTGGTGGTGGTGGTTTTGGTGGTGGTGGTAGTAGTGGTGGTGGTAGTAGTGGTGGTGGTGGTGTTGGTGGTGGTAGTGGTGGTGGTGGTGGTGATTGTGGTGATTGTGGTGATTGTGGTGATTGTGGTGGTGGTGTTGGTGGTTGTGGTTGTGGTGGTGGTGGTGGTGGTACTGGTGGTGGTGGTGGTGGTGGTAGTGGTTGGTAGTGGTGGTGGTGGTTGTGGTGGTGGTGGTTGTAGTGGTGTTGGTGGTAGTGGTGGTGGTGGTTGTGAGAAGAGTGAAGGAGGAAGGAGGAGAGGGAGAACGATGGGGAGAAAGAATAAGAAGAAGAAGAAGAAGAAGAAGAAGAAGAAGAAGAAGAAAAAGAAGAAGAAGAAGAAGAAGAAGAAAAAGAAGACGAGGGGAGGAGGAGGGGGAGGGAGTGCGAGGAGAAGGACAAGGATGAGGAGAAGGAGGAGGAAGAATAGGAGGAGGAGGAGGAGCAGTAGCCAATTACCATTCGAACGTCGTTATAACTGCTCGCTCCTTACTTCCTCGAGCAGCGATCAAACCCCACGTAAAATGACTATTGGACTGTATGTACAAAGCAAATTCAACGGATCTCATGCCGGCATTTGAGGGAGTTTTATTTAGGCTGTCTGTACAAACTACAATCTACAAAAAGAGCTTATCCAGTACAAGGCAGAAATACGCGTTTTTCTACTCATTTGGCAGTAGCGCGTGTTTATTTCAAATTTTATGCTTGAGGAAATGGTATCTTCTGGTTTTAAGAAAAAGGGTTCTAGTTGGGAGGTTTTTTCATGACCCTGAAATGCTCAGTCATAAAGCGTCCTATCCATTCACTTATTAATGCTGCTTCTAAAGTACACAAGCTATCCGTGAAACTTTTACGAGTCCCGTAGGACATCTTCTTAGCGCAAAATGTTATTTGCACAGAAAATGTAAAGCCTGTGTTTTGGAAAATGGTAATGCAAACGCAATAGCAGGTTATGTTAGAAATTATCGAATAATTTATCAAAAAATTAAAACGGATGGACACCCTTTCGGTGGAAGTTTTATTGAGGTCCCCAAATTGATTGAATAGTCTATTTTTGGCAGCAGAAAAGTGCGCCATAAATAAATGAGAAATGCATCCAATTAACTTATAGTTTACTTTAATTTTCTGCATATTCAAAGTTTTTGATTGTTTTTTTTTAAATTAAATTTTACTATTTTAGTTTAAGGTAAGATTTATTTTTAGTTAAGTTAGTTTATGATATTTTCTTTTAGTTAGTTTAGGTAGGTTTTGGTTAATCTTTTAATTGAGGTTTAGATTTATAAGCCACATGTGCTTGCTTTTCGAGTTGAAATCTTTACTAGTTTCCTTTACCTTTTTTAGTTAGTTTGATTTAATGAAGTGATTTATATTTCGGTTTAGCTTTCAGTTTGTTTTTTAGCTCTTAATTATGTTTATTAGTTTTAATTTCGTTTGTAGTCTAGTTAGTTTAGCTTATCTAAGTTTGCCCCTCTTTATTTAGTTGACTTCATTTTTAGTTAGTTTACCTTTCTTAAGTTACTCTATTTTTACTTGAGTTTTTAAGTTAAATTTTCGATTTATTGTGGACAAACGATTTTTATTGTACGTTTTACTTCACTTTTATCTCTGAAATTTGCAGTTCTTTGCGTTGTTCCGCAAAGTTGGGCACACTTTATTGATGGCACGCCTTTTGTTGCTAAACATTAGGTTACTGAAATAATTATATGTACTTTAACTACTTTTATACGCTCTCCTTTTTATTTCCATTTTTATTCTTCTGTAATGGCCAAACTGCATAATCTATGGTATTACTTGCCCCGTCGTGCACATGGATGGAGTTTTGGCATGCCGTTTGGAGACCCAAATTAAACCTCACCACTTTTTCTTCAGGTATGAAATTTGAATAAAGCATAACCTGCTACCAATTCAGTGCAATGAAGAATATTTGGTGCATTGTTTCAAACAATATATTTTGCTTTCTAACGTCACGGAAAATCTATACTTCTTAAGAAGCCACTTTTATGAAATGTAATTTATGCAGGCGGTCAGAAATAGGCTTTTTTAAAGGTCGGCATCTTACTGTGAGTGGATTGTCTTGGGATTGTGTTGTGTGGTAGTAGATATTCTATGCTCACACAGCAGGCCGATACTTATCATCAACCCGAACCCAACGAAGCCTTTCAGGTTGTCTATCGGACACCAACCAACTTCTTTGAGGGCTTACGAGAACGGGTGCCAGCAACAGCCGAGGCAGTGGCTATACGGCTAGCGAATTCAGTGCTGTGCTCTCATAAAACGCTACTACATGCGCCGACATCAGGTGGTGATAGCATGTCTTCCCCCCTGACGACAGTTTTTCATTCTGGGCACTTGATAGTGATGTTCACTTCCCCTACTCGACCTATGAACACTGCTCAGAGCGCACCCTACTTCCCCCTCCCCTACCAGCCCAATGTGACCATGCCATATGAACGGCGCGACAGCAACGAATAAAACCCTTAAGATATTTCTAGACCCTGTCCAGCTCTCATATTTTTTCCTTATGTACGTAAATGTACACGCCCGATGATAAATTACTGAAAGCCCATGTTTACGGAAATGACTTTTTGGCTGTGTAAGCATTTATAATCTACGACACATTCGAGGATTACCTTTAACATTCCGCCAGATGGCACAACGTCGGCCAAACTTCTGAAACTTGCTTTCGAACCTGAATCAGTTACCCAAGTAGGGTTGTAATATTGACTTTCGTACAAGCGAATCTCAAATTAATTTCTTCACGTTGGTGGAGGTTTAATTTGGGTCCAAAATTGTTTCAATACTCTTACATTTGGCGACAACATAGCGCGCCATGAAGTTTATTTATGGAAAGTAGTTTATTTTGATTTTTCTGTGTAGTTTTAGTTTAGTTTGGAGTACAGTTTTAGATTTATCAGTGTCATGCGGTTTTCCTTTTAGCTTTTGCTTAACTGTACTTCAATCTCGGAAATTCGTAGTTATTTGCGACGTTCCGCAAATTTGAGTAGATCCCGGTATTTGCGTAGTTGCACATCTTATTAATGGCGTGCTATTTTGTTGCAAACAATTAGATTATTTAAATAAATATTCTTGTTGTTCTGCGTTTTTATTTACATTTTCATTCTTCTGTAATACCCAAACTATATAATATTTACTATCACCGGTCTCGTAATACATTTGCGATCCGCGAAAGTTTGACGCAAGAACAGCTATCTTCCCTACTAGGGCGAGGCTGTGGCGGGCTGTTTTGTGTCCTTAATTAAACTTCTAGCGTCACGTCAAAATGCCGGAATTTGAACGAGCTGCTTTCTGAAACTCTAAAAAGGCGATTAATTAAAACAAACTGGCTACTTAAGCAGTATGCATTACTCTCCTTGATTTTCAACACCCTTGGCCGACAGCTAACAATGCTGTGTCTGGCTCCTTTTTTCAAGTCCCTACTGCCTGAACCTCATGCAGCTGTTGGTAACTCGTTGACCTGAAAACGCTTGACCGACTCTCAATCGCGCACACACGCGCGTGCATCCAAACAGTCGTGGCTGTTCAAAGGCCATTTCAACACAACATGCCTCGGCCGTCGCAGTAGGAGTCTCCATGCGCGACGCCCCCTCCCCGGGCAATGCAATACAACAATCGTATATCATTTGAACTTGCTCCACAATTACATAAAAGCAGCTGCCACCTCTCACTCTCTATCAGGCATAGCTGGACGCAGACAGTGTTAAGACGACCTAACGAGCAGCCTTAGCAAGCAGTAGCTTGCAAACCATACCCGAACTCCAAGCAGGCTGTCGACCGACCTACACGGGTGGACGAACAGAAGCCATCAACCGATCGATAACTCAGAATTCAAACAGCAGTCATCCACTGAGCCAACAGCCAATAATACCGGACAATATTTCAGGAGTGAATCTGATTGGCTCAAGGGACATCGTCTACATACGTTTGTTGTCCTAAATACGTTGTACCTGACATACTAAAAGACTTCTGCCGTTTTACCCTTCTTGTCGTGTTCTTTCTTTGGGGACTCACAAGGCGTTATTGGGCGGCGATCACTCGGCCTGGGCTTCCGTTACAACATTTGGCGACGCAAATCCGTGAGTCAGCAAGGCAGGCTCCCACAGACTTTTGTCTGTCTGATGGCCATGATGGTGATTGGTGAACGCCAAGGACAAACACCAGTGGGGGAGTCCCTGTATCGTGCGCGGCAAACAAAGGCAGACACAGTGCGTAGGAGTTCAGCCGGCGCGTGTAGCCACTGCACTTTCGCGGCTTTTGGCAACGAAGCCAGCGTGAGTCAGCAAGACAGGCTCCCACAGTACTCCCGGGAAGACCGAAGGCGGCGGTACTGGACACCGAAGGCAGGATCGATGCCAACCGTAGAGAAAGGTAGGGAAACAAACGGAGGCGCATTAGTAAAAGATGAAGAAGTATGTACGTACCAACCGTAGAGTTTGAAGAGTTGGTGTTGCTGGCTTATGAGAGCCAGGCTGTTGGTACGGTTGTGACTCGCATGAGTCTCCGTGCTGTCATGCGTGAGTCTTGTAGGAGATTGGGCATCTCGACTACGTGTGAGAGAGCCATGTTGGCTGCGTTGAACTTCGACGGCAAATCCGTATGCCGTGTCACTGTGGGTTGTGTTGAGTTGGGGAAGGAGGGATACCGTTGGCAGTAGAAGAAGGAGCAGAGTTGCGAAAGGAGCTGAGGAAATGGGCACTCAAAGCAAGAACACCTCTTCGGGATGAGGAAGGAATCAAAGCCTGGGTCGACGGGCTGTGAGCAATTTAGAATCTCCCTCTTGCTTCGCGACAGGGTGTAGGTGATGAAGTTCTCCATTTCACGGTCACAGAGATGATACAGGAAAAAATCAGTTGAACTTGAGGGAGGTTGGATGTTGATTGAGCTCAGATAGATCAGAAGTTGAGAGTTCAGATCACGTCGGGGTCACCATTATCGCAAAGACGTTCAGGTTACGCCGGTTAACCCTAAGAATTGCGATCTTCCAGGCCCGGTTCCTTGGAAGATGATAGAGAAGTCTTGGAGAACCAGAGTAGGAGAAGGTTATATTCTATACAGAAAAAGTAGGAGAATGGTCAGTAGAAAGGTGGTTGACTCGGCCTGGCGTTGAGTTCGACCACCGTGAGAGCACCGTGGGAGAGCGCTGTAGCGTCGCGTCCGTCTCGAGCCGAGGCGGAAGGCCGAGTAACTCCAACGTCAGTCACCAAAGACTTTTGTCTGTCTGATGGGCTTGATGGTGATTGGTGAACGCCAAGGACAGACACCAGTGGGGGAGTCCCTGTCTCGCGCGATGGTTGCCGAGTTCGCAGCAAACAAAGGCAGACACAGTGCGTAGGAGTTTAGCCGGCGCGCGTAGCCACTGCACTTTCGCGACTTTTGGCGACGAAGCCGGCATGAGTCAGCAAGGCTCCCACAGATCTCAGGACTTCCCACGTCTATTGTATCAGAGCAATTGCTCGCTAGCTTGCAACAACAGCAAAAGCACTTGGAAGCTGCACACATGAAGTTGGTGGAGTCTATGATGCAAAAATTCAGTTCTGCTAAATTGTCCACATCAGCGGACGCCATTGCGACTTCTATCACTGAGTTCATTTATGACCCCGACTCCGGCGTTACCTTTGACGCTTGGTTCAAACGTTGGGAGCACACGTTGGTTCTTTGTCTAGAGTCAGGCGGTACATTTGGCTGACTTTTTGTTATGGACCACATGTGTCCACTATTTACATTGGTGACTTGCTTATTACTCACTGTTTATTCAATAGTACCCTACTATACCAACTATTTTTATCATTGGGGATTGACGTACACGTTACGACAGGATACTCAGTCAAAGGATACTCGAATAATGCGTATAGGCAGGGGAAGTGGGAGGGGACTGCAGCAATCTTGCTGGGGGGAAGGGAGGGGGTATGAAGGCAAATTTTTGTGTGCACTGGCGCGAAGTCGCCGTTGTTGTGCATTTTGAAACTTGCGGTACTCCCGTGTGACCAGGCTCGCTGACCTGCCCAGTGGACAGGCGGGTGCCCGTATTGAAAGCGTGAGTGTGAACGCCCTCACCTCATAGATAAGCGCGTATTGAAGCACTATGTATAACCTGGCTGTCCTGCTAATCACCCCGAGAAACAGATCCAGCCTCGGTCACTTGCGACGAATGGAGCAGGCATCCTGCAGTTAGTCGCTTCAGGTGACAGTTTGACTGTTGATTCCATTGATTTTCACCATGTTCTCGGGCCGCTTACTTACTCATGGATTAGATTTGCGTGGTACAGGACTTGCACAGCATCTACCGCACTCGCTCTCCCTCTCTCTCTCTTCCCTCACCCACCCGAGCCGGGTGTCAACGCAGAGTCAAGAAGACCAGAGTTGCCAAGTCTGACTCAGATTCCATAGAATGGGAGTACCATTAAGACCGTGGGTTGCTGGTGATCGAGCCTGCAGCTACGTGGCGCAATCCAAATAATTATTCGTTTCCGGTGTTCGTCCAGCGCATCTACTTAGCGGCCCGTTGAGGGTAAATAAGGCACTACAATTACATGTATAGACACGGCCTGGGTTCGGCCAGGTGGTCGGACCGCCTGTACCAATATCTTCTGACAACAAAGAGTTGCATTCGTCAACGGAATGGTGACTGCCTCAGCTGTGGCTAGAATAAGCTGGCGTAGGCCTTTTGAGTAGTTATCTGGTGCCCACTTGATGTCTACTTGGTGGTTCGTAGCAAGTAAGGGTATGGAAAGTGAACTTGAATTCAATCGGCTTTCACTCTTACCTAATCAGGCAGGTATGCGTTTGCGTACCCTAGTTCCCAGACGATTCGTTGTGCAGCCAATGTGTACCGCTCCGCAAGAGCAGATGAATGGATCCATATTTAAGCCTGGAATTGTATCCACTCCTCGGCAATGGGCAAGAATGAAACCCGTGAAACAGACGAACCCGATCATTAACCGGCAATGACCTAACCCTCCCATGCCTATTACTAAGCCGTACCATGGCCAAAATAATAGACCACACGGACAACGCACAGGTGTACACTGTTTCCATCGCCAATGCCGATGAGCCCATTGGTCGAACAATCACCCCGCCACCACAAAAAAACGGGTGATTAAATCTTAGGGATACACGACTCGAATGCTGACCAGGAGGCTCTTTGCACACCAAGATTAACCTTCTTTTATTAAGGGGATGGAAACGATTGATCCTCATTGGTATGCAGTAGCAGTCCCTTGTGCATGCAATAGCCATCTGACGATGGGCTAGAGCATGAAACCAAACTGCCTAGCGAATAAAGCTCTTGCTCCCCCGCCCACGTATCCTTCCGCTCAATTGATGGGAATGCAGAATTCCGATAGATATACAGAATATAGAGCTCAGACAGAAGGATTGCTAGTTTCCAGCTAATAGATCGTCATCAGCAAGAGAGGTTTCAACTCCAAACCATGCAGGCCTGACCGTTGAACCCCAGGCAGTGACTGCCTGACCCACGACTGCACAAAGTCGACTGGTTCCACACCATACTCACGGGCCCTACTTTTTGACATTTCTACTGCAAACTCCCTTCGGATTATGAGTACTACTGTATCCAATCATAGACTAAGGCAGGATCCCTTTCGGGTTTATTTGCCATCCTCAGCTAAAGACCCTTGCCCGTGTCCCGTCCCGCGATCACGATGGATCCGATAACGTCACACTCATTTGAGTACCGTCCGTCTTCTCATCCGGGATTGCTGTGCGAGGTCCGTTCATCTTGTGGCCTACGACATACTTCAAAGGAAGCCCCTATTCCCATATCTTGGAGTACGTACAGTTGATGACCTAGCTCATGAATGCTCATGAGGTAGACAAGGAAATTCTTGTTGCGCGAAATCAGTGCGTGCCACGTCCCCCAACTTTTACAGCAGTCAACCAAATACCATTAAGAAAAAAGGTATAGGCCGATTTATAAATTACTTTTTACTAACAAAAAATAACGTATTTTCCCAAAAAACACTTATTTCAGATGATGGCTATATTACAGGTCACTGATCTAAAATTAAAACAAAAAGGTGCGTAAAAAACGGTTAATTGACACAGAATAAATAAAACTACAAAATATCAGTACTTTGTGGACTGTCCGTGTAGACTTAAAACAGCACTAAGTCTGCCAGAAATGGAGATAGCCAGGTTGTCGATAGTGTTTTCTTCAGCGCAAAATCAAGTTTCTCTTACATGGAAAGATTCTTTGTTAATACAAGCGAACATGCGAGTCCCAGAAAGAAATTGAAAAGTAGAAGACGACTCGATCGCTGGGACAATAGGTTGATTCGCCTGACGGTTCGAAATCCGTCGCGGTTTCATCATCAGAGGCTTAATCGCAGAACAGTAGCAGAAACAGTTTGTGTGTGCGCACAGGGTTTGGCCGTAAAATTTAAACGTACAGAAAAAAAATCGATAAATGCCTTGAGGGTGCGCTGATTCTTTGCGTCAGCAATGACCATCTGGCCTTGCGGTGTTAGCATAAGATGATGTGGTGGGCTGTCTGTTCCCCAAGCCTTGTGCCAATTTCTTCTAATAATTGCAATACGATTTCCTTTAGGACTGAGATCCAGGCTTTTGGCAGGAATAAAAATAGATTGGAGGCCACACGAGGAGAGGCTGGCCGTTGCCTAAAGGGTAAGATTACAGTTGTAAATGTTATGAATGTCATACCTCTTTCAAGCGGTGAGCTGAAGCACTATCCTGTAAGATGATAGCGTCCATTCTGCGCCTATGGATGCCATTGTAACCGGAGGCATTCTTTAGGATGTAAATGAACATCTTGCTGTTAATGTTTCCCTAGTTTACCGCTAAATGGGCTGCTTTCTGAACTTAATAGCCATCCAAATCATAAATAGCCGGCAGTTTTTGAATGTAGGCGTCGGCGCAGTGTGTTCTATTGGAAAGCTATTTCCACATATAACCACTTGAGTCGACTTCACAGGTATATTGCCTAATATGCCATGGGCCCCATGTATAATGCATCTTTTTAGTAACATTCCACGCTCGCCTTCAAAATGGTGATATTATCTGTAGGAGTCTTTTACTATCTACTGCTCCGATGTCATTCTTCTGTTTTACCAAAATAAGTTATTACTATAATAAGAAGACTTCCATCTCGAGGTGAACCGTGAAAGGAAAAAAAGGCGAACATTCCTTTGGCCCTGAAGAGGACAGTGTCATTATGAGAGAACGTAATTTTTTTCATATGAGACTTTCAGGAGGCGATATCATACACTAGAACAGCTTTAACGCCAGTGTCCGCGTTTGCTGTGTCAAGGTCGCCTAACTTTCGAAATCCTGAAAAATGCTGTAAAAGCATTCTTCTTCCTCTTCTTATTCCGTTTTTAGTTGATAGAGCAGTAGAAGTACACTTCGATCAACTGATCGAAGTGCCCAGGATGTGGCGCGCTGCCCTCGTGCCGATTCAGCGTTGCTCTCTGCCCAGTTCGACGCGATTGTCACACCGGGCCTATCGTGCGTCACCACAATGGGTCTCACCATCATCCGCGTCCCGATTTTGACGTGCGAGGGGGCTGAAATAATGAAAAAAACAACAGTTCTGAATTTTTATTTTTTACCAGTCAGACGGATATTTTGCCGTTTCTGTTCGTTTTTATCTTGCCCTGGCGTTTGAAAGAGAAGTTCATCTTATATCTTCAGAATAAACGGCAGCATCTCCTATATCGAACTATAACGGGAGATCAAAAATATATGGTGAGGAGGAGGAAGAGGAGAAGCGCTGTCTCCAGTAACGCTCCTACCTCTGGCAGTAGATTGATTTCGTCTTGTTCTAAAGCCAGCGCCCCCATTTTGCGGAATTTTGACGTGCTATTGCGAATACTTTGAAACTGTCAAATCGATCAAACCTAATACACATAGGATGCATTGCCAGGCAGAAAGTATCCTCTTAAACGCCACGAGTTTAACCGTAGATTCTTTATTCTTGTAACATCTTCCGATGGGATGGATCAGCCTGGATCTCAGACAGTAGGCAAGTGAGCTGGTAAGAATGCAAGATGGCCCCTACTAAATGGAAGAAAAATACAGTGTATGCTGATAGCTAAGAGAAGGCCAGTTGTATTGGCAAAGCAGAGTCTAACTGCACGAGCTTTGTCGATAGAAGCGAAATGCGAGTTCTAGGAAGCAATTCAGGAAAATAAGATGTGATCACTGAAACACGAATTTTATTTTCCTGACGTTTCGGATTCTGCAAAGAGAATCCTTAATCATAGGTTACCGTAGGATAGTCTTAGACATGCGCAGATAGGGGTGATACATGCACAGATTGCGCGATCTTTATAGTTTGTAGCGGCCATCCGCATGCCTACTACAGTAGTCGCCAGTTATTGAACCCACGGTTAATAGGCTCAGCCGCGTATTAAGCCCAAATCAGCTTGGGACGGAATGGTACACAGCAAAATCCGCCGGCTAATAAGCCCAGTCGCCGGCTTCAAAGCTCAGTTTGCCAACAGGATAGAGTGAGATCCTCCTCTGCAACGCGGTCTACCGGCATCAGATTTCACAAAATTCGACGATTTCTGGTGCCTGGAGCAGGACATCAAAGAGCACTGGCGAGTGAAGTTTCCTCCAAAACAACTGACACTAGACCACTTTTTAAACGTGTCGCAAATAATGTTTTTTTGCTTTTGTTATTACGTAAAAAAACAGACAAACAGCATTATTTTCTTGTACATAATCAAGCTCAACACATAATACAGTACGTATGTAATGTATAGTACCTATCCTGCATTTGCTAATCAAGAACTAGGACTCTCCGGTTAGTGTGCCCGCCGCTTATTAAGCCTAATTTGGTCTTTGCCCGAAGTGGGCTTAATAGCCGGCGACTACTGTATAAGTATCAGCTCCTTTAGCCAACGCTTGGGGTCGTAATTGTAGTGCGGTCTTGCATCGTTTAGAGTCGCTGGTTTTACGACCGCACAGACCGAAAATCTGGCCTCCGTATATGGACGACACCGTCGTAGTTGGGCGAGATCAGGTGCGGACATTTAGGGAACGTCGAAACGCCGTCTTTCCGGACATTCAATTTACGATGAAGAAGAAAACAACTAGCTGGACTTCCTGGATGTCCTCGTTTGCCGCAAAGGCGGTGGTGGCCTAAAAACTAAAGTGTTCAGGAAATCGACCAGCACTATGCAAGTCCTGAAATTAAAGAGCAACCACCCGATCAGTCACAAACTCAGCTGCGTAAGAGCGCTATACCGGCGGGTTGAGACGCATTGCAGGGAAGTCGAAGACAAAGTTGCTGAATTGCAATACCTTCGACGGGCAGTGAGAGCGAATGGTTACCCACGCAATTTTTTCAATCAATGCATACGCAGACGAGACAAGAAACCAAATTCAAATGGCCCAAAAGCTTGGCGAGCTCTTCTGTATGCGAAAAATGCATCAGAATCAGTCGGCCACCTGCTCACCCCACTTGGAGTTGGAGTTGTGCACCGGCCAGAAGCAACCCTCAGGCGCCGGGTCATGAGACCGGCAAAAAACGGATGGAGTCATTTACCGGGTCTGGTGCAGTTCTGGACATAGCAGTTAAATCCCCTCTCTTCGCCAACGACGGCGACCGAATACCGAAGGTCCAAAAACCGCTTCTAGGCCCTGATGAACTGTATTGAACCTTATTTTGAGTTGGACCTTTCTCTGATACTTTCAAGTGGGTAACGGGACATGCTGGAGAGCAGCAACACTGAGCTCATGGGGTGGATGCCGAAAAACTTGCCCAAACCACTTCAGTCACCTTTTTCGGAGGGCCTGCGGTATTGTCGCGACGAGTGCAGATTGTCTTATTTGAGACGAAGTCCATGTACAGCAGTGGTTGTAAAATACCCCGAGTTTTCGCTCATCTTCCACGTACACAGTGCAGCATTCACAACCGTAGAGAAGAACTAGCCGGATGGACGCAGGGCACACGCGAATCTTCGCGACGAGAAAGACGTCGAGTCGAGCAGGTAGTAACGATGCGGAAGATAGTGTCATCCTGGCTTTGTCCATTCGGCAGCGACCACGCTCCGGAGTTTTTGAAACTGCCTACTTCTTCTAGTTGACAGCTATCAATCGTAAGAAGTGCCTTCTCCTAGTCTGAGATGCAGTTTGAGAGCACTTCGTTCTTCCTAGCGTTTCTACATAAAATGGCTGATTTAGCGATCTCCTTTACCCCCGACACTATAGACTGTAGATAACGAAAGCTTGGGGCTAGCAAGGTGATATCATCAGCATAGTTCAGATCAGTCAGATGGCGTCTGGCTGCAAACTCAACACAGTCACCTTCGTGTAGGGCCTTCCCATGAATCCAGTCAATAGCGTCGTTGAAAAGAATGGGGCGACGGGATACAACCCTGCTGACCGTCAGACCGACTACGATCGTTCAGGATCAGAACTCGCGCATTGGTGGAGTGATAATTCATCTTAATCCTGGCGAGGAAATCATCTAGTGCCTTTATCCATCACGAGTCCCCTCGAGAAAATGCTACCAACTTACTGCAATGCACGTGGTCATTCGTGGTGCTGCAAACCCACAGAGGAGGGGGACTGAAGCTGTTACGGCATCAATGCCGTTACACTTAGGTACAGGCAGTATAGCAGTGCGAGGACGCGATCTGGTCGAGGGGATTCGTGACAGATATTGGCAAATCAATTCGGAGAACGGACAGCCACAGATCGACCAAATAAATGTCAAACTGACCATCCCCTCATCCGACTCCTTACAGATTTCAACAACGAACACTATGTACCCCATCCCAGCAGATCTGATCAGGAATTTTGCACTTCAGTTTGTTGGACAAACAAGCTTATTAGAGATCCATTTGACCCAATTGTGGAAAACCCAGGTGCATCGGTAGGATTCCAACGAATGACAGCTCAAGTTCAGCCAAAGCACTACTGACTTGAGCTACAAGGCCATACCGGCAGCCGTGAGTTTAATTTTTATTTGAGTCACCGCATGGAATCTTGACACAGCAAGTTGACTACTGCCCAAAGAGGATTTCCTAAGCAATCAATCTAGAATCCATCCATGACTACCAGATACAGACTTAATCAGGAGGGGGTTTGGTAGTTCTTACTAATTAATTTGTTACACTTGTGAAAAATTTTGCGACCTCTGTGAGATTCTAACCCACGCCCGCAAGGGGAAAGCTTTAGTACAACCAGCGAGATAGCCAACTGAGTTACGAGGCACCCAATAGGAGCCGTGAGTTTAATCACACCTAGATCGATTCACCCGACTGCAAGGTACTGAGAATCCACTAATTCTGAGACAGTCACCTGATTACTGCCCAAACAGCATTTCCTAAGCTATTAATCGAGAATCCACCAGACGCCTATCAGACAGACTTAATTAGTAGAGGGGCTTTGGCGGTTCTGAATAATTCATTTGACCCACTTATGAAAAAAAAGGATGGCGTTCTCAGTAGACATTCATTGTTAAACCTGCTTTGATTACTTCCAGACTTCATTGATAAATACAAAAACAGGGCACTGTCCAGCTACTTTTAAATGCCGATTCCTACGTTGAGTGGTTGCAAACACCAAAAGAATGTCCACGTAGCATGTCGGATAATAATTTCGTTCACAAAGCTCCCTGCGTTGCGAATACAACTATGCAGAGGCTTCGCTGATATGACATAGTTGCCAACGTATTTCCTGTTTTTGCCGTCACTCCGTCCACACATATATTGACTATTCAAAAGATAATTTGGCAAGCAACGTTTGCTTTCGATACATTTTCTTCAGGTCTTTACATTTGTAGCGTTAATGGTACTAAGTAGAATATTGCGGTAAGTAGAAAAAAAACGGCTTTTCACTAGGGTCCCATTTAAAGAGGACGCGCCAAGCGAACTTTTAAGAAGGCGCCTAAGACAAGTTGTATCAAGTATCTTTTTCAGCGGCCGACGTCCATATAATGTGCTCGACTACTGCAAAGAGTAAGAACAGGCTGCTAGCCCCGAGCCCCTCTATGTGCATTTATTCCTTTACGTGCTCCTGTGGGACGGAGTAAACTGGTCGCACTAGCCGACGTTCGTCCAAAACAAAACCTTACAGCATGACTAGGAAAGAGCCAAATAAAGAACACAACCAGCCCTCTTCCCACACACACGGTAGATTCCAATCGCCGCGTAGATCTCAGAGAGGCTTTCCGAGTTCCCACTAGCAGCTCAAAATTCGCTGAACAGCGTCTGTTGGCTACAGTAGAAGTGGGCATAATCAAGTTATTCAAACTGGTCCTGTTTGCCCAAAAGAACCTCGTAAAGATGCTACACTTACCATGGCCCAAAGCCTTCGGAAGATGATTAGATCACTGACTGCAACGTTGTTTCCTCTTTCACGCAAACAACCGCACGAGTTTTTTTTTTCTAATTAGCTGCACATTTTACTCACTCACATGACAATATAAACGTGAGGACTGACGAGAGTTCATTGAAAGCAAACGTATACACGCCAAATTAACTTGTGCATTTTTCAACAGGAATTTTTGCAACTATAAAACAATTTAAAATGAGTCCACATGGCCGACATGTCATGCGATTATTCGAGCCAGCCGGCACAGATGTTGTTCCTCCATCTACCCTCCCGAATGGACACTACGCGCAAAGCTGACAATTTCGGTATGCCCCCTGACTTCTACTGAAGATGCAAGAACACGTGCAAAATGCCTTGTAGCTATACCAGCCGGCTTTCTGATTTGGGAACGTCTTATTTTTAATCTATAAAAACCCTTGATTTAAAATAACAATTATGCGGACATATATGTAATCTTTGCAAACAGCAAACGTTACAATGTATAAGAAGAGGTAGAAGTAATCGCTGGAACAAGAGTTTTATTCGCCCGATGTTTCGGACTCATGCTCCAAGTCATCATCAGAGAAACCCTAAGCAAAGATGATAAATACGGCCTCCTGCGTAATTACTACTGCCGAAGGAATCTGAAGATTAAGGAACTAGTAAAGAAGAAAGATGGTCGAACACCGGACTCTTACAGGAGTACATAACCAGAGATGGGAAGCAGCAACAAAAGAGTGACTTGTTATACCGTGTAAACAAAACAGTTCCGGTGTTTGAACATCTTTCTTCTTGTTTACCGGTGCAAATACCTGGAACGTTTTCTTCCATTCGTGAATAAAGAACTCTCGGGTGGGACGCAGTATGCAAATCTGTTAAAAAGAGCTATTAACTGAACAACCTTGTTAGTCATCAGGGGGATTCTAGACCGACTGCATAGGAAATCCTGATTGGATAGTAATCAGCGCACTGTATCGGAATCGGGAGGTTTCATACGTTGCTGTAGGCTGAGCGGGCAAGCTGGTCCAACTGTGATTAAAATCACAACCCCACCCCGTTGAGATCTCGTGGCTCAACTGGTTAGAGCGTCGGCTATAATGCCGTGGTTTCGAATGCGACCGGGTTTTTCAAAATCGAGTCAAATGAACTGTTCAAATCTGCCGGAAAAAAAACAAATTATTCTACTCGCAATTGGTACGACTGTTATGAGTCGGACATCAGTAACAGGCCTAGCGAAGCTAGTTCGCTTTCTGCTCCAACACTGAAGGCGTACTGCCGAGGAAGAGAGAGGAACCACCAGAAGAGGTTGTGACGAGCCAGCTGACCTTCGATATCGGTAGCGGCGTTGTACAACCAGGAAAATGTTCGTATTACCTCGAGCGTCTTGCTTGGAACTACCCAGCACCATTCTCGCAGCATAATGTAGACTGTTTAGTTCGGAGGAGAGTAGCAAGGAGACTGTAGTAAATATAAGTCAAATTTGCCTTCATCCTTGCAGTCCGTAACTCTCGATCGTAAAGGAGGACTAACCGAACGGACGTCAAGCCCATACACAGGGGCCATCGGGACTACTGACAAAACCAAACAATTCTATTGGTAACTGTCAAGGGCCAGCAAAGACCCCACAGCCTTCCTTGGTACGACCTTAAGCTCACCGTTATATCAGGGAAACCAATTTACACTTGACGGCTTTTGGACTACTAAGTAAAATAGCGGTAGTGGGCCGTTCGTTCACACATCCAGCAGTAAGGCTAATCGAGATTCTAGTACAAAAGGCCTGAAAATATACAATAAGGCGGTGTTATTAATTGCAGAAAAAAAACCGCTGGTCACTTCGTCAGGAGCCCGGCTAGAAGCATGCATAACTGTGTCCAAGACGACATATATGCGTCAGGTTTCATACGCCGAGGGCGGTGAAAGCAGATCAAACCGCCGACAGCCATGAGCATCCCGGACGATATTGACTGACTAAATTTATCGGGGTTTGGGTATTATTAGCTGATGACGGCTAATGAGCCAGAAATGACCAATACAGTGAGGAATGTTCGTGTGCCTATACTACTAGCCGCTGTGCGACTGCTACCTGGGCTCAAAAACGAGCCCTCATAACAGAACGGGACGAGTGAGTTCCGTTAACGATCGGTGAGCGTTAATTAGCGAACGAGAAGGCGTTCTTCGCTCCGAAAATACTTCGAACCGATAGCTCTGGCAGTTGAACAAATAATTAACTTAGCTCTATTGCCCCAAGGGTAGTCGTTTGAGGTACGTTCTGTTAACACAAATCCCTGCACTAAACGCTTTTTTAATCACTTAGCTCCGACAGTATTTCGAGGCATTAAATCTGGCAGTTAAAAACAATAGTAACTTATTGCTAGTGCCTCGAAAGTAGTCATTTACGAGGTAAAGACTGCTTACACGTCTCGTAAACACAAATACCTGCACTGAACACACTCAAAAACGTTTTCCAAACTTTCCAAACTAAAAATATCTGACATTGCAGCCATATACGCAGAATGATGTGAAAAGAAGTAAAAAAACTGTGGCATAAAGGGGTGTTAAACAAAACAATAAACAGCGCTCGCTTGAAGGCTTGTGTCGCAGATTTGTAAGAGTAGTTTGCTGAATGGTTTGCTCATGCGTAGCTGAGTGCCACACTAGTGAGCAGAGAGGCCAAACCATTACAACGAACTACCTCCCAATCTCTCAACGTGTATGTCATGCCATTTTGCCGCATCAGAACTTACCCGGGCCCCTGGAGAGGAGGAGGCGGAGGAGGACCGAAGGAGAAACCCGCAGTGAGCGACAGGGCTACGCCACGCCACTAATTGAACTGTCATCGGGACGCGAGCGGCCGCACGCGTGCACACACACACAGCTCTCTGTCGTCGCACGTGCGCACGCTACCAACGTGCGAAGGCCGCCGCTGACTGGTTGACCAATCGGCTGGCCGCACCAGGGTTATGCTGTTTTTTTGCCTCGCCGGCGTTGGACCAATCAGAGGGCGCATGAACTGCATTCGCGCGTAAACACGCCTAGCGCGCGTTAGGATCGAAGGGGCGTGTGCGTGCGCGATGCAATAACGCGCGCACACAACAGGCCCGGCTTTGGCGTCGCCGTGAGTGCGTGTACAGCAGGCAGGCAGGCAGAAACGTGACAGGCATTTTCCAAGCTCTCTTCCCATCACAATGGCGTCCACGCTTAGCTGTCAGTCCCAGCCAGCCCCGGTTTCGATGAGCCCCAGGGCCCAAGTACAGCGGTCCTGGATTGCTCGGCCTTCGGGTGGGCTCACACTAGTGAGCCACACTGAGCCGGGGGAGGGGAAGTTGACTACCTGGTGTATCGTTTGCTCAGCCAATCACAGTGAGCGTCAGCCCTTCCAGTTGCGGATCGCACTGGCAAGTAGCATGCTTGAAGAAGGTTCTGTGTCGTATAGCTTGAGCGCTCTCATTGGACCGAGGTGTTGAGTCTATTTTGGAGGGCAGTTAAACTGCGAGAGTATATGAATCAGAAAAAGTAGAATGTAGAAGAGCGCTAGGCGAGCGTACATAAACTTCCGATAGATTCTCATCGGGCTATGGAAACGGGATACAAGTTAGAATATATTCGTCTTTTCGTACAAGTGGTGCGTGGGGATCGGAGAGGGGGCAGGTTGCCGTTTGGAGTCGATAAGCGAAGGCTGATTATGGTGCGGCAAAGGTTTGGTCGAACCGGTCCATGGGGAGGGGGAAGCCAAAGAGAGATCGTGGACGAGCGCGTGCAGCTGAGTGACAGTTTTTCATGCTAGGCACGGAGCTTATATGAGGTTCTGCATACCTATGACAATAAACAGCCCCTCGCCTATCGAAGTTAGCTGCCCGCTTGGGTGCTAATTGCCTAATAGCCAGCGCGTGGGTCGTGACCCGCTGAGCTTTTCTCCCACACGCTGGAATTGGGCGTAATGATTGCTCTGTCATCTGGCCAAATGTTGCAGGTGCTAGAAGACGCGTTCACCCATGTGCTCCCCGAGTTGCGAATTGCTTTGGCAAAGCTGAGGCTCAGCGCCGAATATGGGTTGGGCAGGTCGTTGCACTTGTTTATAGACAGGGGGTTGCAGTACTGTAGGGGTCTAAGCCGTGGGGGTACCCAGAGCACTATAAGTATCACGCCCAGTTCCGTATAGGTGCAGAAGGGGTAAGACCAGTAGGAGTTGTTTATTCTATACAGAAACTCAGTGGTGGTCTGAAGGCCCGACACGCGGTAGGCCCCGGGTCCTGCGTGCTCGTCCGCCTGCTAGCGTGCTGTGGACGTGAATGCCTAAACGTCATGTGAGAATGAGTCAATGGCCGCTCGATCAACTGCTTGGGCCCTATGGTTGGATGTCCCAGGAGTAGATAGAGGAGTGCAAGCACGCGACGGCGTGGCGGCTTGGCGCCGGTGGTAACCGGCGCTACAGTAAGTCTGGAATGTAGTTGTTAAGCTACTGCACACCTATGACAATTATTGGTTCCAAATTAATCGAGGATGATGGCCCTTTGGTACGACCCTAATGGCAATGTTCCGGACCCAATGGTTAAAATGGTTCCACTTTGGGCCCACTGCGCCGTGATTGCGTATATGGGCGGTATTCCGTGCACTGGCCCGGGTAGTCTACAAACCGTCATCGAAATCGATGGTCGAACACCCCACGCACAAGCTCTCACGCCCACCTGAGAAAAACCCTACGCGCACGCACGCCTCCTGCATTTGCTACCTTCCCCCTCTCCAAATGCGGCGCCTGGATCGATACCTTGCTCAGGCAACTTTTGCCGGCGTATGCCTAGGGCGAAAAACCCGTGTTCAGGGCGCACGCGTTCAAATAGGGGGAGGGGAGTGGGGGTCTGGGGGAAGAGGGGTAGGGGGCAACTGCGTGCATCAAGTGCAGTCTGAGCAGACTCGGTTAAGCCAAATGTTTGGACGTAGTTTTTTACTTGCTGTCTGACTACCTCCTCAAACGGTGAAATAAAATCTCTCTGGAAACCAATTGACCCAGGAATTATCTATTCTTTTGGACGTTTTACTGCTGTAAAATGGCTGAAAATAATGACAACGGTTTTACAAGTGCATCGAAAGGTTCAAAGAGAATGTTTTCATCCGCTGATGCAGGAATAAGGACAAACAGCGAGGATTTGTTATCGTCTTCTGACTGCTACTGGTTGGTCTGTTCTTCTTCTTCTGTAGAAGAAGAAGAAGAAGAAGAAGAAGAAGAAGAAGAAGAAAAGGCTCTTTTTCATATGTTGCCTTCTGCTTCTGTTGATAGCTTTCGGAAACAGGTGAGGGAATGGGCTGCTTTCTGTGAAGTAAAGCATGACACTTTACGTTATGTTCTTAGGCTAGTGAAGGATAATAACCTTGAGGTCCCATTGGACCCGAGGACGCTTTAAGAAACTAGTAATAAATATAAAATAATTACCATGGACAGTGGTGAATATGCTCACATTGGCCTGATGAATCAGTTAATGTGGGTTGTCAAAGATAATATAGGCCTACTTGCCGGCGCAGATACGGTTGATGTACAACTGAACTGTGACGTACTGTCTTTATTCAAAAAAAACTAAGGTGGACTTGTGGCCACTTCTAGATAGGATAAGGCGTCCAGTTGTCAGTGGCGTCTTCCCATGGGCATTTTCTGCGGTGATTCCAAGCCTGTAGATGTGCATAGTTATTGTCGTGCGTTAGTTAGTGCGATAATTGCGGTTAGAAGTGGGGGCGTGCCAGTCCTAGGGCGTAGGATAAATGTAACAATTTCAGCCATAATTTGTGATGTGCCTGCGTGGGCACATCTCAAACTAGTGAAGAATGTAGGCGCAACTGCAGGCTGCGAGAGGTGCCGCATTCGGGGGGGGGGGCATCAAAATCGTCAAATAACTTATGCGGGTCCGATAGAGGATCTGCGGCTGAATGCCGATTGTATTTTATACTTACCCCACACTCACCGTGTTGGAATGTCACCTTTCTTAGCTTTTAATTTATACCTTAAAGATTGTTTTCCTTTAGATCAGCTGCACCTGGTGTACTTAGGTGTAGTCAGGAAACTTTTAGGATTATGGATAAACGGTCCAACCCGTTTACGTAAAACGCCGACAGCCTTTCAATACCTTCTGACACCGATAGAAATTGAAAGGATTAGCGAGCGACTTCTGTCTTGCAACAGTATTCTGCCCTTTGAATTTACACAAAGGGCCCGTAGCCTTCGAGACTTTAGGAGATGGAAGGCAACGGAACTTAGGATGTTCTTGTTATACACCGGTTGTTATGTCCTTAAGGGTATAATTAAAGAATCATTTTATGACCATTTTATGTTACTTGCAGTATCGCTCAGATTACTATCAACTAGTGAAGTGTCTGCCGAAACTGCAAGATTTTGTTCTCATTGATTATATAACTTTAATTATGGTTTTTAACAGATTAATGGGGCAGATACCATCGTGTACAACGTTCACAGCCGTATGCACCTACCGGAGGAGGTGCTTAGGCATGGATCGGTGGACTCTTTTTCAGCCTTTCTTAGGAAGTCTTAAATGGCAAGTACGAAAACCACCTCTTCCGCTACTGCAGATTACACGGAGGTTTAGTGAGGGTTTGTTGAGGCCATCGACGGGGGTGTCCCCTCATTTTAGCTTATCTCCAACTCCTAACGATAGATTTTTTGCATGAATTCCCAGTGAATGTACTTAAGGCGCGTTCATGCCACTGATTGCGCCTTTTATGAATTATCTCTTTCTGTTTTGGAGGACGTTTCTGACGTCTTTGACTTTCCCATATCTTCCAAAGCAGTAGGAATTTGCAGTGCCAAGCTTCCAGAGCATACCTTTGAGATAACGGGAAGTGAACTTTTTGATAAATTTATTGGTTTTCCTTTACATGACTGTTTTCTCTTGGTACGTGTCATTTGATGTTTTTTTCTGAGTGAATAAACGATTCTTCTCTAACTTCAGACTCCATCTGAAGTGTCTTTTTGCACCTTGGAGTGTTCGAGGTCGACATGCGGTAAGCGCGACCTTTTATAGCAGCAGTTCAAGTCACGGCGGGCATGCACAGTATGGATGTTATGGCAGCCGAACACGTGAGCCACCATCCTTGCCATCCATCCAGCCAGCCAGACAGACACCCCGAGGTCATACGGACAAACGTGCGCGAACAGAGGTAAGCGCACAGTCACAAATAGCTGTGACCCCGGGTAAGAACGCCGCTGAATTATGCTGCAATGCGCAACCCCGGCGCGGCTTTCGAATTTGAGCCACCCATTTTTTCTGCCCTCCATTCACGTGGGAATTGATTATCCTATACCATCCTCTCTAATACTTTGCTTTGTTTGTCTGCATTTTTGATCATGAGGTCATATCTACAGTACACTGCTACCTTTTTAAACGCACGAAAACAAGTTATTTTATCTACAACATATCACCATCCCAATATTTGTCAAATGTGGCCAATTTGTCGCATATGCAATTCACCAACAACACCAACATCGACAATTCTCCGTAGGATGACAACACGAAGAAAAAAGCGCGTGAAGAAGGGAAAATGGAGAAGTTGAGAGCCGATCTGTCTCCATAGTTGATGTGGATGTCGTGAAAAGCTTGACTTGTGAGTATTACATGACCTTTTACCTTTGTCCTTTTAAAAATGATCCTTTATTTACCTTACCATCTGCTCTCCGTGAATGGAGCCATTTTTGCTGAAAATTCAGGTTTGTAAAATCCGTAATATAGCATTCTATTTCTTCTTCAGGTCAACCAGCATCCTATGGCTACCCAGATGGACCAATAAGAAGGGACAAAGCGGGCACGGACCGATTGCCTTTAACTGCGACAGCGGACACGTGAGGCGGGACTTGCTGCAGACGAGAACGCCGTGACGCAACGACAGACAACTTCCTAGCGAACACGGGACATCAACAATGGATGACCTGCCAAACTTCGACTATCCTTCCCAAGTGCCCTGTAGCCGCAGTGGATGTGAAATACGGCCGGTATATTCGAGTGAAACCTTCGCACTTGGAGAAAATGTTCCGAAAGTATGCTATAGCATAGCAACCCCCCCCTCCTGGACTATTGAGCATGCTTGGTATTTCACTTGCAGTTAAAGTTCTAATGCTCCACTAACCTGCTTTAGAAGGAAACAACCAGTGACCCAGTATATCACAGCCCACG
The DNA here is from genome assembly GCA_036362985.1 of Ligula intestinalis. Classification (NCBI taxonomy): domain Eukaryota; kingdom Metazoa; phylum Platyhelminthes; class Cestoda; order Diphyllobothriidea; family Diphyllobothriidae; genus Ligula; species Ligula intestinalis. Next base: position 29,286,526 of record JAYGXS010000008.1, read on the forward strand.
GTGGCCGAGATGAAATCTGCAATGCCGGAAGTCGATTGGTAGAATCGCATGTACATTAAGTACTGCAGTTAGCCATACCTTTATTTTAGCCCTCCTCTCTCGGTTAAACGCAGGCATAACGCTAGTGAATGATCGATTGGCCGTGTTAGAGGAGTACATTCTCGGCCGGCCTACAAGAGTGGCTAACACGAACAACTAATACTAGACCGCTTTTTTAAACTTGTCGCAAATCATTTTTTGCTTGTTTCTGTCATTACGTAAAATACAGACAAACAGCATTCTTTTCCTGTACATAAACAAGCTCTACACATAATGCAGTACGTATGCAATGTAAAGTGCCTATCATGCGTTTGTTAATCAAGAACTAGGACTCTCCGGTTAGTGTGCCCGCCGCTTATTAAGCCCAATTTGGTCTGGGCCCGAGGTGGGCTTAATAACCGGCGACTACTGTATAAACATTTGGCTTAACCGAGTCTGCTCAGACTGCACTTGATGCACGTAGTCGCCCCCTACCCCTCTACCCCCAGACCCCAACTCCCCTCCCCCTATTTGAACGTGTGCGCCCTGAACACGGGTTTTTCGCCCTAGGCATACGCCGGCAAAAGTTGTCAGAGCAAGGCATCGATCCAGGCGCCGCATTTGGAGAGGGGGGAGGTAGAAAATGCAGGAGGCGTGCGTGCGCGTAGAGTTTTTCTCAGGTGGACGTGGGAGCTTGTGCGTGGGGTGTTCGACCATCGATTTCGATGACGGCTTGTAGACTACCTTGACCAGTGCACGGAATACCGCCCATATACCAATCACGGCGCAGTGGGACCTTTGGTTCCACTGGAACCATTTTAACCTTTGGTTCCGGAACATTGCCATTAGGAGATAAGTGCCTGATGACTGGCAGTCGCGGACTCCCTGTCTATTAACAAGTGCAACGACCTCCCCTTCCCATATTCAGTGCTGAGACTTTTGCCAAGGTAATTAACCAATCAGACACCAACAGCTCGACTGCCGACCGTCAAGCAATTATCACACCAGAGGGCCCCCGTCCTAAATGCATCCTATAAATCCTGTAATTCCCTGTGTATGACTTACCCATATCTGACATTGTTTCTGATGATGGCTTGCCGCTGAAGTCCGAAACGTCAGGCGTATACCTATTTTGTCCCAGCAATCGCTTCTTCTTCTGTTCAGCTACTTACTGAGACTCACATTTTCGCTTGTAGACGACTTCGTCTCTGCAGTGCCCTACAAACCCCAGTGATATGAACAAAAAACGACGTCAAAGGAAACCATTAGCTCATCCATGGGGCTTGTGATGCCTCTCAGTTTCTTTGGAAACTCTACAGAGTTTTGAATGGAAGTTTCACAATCTCTCGTAAGTGGATGGATTTGACGGAATAATCGCTCATCAATTTTGTAATTTGGTGCACCAATTAAAGATACTATCGGTCGCCCGGGAACGTCAGGTTTATGAACTTTGGGCAATCCATAGATCTCGGCGATTTTTGCCTTGAATTGCCTCAGAAATTTTGCAATATCTCCTGGCAGTTGTTAGTCCCTGTAAGACGCTTCAGCCCTTTTTCAGTAGATAAAATCTGTCTTTTAGAGGCTGAGCCGTCTTCTACCAACGACAAAATCTTTTGCTTGTAGTTTAATCATTTCGAGATCGCAGTTACGCCTCCTCTGTCTGCGGGGAGAATGATAGTATTTCTGTCAGTTGGTAAGTTCTTAAGTGCTTCCGTTTCTTCAGTCTATTAACAAGTGCAATGACCTCCCAACCCCATATTCGGTGCGAAGCCTTTAGCCAAACCAAGTAACCAATCACAGATTAGCAAATCGACTGGTGGCCATCAAGCAATTATCGCATAGGAGGGTGATCATTCTCGCTGAGAGCGGTGCCATTAATTGTCATAGGTGTGCGGTAGCATCGTGGCTGCATCCTCTGTATACTGCAGCGCCTTGTATATGAAGTATACTTAGCTGTTGCCCTCTCTGATGATGGATGCGCGATGGATTCCGAAACGTCTGACGGATAGGCTTCTTATACGAGAAATTGTGTCTACTTCTTTTTCCTGTGACTCGCATTTTCGTTTGTATCAGCAGTTCGATTTGTTTAAATTAATTTCAACATGGCTGCAATTCTCGAAGCGCAAATTTAGAAAATTTGTTGTGTAGGATCATTTTGGAAGCGCGACCTCTTTTTAAAATGTACGTTGCATTACAAATTTTGGTACCAGGAGTTTGTGTAGTGCACCTCATTAATCCCTAGTCTCAGCATTTTATCCTAAGAAAGTGATGCTTATAGGGTTTTATGGGTGGGGAATTCGGATACACAGTGGAATATACTTTGATAACTCCTATAAGCATTTTATTTTATTGTATTCAGAAATGTTATTGATTTATTTCTGTAGATTTTCCTTACCTGTATCATCGGGTAACGTATTGCGGAAAAAGCTGATTATCAAATTGCAGGTTTCTTGGAATTCCCGAAAAATAGCAATGATGGTAAGGAGGTCGTCTACTTCAACTTACCTTAGGTCCAGCTTACCGTTCTGGAGTTAGATTAATATAGTCCGCGGCGCGAAGCGCCCCCTCCCCACACCTTCAATTTATATGCGGAACAACTTACTCTCAGCGGCCGCCTGAAACAAATTCGGCTACATTGTTTCACTTTAGACTTACTTCTACAAATTTCCTTCACCGCCTATCCTATTTCTCCACCCCCAAAAACCCTCTGACCACCGTTTCCGTGGGACAAAATGCTGGGAATAGGGGTATATGAGGTACTATACATGAATTACTTTTGTTAAAGTTTTATTTATTTCCACCTGAAAAAAATTTATGAAGATTTTGCCAAAAGAATAAAATTGCATGCCAAATGGTGGCGTTTTAATGAATTTTGCAGGAGACGTCTGTCAGTTACTCCAGACACACTGAAGGAGATTTCAGATTTTATTTCGGTCATAAAAAGCAACGTGCTTAGAGTACTATGGTGTAATTAAAAAGGAATCTGGAATTATCAGCCGACTAGGAAAACAGGAGATGCATTGCGCAGCCACGTGCCATTAGTTAGCAAGGCAGATGGGACTCGTATAGAGCAACTTAACTTCTTACGTGGATCGAGAATTTCCTAGTTGACCGTTCCCGAGTTGTCTGTGTAGGACGACAACTATAAAGACGCACACAGTCATAGGGAGTGGAGTCCCACAAGGTTCAGTGTTCAGACCGACCCTCGTTCTCTTGTTCGTTAATGATTCTGTACAGGAATTGGACTGCGAGTTTGCGAGGAGGATATAAAAGTGTGCTATGTTTGAGGATGATAGCAAAATATCGAAAGTCTCCAACAGTGCTGCCGATGCGACCGACTTCTAGGAAAATCTTCGACGAACCGCAGATAGCTTCTGCCCTTCAACCCGAATAAATATACTCGGCTGCGTCTGTCAAATCGAAATCCGGTACCTGATACGGGACCCTACTATCTAAATGGAATGCCCCTCCGAGAAGCAGAAATGCAGAAATATCTTGGCATTTGGAGGACAGACAACCTCATGCCTTCTATGCATGGTGTTGTAAGGCGGCTGAAGCTGCAACTTCAATGTCGTACGGCATCAAGCGGGCATCTAACGTTTTCGACGAAGACAGTTTTTCATACATTTTCAGGACTTTTATAAGGCCACATCTTAACTACTCTATCCAAGCCCGGAGAACGTGGACGCAGCAGGGTTACAGCTTATTCGAAATGCTGTGGCGGTGGGTCACAACATTATAAAGACGCCAAGGAGCACTCTCATATGAGTTCCGCCTACAGTAGTCGCTGGTTATTAAGCCCATCTCGAGCCCAGACCAAATTGGGCTTAATAAGCGGCTGGGCCTATTAACCGTGGGCTTAATAAGCGGCGACTACTGTAAATAGTTTTAGTCACTATCCTGTGAGCTATAGGCAGTTATGCAGAGATTTGCTACAAACTTTTCGTATCGTGCGTGCTTCGTACTGTGTCCTCCTGTGTGATGACTTTTTCTTACACGCCGCTACAACTAATCCCCGCGATCATCCCTTTAAAGCGCACGTGTCCCAAAGAAGATTGAATATAAGGAAGTGTTTTTCCTTAACTGGTTCACAGAACCGTGAAATAACCCAGACGAGGCGATGGTTTTAAACCAATCTATAGAGATATTCAAATGCCGACTGCATCATAACGTGAAACATGTTACTAATCAACTTTAAAACACCAGAGAACAATGGGAATCTGCCTACATTCACCTGACTGTACTTTCTTTACATTGTTTTAAGTTCTTGAGATTTTTTCAATAAAAAAATAGGGACTTCAAATGCGTGAGCCCATTTCCCTCAAATACACTGATTGGCTGCGATAAGGTAGTTCTGAAACGCAATTTGCGTGTTTCAAAACGGCGTCAAGCCACGCTGCGTATGATTGTTCAATTTTATTTCGCAAATATATTTCGTGAGATCTTGCAGCGTAGCATTTGGTTTTCAGACTGACCAAGTAGCATTATTTAAGCAACTGGCGGTTTGAACCCAATGTCATCCACTCTGAAGGCAAGTGTCTTCATTGCTTTCCATCATTGGTCATCTTAAGCCACTGTTACTCCACCCAGGCTGCGTACACACCCGCTGTTCGAGTCTGAGTTCAGTACTTTATTGACTGTTTTAAGCCAGACGTTCCATGCCGGGCGAGGCCTCCTCCCGAAGAGTTACCTTTTGAGCCTTGAACAATACAGAGAGGCCCAGGGGCCTCTAGATCATAAGTACCTGCCTTGTTGTACGTGCTGACGTTGACGGGTGGGGCCTGGATGTCAGGCCTCGGCGTCAAAAACAACCTCCTCCCCCCGCGCAGGGTCTTCTTCCTCGGTTCGTACGGGCCCTGGGTGAAGGTATCAGCGGGCCGTGGTGACGCAGCCTTTACGGTAGCCTGCCTGTGTGCGCGTACCCTGATGCGCTGCGCTGTGTTTTTTTCTCCTTCCACAAATTCCTCGCGCGGGGCGCGCGCTGACTCACGCACACATACATACCGGAGAACGCTGCGAAGGCAGCGCCGGCGGCGACCTTGAAACCCACCGGCCCGTGAGTGCACGCGCACCCAAGGCCGCAGCGCCCATGACAAAGGCGTATACGCACGTGCGTTCGTGCGTCCCGCAGTGGTATTTGGGGTACCAGCCTGGGGTGTACGCCCAACGCCGCGCGTATCGCGCCTGGTCTCTCTCGCCGGTTCTGCGCTGCGGGCCTACATGGCGTGAGCTGACGACGACAGCTGCTACCGTCGAAAAATCGATAAACCTTGGCCGCCCAGTTGGTTCACCCAATCCAGCCAGTACGGAAGCGATCACTGGAACAAGAGTTTTATTGTTCTGACGTTTCGGATTCCGTCGGGAATCCTTAGTAATACATAATCAATCTCAGACTTGTTCATGATTACCTATGAATAAGGATTCCCGACGGAATCCGAAAAGTCAGGACAACAAAACTCTTGTTCCAGTGATTGCTTCTCCTTCTTCGGAATTGCTTCCTGGAACTCGGATATTCTCCTCTATTGGACAGCCAGTACATCTGTAGTAATCTCTCGATCCACTGTACTCGGACCCTGGCTGATGGTTTTTCCGTCTACAACGGAGAACTCTCGTTCCTTTCCTTCGTATTAGTAGAAATTGCCAGTCCTTCGCCCCCGGATGTCATTTCGTTACTTCACAATCGTTTCAGGAAGATAAAGAGTCGGATTGGGGTGGGGGAGCTTAGTAAGGGTTTGTTAAAATAGTTTAGTAGGCACAGATACAGTAGTTGCCGGCTATTAAGCCCACGGTTAATAAGCCCGCCGCTTATTAAGCCCAATTTGGTTTGGGCCCGAGGTGAGCCTAATAGCCGGCGACTACTGCATTAGGATACCTCGGTAAAATCGCCTTTCACAAAATCCTCTATTCTTTTAATCAGTCCTTGTCTTCGGTTGACGGATTTCCGCGGTTTCAGCCTCCGATACTTCTCCTAGCTTCTGCACGCTCACTCAAATACAATCGAAACCGAAAAACAAACATTAAGTGAGTTTAGAGGATACGCGTGGTTTAAAACAAAATGAAGGCGACTTACCCCCTCATTACACAGCGAGGTAAAATCAGAGCAGAAAAGAGGGTAGTTTTGAAGCTCGGAGCAATAAATTATGAGTCCCGTGGGTTGTGGCTTTTTAACATGAAGTGTTAACCGAAATTCGGAAAGGTGTTTTCCATTAGAAAATATTGCTTGGGCGGGGCCGTGAAATCGATAATCCTGCAAATATTCCCATTTGAAGATTGAGAATTCATGTTGGCAAACATATGTTTTCGGCAATTCATCATCGG